>JAGFNQ010007426.1:0-396936 GCA_024364735.1 Boesenbergia rotunda | reverse complement strand
TAAACATGGAAAATGTAAAAAATGTGGTTCTGTTATGGAATTGCTATAATTAGTCGCTAATTGAGTCTAGAGACGGATTATTAAAATTCCATCTCTAATTGTGATAATTACGATGAAAATTTAATATCCTATCGCTAATTAGAGACGGAATATTAAATCCCATCTCTAAAAATCGACAACATTTTTAAATTTCATATCTACAATTAGCGTCGGATGTTTAATAATCCATCTATAATTAGAGATGGAATATTAAATTTCGTCGCTAGGTTATAACGACACCGTTAATGAATTTAACAACAAAATTTAATATTTTACCTCTAATTTAGTTGCTAATAGAGACGGAATTTAATATTTTACCTCTAATTTAGTGACAGATTAATGAACCTCCGTATCTTTTTTTAACGATTGAATTAAATATGTCGTCGGTAATATTAGAGATGGAATTTAATAAAAATTCCATCTTTATTAGCAATGGAATATTAAATTCCATCGTTATATGACGTCAGTGACAAATTTCACAACGACAGTAAAAATCAATCAGTATGTTCAATTAGAATTGATTAACGATTGATAATTTCACCTCTAAACGATATTTCTTTTATAGTATCACATTCTTGATCTTTGCCTCCCTGACCATCGCAACAATGACCATAGAGACAAGAACGAGAGAGAAGATATGGATCATAGCCAAAGACATCTCTAGTGAGCTGGAAGCAAATACGTAGCATAACGTTGAACCTGTGATTTTGGGGCATGAGGCGAGCATCAAAATTGATGCCCTCAAAACTTGATGATCATATATTTTTCAATCAACATAAATATGATAATATTTGTACCATGAATTCTAAAAATAAAAGCTAGACAAAATATATCATCCAAAATAATGTCATAAACAAACATTAATAAATCCAAGACGATTCAAACAAAATTCAAAATTCATGTTCCACACCAATATATAGTCACTTGAATATTGCTCGCCTCGCAGTTTTAGAAGCAAAAGTATTGATTAAATTTGCATAATCAACTTTCTCAACGACTTTTTTCTCGATAGCTAGCATAACCAAGTCATTTAGTCTTTCTTGCGACATAGTAGATCGGAGATAAGTTTTGCTCAATTTCAACTTGGAAAAACTCCATTCGGCAGATGCAACAGTAACTAGTATAGTCAGCAAAATTCGATAAGTAATATAAGCTTTTGGATAACAACCATCCATTTTCTTCAAATAATTTAGCACATCAATCGCTCTTTTTGATTCTCTTGGTAATGAGTGTCTTAACAACTTTAGTCCTAGATATAAATCCGATCTATTAATATCAAAGTGTCCATCATATGTTAAAGAATCTCGAATATTGACACATGAGTGCAAGAGATCAACATCAACAATAGACTTCAATCTCTCCAAACTAAATAAAAATCTAAACATTTCTTCATATTTTTGAAATTGTTCAAACCAAGTTTAAAGTAAAGAAAGAGCATGGTCAATTATAAATATGAAGTAATTAACTAGAAAAGAATCTTTAGGAGACTAGGTTATCTCTTTACTATTGATCTCATCAAATTGTCTCTTTCTTCGAATGATGCATTTTTTTTTTGAAAAACAAGTTCAATTCCCATTTCACTTGCAATATGTTCAGCTTAATTCAATGCTTGATCATATCCAGATTCTCTAAACTCTTGGAGAGAAGAAATAAGTCTCTTTAATTGTTTAATAGCAATATCAATATCCATATTCTCTGCTTAGAGAAACTTACTAACAATGTTAATCTCATATAACAACTTATACCAAATTACCCTTCGCTTCACTCTTTACTTTTGATGCCAAACCCTTAGCTTCACTCTTTACTTTTGAGTCATCAGAAATATTTGTCAAATCAATTAAAGCATCTCGTATTTTCGAAGTTTAATCTTTTATGACCTTCACGCTTTCAACATGTCTTTCCCATTGTCTTTGTGATAATGGATTGACTATAAGACCTTGCACATGATATTTGAAGATTTGCTACAGTTTGATAGAAGAAGAGAATAATGAATATATGCATTGTATAACACCGAATAAAGACATTGCTTTAGGGCAACATTTCACCATATCACATAATGTGAGATTAAGATTGTGGCATCCACATGTAGTGTAGAAAGCTCTAGGATTAATTTCATATAATCTACTCTATACACCCTTGTGCTTTTCTTTCATATTAGATCCATTGTCATATCCTTGACCTCTTATATTATCAATGTCAAGTTCAAGATTGCTCAAAATATTTTTAAGCTCGATAAAAAGCCTAAGCCCTGAAGTTTCATTAACTTTCAAAAATTCAATCCAAAATTCCTCAACCGCTATTGCATTTTCTAAATCATCCGCACATCTAATTACAAGGGGCATTTGCTCCTCATGACTTACATCTGAAGTGCAATCAAGTATGACAGTGACATACTTTGCATGTTTAATTTTTGCAACAATTGAACTTCTTACTTCAACCGTCAACATCTGTATCAATTCATTTTGGATTTTGGGCCCAAGATAAGTGTAATGAACTTGTCTTTCTTGAACACGTTGAAGGTGCTCCTCTCCTCCATTATTGGATCAAATTCAACAATCATTTCAATTAGCTGCAAAAAAATCCTTTATTCTCAACATAAAGCTTCTCATTATCTCCCCGAAGTGCCAAGTTACTTTTCGTAATTCTTTGCGCAACTACAATTATTCTCTTTAATACTTGTTTCCAATGTTCTATCTCCTTGTTAATTGCTACTTGCATATTTTCATCAATTGTCTTTCTCTTTTGAAGTCTTCTTTCTAATTCAATCCAACTAGTCATGCAATCAATATGATCTTTACTAGTTTCATGAAGATTGAGACATCAACTGATATTCTTCCATTCTTTGTATCCTTCGTCAGCCAGATGACTATGTCTCATTGTGGTTCTTTGAGTCTTGAATAACTTGCAACAAAAATAGAAGATCTTGTTCATAGAAATAGAATACAATAGCCATCTCACTTTTTTCAGCATTTGGCTATTGTCTCATATAATGTGATGGATTAAAGTGTCTTCCAGTGTTATCAAGAGGAAACAAAATACGATCATCTTTTCTAGGTCCTCTTTCAATTAGAAAGTCCCTAATATTTTGAATGTTGTCCCAATTTCCTGGATCATCAACATTTAAAGGAAACAAGACCTCTTGATTTATATCTTCATCACTGTTATTTTTAGACAAATTGATTTCACCTTTATCATTTTCAGATTGTTTTGGGTATTCATTATGAAGTTCATTAAATTCACTATATTCCTGATCATTCAACTTATTATCAATGTCATACGGATTCACTTGTTCTACTTCTGTTTGCTCTACTCTTTGGTTGTTAGTGAAATACTTATTAAGACTTCCTACTTGGCTTTGAATTAATGCTTCTTCCTTTTATTTTTTCTTCCTTTTTCTACACCAGACAATTGTTTTCTTAAACGGGGCTTGTTTGCTTAAAAATGTTAAATACCATAATTTAAGGGGTTATTTGGAAAAAATTTGAAAACTAAGGGCCTAGTTGAAATTATCCGAATTTGGAAGGTCTTTTTGCAAAAAGCCAAAAACAAATTAAAACCCCCCAAGAGTTCTCATTTAATTCATTCTCTCGTCTCTTCCGTCGTTTCTTCCCCGTGCTTCTGCCCGACGCCGAAGCCACGCTCGAAAACCGCAAACCCTAATCACACAATATCCTTCCTCCCTCAGCCGGCGGCGACACCTCCTCCCAGCGAGAAATCGCAGCGCGACGCCTCCCAACCAGTTTCTTCCCGACGCCACCCATCGCGAACCCTGGTCACGCAAGAGTTTGCGCAATCGCCTCCTCCACGCGAGAGACCCCAACGCCGAGTGGACGGTCTTCTTCTTCCTCCCTTCCTCGTGCGATCGAGGTCACCTTAGAGCCCTGCCTTCTTCTTGCGGTTTCTCAGGCGCACGCCGAGGACAACACAATGGACGTCGATTCAGGTAAGAATAGTCCTGCATGGTGTTGTGCATCGTTGTTTTTGAATCTATGGACCGTTATTCTAAGCAGAGGGGTTTTGGGTCACTGGCAATGTTGGCGATCGGGTTAGAGGTTTCTCTGTTAAGCTTGGTTCTCATTCATTGTCTCAACCTACATTACATATTCTTACTAAGGATAGGTACTTTTAATTGTCTAGATTGGAACATGTGCTCCAATCAGTCCAACGCCCCTACTTTGATACCAAGCATTTCCTTGAGTGATTAAGTTTGTAATTAATGAAAATATGAATTAATTAATAAGTTTATTAATTAAATAATAGATGGGAAATGATTCTCTGGGTTAACGTGGAAATTAACCTAAGCACCTAATTGTGATAGTTAGGTTAAAAAGAAAAGTATTATGATTTATGGATTAATTAAGTATATGGTATATTTAGGATTTATCCTAATCATGTTGAGTATCTTGTTTAGCTAAATTAGTAATTTTTATTAATAGCTAAACTATGTCCTTGATACAGGACCTTGACTTTGGACTCGCACCGTTGATCGTGGGAGGTTCTCTTCGTTTACGGACTTTTCTATTTTAAGACGGGTACTTCTCCTTTGTATTCTAGTACGTTCTTTTATCTTTAACGCATGGCTTGTTATGTCTGAATAGGTCTGCTTGACCTTGTTCTTTGCTGTTGATTATTTTACATCGTCCGTTGATACTTTTCTTCGCTTGACCTTCGAGTTTAAATCGAAAATTCATATCCGAACAGTCTCTCGTTGATTTTTCATTCTGTAAAGTACCGCTTGTACGTGAGTACTTAAATATTCATTAAGCATCACTAGGATGGTTGGCATTAGAGACACCCTACCTAGTAGTTTAGTTGTATATTCGTTGCTTTCTGGTAATTGTTATTTTTATTGTTACATCGTTGTTATTCGATTGTTTGTGCGTAGTGGTATCATACATCATACATGCACTGTTGCATACTGACGACTGTTGGGCTTCCATATGGTTAAGTCATCGTTAGTCATCTAGTTGTTTTGCCACTCAACTACTTGTTGTGGTAGTTGCTAGAGTGGGAGCAACCGTCCTGTTACGCCACACTCAACCACTCATGTACAGTGGATATTGGAGTTGTAGGCAAGCAGTTGACACCCTCACCGTTGTTTCCGAGGGATATCAGAGTTGTTGGTAGCTCCTCCTTTATCTTGGAGTTTTTGGAGTAGTTGGCTCCCCAGCATCATGTCCACTCAACAACATCTATCAGTGGTATTTGTTGGAGTGTATACAGTTGTCACAACCCTACCCACTCGGCCATACAGATGTGATGTATTGGCAGCTTGACTAGCATCAGGGGTGACACATGTCATTGCATCAGATGCATCTATTGCATTTATGCATTTTCTTGTGCTTGTTCCATTTATATGAGTTATGATTGCTGCATTTGGTTGACATACATGCTTGTTTGACACTATGCTATATTGCTATGTTGTATGTTTTCACATTGTTTTATACATATTTTGCGTTCCTCTATTTTTCTAGAGACTGTACACTGTTGTATTCTGTTGCTTCATATATCCTTTGATGTCATGCAATTGTCTACTCATATACTCTCAAAGTCCGCCCAGACTCACCACCCCTGCCTTCTATTTTTGTTTCAGGTCACAGGTAGATGCACTACTTGGAGCCAGGAGAGGATTCAGTTGTCAGTCCCATGGTGTCGAGTTTGTTCCGTATTTGGTTTACTATCGCAGTACTTTATTTCTGCATTTTTGTTATTTTCGCATTTACTTCATTGGCTGTTAGATGGTTTATTAGTCCGATATTGTCATAGTAGAGGTATGTTTATTTTGGACTTATGTTGGAGTTTTCTTTGTATTCAGACTTTCTGTTAACTTTATTTCTGCTAAAAGACATTAACGGTTTTGCGATGTTTAAGCTTTTTTTATATCTATCATTCTTGTTTATATAAACTGTGTGGTTGTGTATTTATTTTTCAATTTTGATGGTTGAGTTATCTTATATGAGGAGATTATGTATTATTTATCCTAACTTGTCCGTCATACAGGGGAGATGCTGCCCGATTTTCGAATAAGCATGTGCCTCTAGAGGCGTGACAAAAAACCTAGATGTTAATCTGCACCAACAATTCATAGATTAAAATAGTTCCAACATCTAAATGTACAAAAAATTTACCAAATCATAATACATGTAATATCATCATGCCAAATCTTAATCATAGAAGTGATAGTAGATTCAGAGAAACAAAGCATCATCCGAAGAAAACGAACTACTTTTAACTTTTACATCATCTCACCGTTAATTTATCTTTTGCAAAATTTAACTTCTATGATTATCACTAATCCTTAAATCAACTACAGAGAAATCAAGTAGAATTTAGAAAAGATTTACTAGTTCGAATTTGTTCCTTCTCCAACATCACGTCATTAAGTCATGTTCATCCCAATTATTTTGGCATTGGCTATATAAATCTTCTATAGTTCTATTGATGTCTGTACAAACCTATATCACCAATAATACTTAGATTAATTGCTCAAGCTTTTGTTATTGGAAAAACTTAAGTTGGTGTGTCATTTGACTATTTTTGTATCATTAGGTGATGTGAAGACATGTTATTTCTATCTTCCTGAGGCATATTATGAGATGCTGAAAAAATTAACTAAAGGAAGAGAAGTCTCCAAGCAAAGCATCAGAGAATTCATTGAGTCCTTGAATTTACCTTAGGAAGCAAAAGCAATTCTCTAGGTGCCAGGTGAGCAGAAGAAGGCGAGTCAGTAGGCGCCGATGGGAGCACGAGCATCAAGAACGGAAGAGGACTTTAAGAGTGGATAGGCGCAGGACGAAAGAGGACTTTAAGAGTGGATAGGCGTGGATAGGCGCAGGACGAAAGAGGACTTTAAGAGTGGATAGGCGTGGATAGGCGCAGGACGAAAGAGGACTTTAAGAGTGGATAGGCGCGGGGTACTGCGACACAAAGGTAGAATTAATGGCGAAATGGTGAAGGAAGCTTGCAGCCCTTCTAACGCCGTAGAGAGGAGAATTAAAGAAGGAACCGCCGTCGTAGCCTCCGGTCTAGGAGAAGAGAAATAAAGTAATAAACACCGCCTAGGGTTAAAAAAAAAAAAATTAAAACCACAAACCCTTTGCTTTACTTTGTTTCCTTTTTTTTCTTAACATAATTTTTCATGGTGGGGCATAGGGATGGCAATTTCACTCGAATTCGACGGAGAATTCGACATCCGACCTGAATGGAGGAGGATATGGAGGGACTACCAATACCCGATATCCGACCCGAATACCCGATTAAATAAAAAATACATATATACATTAAAGATTTTTTTCCCAAAACTTAATAATAATTTGTATTAATGTTAGAAATAAATTATATATATGTTTAATCTATTTTTAAAATTATAGATATATATTTTTTTAACTTTAATGTTAATTATAATGTACTTTTGTTCAATGATATAGTTGGATAGAAAGAAAAAAAATTATTATTATACAAGATATCCGATCCTTTAATGAGTATGGGTATACCTGATAGATATCAGATACCCGATGGATATGGATACGGAGGATATAGAATTCGACCCGAACCCGACCCCGACTCCGACCTCGATCCATTACCATCCCTAGTGGGGCATGTGAGGCAAGAAAAGAAAGGTTGAGACCATAGTTTGTAGAATCGCGATCCTGGATCGTAGGATCGTACGATCCTACGATCCTACGCCACAAAACGATCCAGAATCGCGCAGAATCGTTTTTTGTAGCAGGATCGCAGCAGGATCGGTAGGATCGGATAGGATCGGACAGGATCGTATAGGATCGGACAGGATCGGAACAGGATCGATGAAAGCTTTAAGAGGTCATAACTTTTGACTCGGATTGAACCACGTGACCTATAATATATCAAATTGAAACTCGTTCAAAGATCTACAAGTTAGTTTTAAGATTGAATCCCAAAAAATATTGTTTAAAGCTTTTTTAGAGGCCCAGAAGATTATTAATCTTTTTTATTATTTTTTTTATCTTTTACATCGTTAGTGTTAGGGTTTTAAGATTATTTAAATATCTATTTAATTATTTTTTAGTTAGTTTTTGATTAATAATATTATGTTATATCTTTTTTCTAAAATGATGAGTCTTTAAATGTCTATTATCTAATAGGTTGACAATTAAATTGGATCATCTTGTAATAAATAGAATATTCTTGAAGTTAAACGTGATTATTTTTATTATAGTGTTAATAAAAATTGTATATTTTTTCATTTTAAGGGTTTTTGATAGGATCGTACGATTTTACGATCCGATCCTGACCGATCCGATCCTGACCCCAAATCGATCCTATGTAGGATCGTGATTCTACGAACCTTGGTTGAGACATGAAGTATGATGTCACTGGATTGGATATAACATTTGGATTTTGGCAGCATCACTAATTTGGAATTATTGTATAAAATAGGAGAACAAAAATTTTATAATTTTATATGCATTTGATTGCAAGTGACACGTAGTATAATTTTTTTTAATAATTGGTGCCCCTCAAATACATCGGCCCGAGGCACTTGCCTCATAAATTGTATTAAAGGTTCGGGCCTGACATAATAGACAATGAATACTTTATAATTCTGACGTAATAATCAAAAATTAATTCTCAAAAACTAACAACCTGACATTACTTCATCATACATCTCTCATTTATATATTTATATTTATTTTCTTCTATATGTATTTATGAGACTGATTCTAAAGAGACATTAAGATAATGCAGTTGACCTTTTTATAAGGCGAGTGGAGAGGGAATATGCAAGACATTAAGCCTCAATAAATCTTCCAATTACTTGAAATAAATTTACAACAAACACAAATCTATTGGGAAATTGCTGGCGTACGGCAATTGGATTTTTTTTAAGCTCCCATGCATAAAAATAAATAAATAGATGACATGCCACACTACTTAGATAAAAAGTCGTGGAGAAGTTTTTAAAACTGGAGGATCATTTTTAAAATCTTTTTCCATGATATAGTAGTTGAACAAGAAAATGAAAGGTATGAACGTCGATAAGAGTATTATGAATAAGATAAAATATGAAAATTGTCCACCTTGCAAGTGTCCTTCAATTTTTTTCTTAGGGTATATATCTAATGATAAATTTTTAAAGAGGTTTGTAAAATGAAAATTGGAAAAAAAAAATTCTAATTATTATAGAGATAAGATTTGAGAATTATAATTTAAGAGCAATAATGAAATTTTAAATTTATTTTTTATTTCAAAATTAGTAATATGAATAGTATCAGTAATTAATGTTATATAAAAAAAATTATGATGAACTATCCATAAAAAATATAGAGAAAATTTTAATTGCGAAAAGAATGATAGATGCCCTTAAAATCAGTTCTACCCTCCAAAGATAAATGTCTATAATTGATATACTCTTGATTTTGTATGTGATCTATCAAATTCCAGCTCGTGACCATTTAATTAAACCGTGATGTGTTGGGGATTTCTATCATCTTTGTATATCTTCGCTCATGCCCTTTCAATTTTGATTTCTTCTGTGACGGATTAGAAGGTAAGAATGGCATTGCTTGTTTGATAATAATAAATATTTTAGGGAAACATGCAATAATCGATTCAATTTGATTTTTTTATTATTATTAAACTTTGATCTGGTCGGAACGTGGGGTTCTACTTGGCGGTCCTCCTGGATAGCATTTGACCGCAGCTGATTAACAATCGGGCAGACTTCCTGCCTAAAACAACCCCACCCATCGGTCTCACCTGGCTCGCCTGAGAGGTCGTCTCAGAAGTGCCTCGGCCAAGCCGGGATAGAGAGGCCGAGTAGGACAGGTCAGCTAATCAACTCCCCCGACTAGATGGCCCGACTGGATGAGCCCTAAACTGAGCCCCAAACTGGTCACCAGACTTCCCTCAGGAGGTCACAATATCTGCCAGGTCGGGCCTTCAGCACGCATGAGCTCAACCCCGAATGGTCGGGTGATCGATTGGACCCTCAGATTGGCCAGGATTTAGACTCTGTACCACAACGTAAACCCTATGCCAAGGGTGATCTCGGTAGGATGTGACCCAACGAAACATGGTGGATGAGGATCATACATCATAATTACAGTGGCCTGTCTTAGGAATAACTCACATAGACTGATGGAGACAAACATGATTGATGAGTGCATGTAACCACTATCTAATCCCCGTCATAACCTCGGCCTGACACCTACGAGCTCTTAGGGAGATTTGGTGAAGATCCTAATACCAATACGATAAGACGTCTTGACAGGGTAGGGGTTGCCTACGGTGTCTATAAAAGGGGGGCCTCCACCCCGTTAAAGGGGAGCTCACTTCTCCAACGCCCACCCTCGTTTTCTTTCTTCCTCGCGGTGGGCTAACTCGATTGTTGAAGCTTTTCTGAGACCACCCGCCAGCCAAACGACAGCCCGACAATCCTCCCTTGGTCAACACCCTTGCCACACCATCTCATAGTCACCCTCTCTGCTTCGCGACAGGATCAAACATAATTTTAGCTATATCACCTTAGTGTCTTAATTTTAGCTACATCACCTTAGTGCATGTAATCAAAATAAATATTATTTTCCTATCATGTGTACCCGTCCTCCCCACGCACTAGTCACAGCATCCAAACTAGTAGTCTTCGTGATTTATCTTCTCCGTGTTGATTCTGAAATGGGTTGGTAGATGCCACCTGTAATCAAAATAAACATAGTAAAAAAAATACACAAAAGTAAATCTATTCCTCCAATGGCCCTCACAAACAACTAGCCCTATGTTTTATGTAGCAGGAAGGAGCTCATTCATGAATACCTAGGGGTGAGCAAAAATTTGAAAAACTTGAATTAACCGAATCGAACCGATCCGACCGAATTTTGGAATTCGGTTCGGTTAATTCGGTTTTCGGTTTTTTTCTTGAAATTCGGTTCGATTTTCGATTAATTCAGTTAGATTTTCGATTTTCAATTTTGTAATTCGGTTAAACCGAATAAACTGAATAAATCGAATAAGAATACTAATTTCATTATTTTTATTTAAAAATATAATTAAATTAAATTAAATCATTGTTTTTTTAATTAAAATCGAATAAAATTTTAAAAGTTCGGTTAAATCGGTTAAAAACTGAATTAACCGAGATTTTATCGGTTCAGTTTTCTCGATTTTTATTATGAAATTCGGTGTTCAGTTTCTTTGAAAAATTTTGGTTTATTCAGTTTTCAGTTTATTCATTCAGTTCAGTTCGGTTCGATTTTAACCGAATACTCATCCCTATGAATACCGAGGGGAGCTGCTCCATTTTTTTTTAATATTAAAATATTATATATATATATATATAAGAGATTAATAAATTAGGAAATTTTATAAAAATAGATTTTTTTATATTTTATAAAAAATTAATTATATATAAGATAAAATAGGAAGGAGATATGAGAAAAGGAGTTGTTGAAAGATTTTTTTTTTTTTTGGGATAATGAAGAGATGTATAAGATTTTTTATTTTTGATGTGGCGAAACTCTCGAAAAATTCGGATACCCTAAAGCTAAGATGTCATGCGTCATACGCCCAATTTGGACCGAATACTATCATTTACAATCTGAGTCATGCCTGAGGCATCAAAACAAACATAGAAATTCTCTAGCTCATGCTTCCTTTGAACTTGATTGTAGAAGTCGATAATAGTAGATGTTGGCGGAAGATGATTGTCCATATCGAAGTGTGAATTTGACTTGTACCTCAGCCGAAAGCCAAGCAATTCAATTAAAGTAATTTAGGTTTGGCCAAGTAGAGTGACTTCCCTCTCTTACTTTCTCTGTTATCGTAAGGTTTTTTTTTTTTTTGCAGGGCTCAAAACGAATGTGTCTGTGACATGGAGACGTCTCAAAAAAAAATTCACATAGTAGGACGACAAGGAAGAAGTATTAAAGGGGCATCGCTTGAAGAATTATTCAATTCCGAAGCTTGCCCAAACCATTACTCATCGAATTCAAAATGGAATAAAACTCCATCGGAAATAGAAAAAACAGAAAGATAGAAGGTAAATCAAGCAAGATAATTTCAGCATCACTCCGATCCCTGGGGTAAGACTGCCGCCATTGCGATTCCGGTATCATCTCAGGCCGAAATAGCGCGCTAGTACCTGTAGTGAGCAGGCTTGTAAGGGCCTTCAACGTCGACATTGATGTACGCTGCCTGCTCTGGTGTGAGCTTGGTGAGCTTGGCTCCCAGCTTACCCAGGTGCAGAGCCGCAACCTTCTCATCCAGATGCTTAGGCAGCACGTACACTTTCCGATCATACTTCCCGCTTTTCCTTTCCTTCCACAACTCAAGCTGGGCAATCACCTGCCGAGATTTGTTCCCCGATTTAGTTACTGTATAGATAGATAGCGGAAAAGCATCGACTTTGATACCTGGTTTGTGAAGGAGCAGGACATGACGAAGCTGGGATGGCCAGTGGCACATCCAAGGTTCATGAGACGTCCCTCTGCAAGAACAATGATGCCGGAGTTGGTCTCGGGGAAGACCCAGCGGTCGGTTTGGGGCTTGATGGTGATGCGCTTGATGCCTGGGTAGGTCTCAAGCCCGTGCATGTCGATCTCGTTGTCGAAGTGGCCAATGTTGCATACGATGGCATTGTTCTTCATCTTCTTCATGTGCTCCACCATAATGATGTCTTTGTTTCCGGTGGTGGTGACGAAGATGTCAGCCTCGGCGACAACATCCTCCAGGGGAAGAACAGGGATGCCCTCCATCAGGGCCTGGAGAGCGCAGATGGGGTCGATCTCGGTGACGATGACACGGGCACCTGCCTGCTTCAGAGCAGCGGCGCAACCCTTGCCGACATCTCCATAACCACAGACAACGCCAACCTTGCCGGCGATCATAACGTCGGTAGCCCTCATAAGCCCATCAGGAAGAGAGTGGCGGCACCCATACAGATTGTCGAACTATTTTTAAAGAGTCATGAGACAAGGAAAACTAATAGTCAGAGATCTCCAAACTTGCATAGCAAGAAGCAAATAAATAAAAACATAGATCTGAACCTTACGAAACCAAAATTAAGATAAAATAACTGCAACCAAGAAACAGGTATATTAGATCCGCAACAAAGTATCAAATGAGAACAAAAGTCGCTCATATGTTCAACGATTGAGTGAAACAAATCCAAAAATAACTGCATAATAGTAAAATGAGTAGTTACTCAGTGATATGTTAGCACTGCAACTGTAGAAACCAGATCTAATCTAAGGGTGCAGATTCCAAAAAGTAAAGTGAACAGGAAAGAACCATCTCAGATCTGGAGATCTAGAGCGTGAGAATGGGAGCTGAGAAGCACAAAGCAGAGTAAGAAGCCCAAAATTCTAGATCTAGGAAGAACATATCTAACCTTGCTCTTTGTGACGGAGTCATTAACGTTGATAGCTGGGAAGAGGAGGGAGCCGCTGTCTTGCATCTGGTACAGTCGCTTGACACCAGTAGTTGTTTCCTCCGAGACGCCGACTAGGCGCTCCTTCATCTTGTGGTACTTCTTGGGATCGACCTTGATCCCATCACGGATGATACCGAGCACGAGCTTGAACTCGACGTTGTCGGTGGAGGCCGGATCTGGCAACTTGCCGCTCTTCTCGTACTCTTCTTCGGCCTTGACCCCCTCATGGATGAGGAGCGTGGCGTCACCACCGTCATCGACGATAAGATCGGGCCCGCCGCCGGTGCCCCAGTCAAGGGCACGCTCTGTGCACCACCAGTACTCGGCGAGTGTCTCGCCCTTCCAGGCAAAGACGGCCGCGGAGTCGCGGGCGATGGCAGCGGCAGCGTGGTCCTGGGTGGAGAAGATGTTGCAGGAGCACCAGCGGACCTCGGCGCCGAGGGCGGTCAGAGTCTCGATAAGGACGGCGGTCTGGATGGTCATGTGGAGGGATCCGGAGATGCGTGCGCCGGCGAAGGGCTTGGAGGGGCCGTACTCGGCGCGGCAGGCCATCAAACCGGGCATTTCGACCTCCGCGAGCTCGATCTCGAGGCGGCCGAAGTCAGCCTGGGAGAGGTCCTTGACCTTGTACTCCCGGCCAGTGGACGTCTTCTCCACGATCAGAGCCATCGTTTAGGGCTTGGAAGAAACGAGATCGAGCAGAGGGAAAAGTCCGAGAGTGAGGAGGAGGCGGCGATTGGAGTAGGAGTGCGAGGGCTACTATATAGGAAATGAATGGAGTAACTGGCGGTCGAGATACGACGGAGTTGGAACTGAGGGACGTGGGCCGTCCGATTTGACGGGGTAGTCTTAGGACGGACCTCTAACGGCAAAATTTTATTTATTATTTTAAATAATATTATATAAACGTAAAAGAGAAATGATTTTACATTTAAAATAAATGTTTCGGCGAAAATGAATGTATTAGTGAAAAATTTGATCGTAAATCGACGATACGTCTAACATTTGATCTGTGATCGAAAGCCGATTTGAAACCATCAATGGCCTTTAATCGTCATTCCGAATCAAATTATATCTTAGGAGGACAGTAATCCTATCAGGATCGTCAACAAATATGAACCCATCGAGATCGACGATGAATAATGTGATATCGCAATTCCGGCAATCTCTGACGAGTTCACCGTACCTTCATCGTATAGTTTGAATTGAGATGGTGACCTCCGGCTGCCGATCACGATGTCCTATCGACGATCGAACGTCGAATGTATCACCAATTAACGATCAAATTTTTCATTAAGTGATTTATTTTTATTATGCATATCATTATTTAAAATAAAAATTAATTTTTTATTATGGTGAAAATGTATTTTTAAAATAAAAGAAAAAATATTTTATGTGATACTCATTTAATAATAAATTGTAAATTTAGCCCTATTAATTAATATATGAAATTAAAAAAATTTGTGTTCGAAAATTCGATGAGATTTCTTTGAATTATCTTACCCGTTGGCATCTTGTGGCCGCGTGATCATTTCTTTATAACAAGTGTGGCAGACAAATCAAGTCGTACACAGATTTAATATTTTTTAAATTCGATATCAATATTTTTAATGGTGATAAGATAATTCATCCATCCATATAAATTAGGTAGAATATCTTATTTTTTATTTTAATAAAGTATTTTTATATTTATTGTAAATTAATTTTAAATTTTATTAAAATAAACTGTATTAAGACCCATGAGACATCAATATTGTTAATAAACAAAGAACAACGTGAGCAAACTCACTCAATGGATGCACAAAACGATAATTAAAATGAAGAATCATATTTTAAAATGATCCTTTTTGGTTGGTGAGATTTGAAGAAAAAAATGCATTGCAATTGTGGCAAAGTAACAAATACCAGTCGAGATCCACAAACACAGGTGTTGGTGTTGGTGTTGATGTTAACATTCACCTACTTTTTTGGACTACCCTTATTATTATTATTATTATTATTTGAAGTATTATTAGATTTTAAGTTATTATTATGCAATGTGATCGTAAGCCCATTAGTTGCTTCACCATGAGCTCGAGATCTACTTAATTATGTGCCCATTAGCCGCTTGGCTTAGTGCTTATCGGTCGTCATTACGAGTGTCATGAGTCTAAACTTTCTCTTAAGAAAGGGAAAGAAAGGAATACTTTTGGCTACAATTCTATTAGTTCTTTCAACATCCTCGAAATGCCTTCCACATCTCCTATCTAAATTCTTAATTGTCAATTTTTTAATGGGAAAATCAAATATTCACCTGTTCAATCGTTGTGAATTAATTGGTAAATTTATAGCTTCACCAATCAATCACTGTTCATGTTTTTCCTCTTTTCATTTATTTGATATAAAAAGAATTACAATTGTGAATTAATTGGTAAATTTATAGCTTCTATTTTAACTTTTAGGCAAGGTTATGAGAATCGGACCGGGCATTAAATCAATCGGAGCAAAGGTTCAGAAGTTCAACCAATTTAATCGAGGGTTTAACCGGTATATAATAAAGCATGTATTTATATAAATTTATGAAATTTAAAAACTTATCTAATTATTTTCTTCAAGATTAATAAACTAAGTCGAATATGTGATATATTTTTGTCAACAACTCAATATGGTATTCTTGAAAAAAGATTAGTTTCAAAGAAAAAATCAAATTTAAAATTATTGGATTCAAAAAATCTGGATACGAATTAAAGAATCTTATTAGAAGTTAAAACTATATCACAATAGCATTTGTTCACCTATAAACACTTAAACATGGGACACTAGTAAAACACATGTAAAATTACACTTTCAAATATGTCATATATTGCTGCCTTTATATGTCAGCACGACGACGCAACGAAGCTGGATACAGGGCGAGGCTAGCAGAGGCAGGGCGGCGTGGCAAGGTTGGTAGTGGTAGGGCGACGCGGTGAGATGCTAACGACGGTGACTCTCTTGCAAGCAAATAACAGATTTATTAGTTTGAGACTTTGGGTGAAAGCAAACTAGGTTTTTGACATTTTATTTTTCAAATTTCATTTTCAGTAAGAAAGCAAAACTACAAAAGTGAAAAAAAAAATCAAAAAATGAAAAATAAAATAAACTAAGCCGGTTTGATCGATTTTTCCGATTTGTCCGGTTCACCGGTTCCCCGTCAGTTTAGAACGGTTCGTATCCGGTTCTTGAGTAGTCGGTTTTTAGAGTCAACTCGGATTGAAAATCTAATCGGTTTCCGGTTCAACTAGTCCGATCGGCGGATCCGGTCTAATTATCAGAACACTGCTTTTAGGGCAAAACTAATAAGAAATGAATAAAAGAGAAGTTTGCTATAATGAGCAAACATTACGTCTCCAAATTTATTCCTATATAAAACCGGCGTAGATAAATCACTGGTGAGGTAACCAGAAGATCCAAGGCCGATCGACCCAAAAGATTGAAGAAAATCTACTGAAAGAGAACGTCAATAAACAAATCAGGAATGGGTCTTGACGTCGTCCCACCGACTCTGAAATTAAATTTTTTAACGAGAAGAATGCAATCTAGCATTAAATGAATAATTTTTTTTTTAAAGCATACTTGTGTTCGAACAAGGGATCCCGTTTATATAATATACCTTTTGTACGTGTGAAGAGAATTCTTTTATGTAACTTTCTAATCTCTTGCCCATTTTGTGCGAAACAACTCCTCCGTTCGTACAAGTCTGCCCCATAATAATGGCAAAGATGGTGGGTTAATTTTGACAACTTTGTCGTATAGGTACCAACATGACTGGTAATCTCTGACAACGTATGTGGTAAACTGAATCTCTCATGTCCTAACATTAAATAAGATGATAGGCCAAAGGGTCATATGTTCTAGTAGGCCTTCTGAGGACCTTCTGCCTCAACGGGTCGCACTTGTCCACTTTTGTGCAGATATACACTTTATTCGAGTTAAACATGTTGAAAATCACCCTGACACTAGCCTTGTTGAGGGTCGATCGGTTCTGGATCCCCTCCGATCGGAAGTAAGTCCTTTCTGATCGAAGGTAGATGTGGCCCGACCGATAGAAAATTGTCCGAGGAAATGCTCTTTTTCAAAAATTTTATAATAAATTAAAATTATAAAATTAATTCTAATTTATTTGTTGAGTGACTCCGATTGTTTTTTTCCTAAGCAACAGTCTCCCAAGCTAAATTTCAGAGCTCTTGATTGGAACTCCCGAACTGCCGACTCGATCTCCCGAGCTACCAACTAAGTTTCCCGAGCTGTTGACTCGGTCTCCCGAGTGAGGCTTCCGAGCAAAAATTCTCGAGCAGAGCTCCCGAGTGCCCGAGCAGCAGTATCTTCTGAGCTCCCGAGTGCCCGAGTAGTAATCAGGCGTCTTCTGACCGACCAAGAATTTGCTGAGGCCTGTGCAGCGCAGTTTCCTTGAAACATATTCGTCCTCCTCCGGTGGTGCTTCGAGGTTCCGATGGGCGCCTATCTCTCAGGATACAACAGCCGCCACGGGCACAACGGAACACTCGTTGCTCGTGGTGAACTGAGGATGTACCCGAACACTATCTCAGGAGGTCGGGAACGAGGTGGAGTAGAAGAGAATCACTTTGTACGTCTGTGTTCCTTTTGCTCTCGGTCACAACCTCTATTTATAGGCTCATACCCCTACAGTATTCAATGACGAATGACGAATTAATCATCATTTACTGCCAATTAACCGGCCAGATCGAAACGTTTGGTTCATTTGCTTAGACAAATTTTGTCCCGATCGGTCGGACATTCGACTTGCGCGGGTCGTGCACGCACACGAGTTCTCTTAGTTCAGTAGAAATCCAAGCCCTGGATTTGCACCACCTGCACATCCACGCATAAGAGAAAACCTCTCACCTAGTATTTGTTTACAACTACCATGCTTGTGAAACAATATAAACTAACCATTTTACCTTAAAACTTTCAATATGGGACTAAAACTCCACTCACAAAGGAATTTTTTTATTCTCCACCTCATTTTTTACTCACTAAAAAATCTCAATATGACACTAAAGTCCCACCTTCTCTCTTTCCATTCACATCATATCCAACAAAAATCTGGCTGAGATTTGGTGGGGGCGTTGATAGCAGGTCCAACAATCCACACAGCCCCTTCGGCACCTACCAGTGATTGCTTTGACAATGACCAGGTAAAGAGTCTGATCGAGCAGAGTTCGCTCAGCCTACCTTAGCAAACTATTGACTAGAACTTTTCGGTTGACCAACTTCACCTCCACGTCCTCCACTCTTCCTGATTTTCACATCCAATCGGAGGGTCCCACGTTAACCACCATATCAGCGTATATAGAGAATTAGTTTTGAAAGTAGATCATCTTTGTCATGTTAAACTACTCAATAAATTTTGAACATATTTTATACATATTTAAAGTTCAATTTATCAATTTTAGTTAACACCAAATTTTTAATTTATGCCGATTGATGTTCGAGATGATCGAATCGATCCCACGAAAATTTTTTATCGATCATCAAATTAGAAAGGAAGTGTTAATAATGGATAGTTTATCAACTCAGTATTCTTAAATCAACTATCTATTAAAAAAATTTACCCGTTAATTTATCAAAGTTGAAACTCGAATGTGAAAAATTAAGATCTTCTACTGCTACATTATTACCCAGACGTTAATGAGTGTTGATAGGGATGAGCATCCCGGGATGAACACATGGCACGGGGAAACTACGTGGCAGGGCCTACCGAACTAGAGCTCCGAGGTCAGAACGAGACTATCTCGGGAGAATAGATCAGAGCTTCGAGGACAGACCGACAATCGGGCTCTCGAGACTACCTCGGGAGAATGGAAGAAAACCCTTGAGGTCAGACCGAAAATCGGACTCCCGAGACTATCTCGAGAAAGTGAATGAAGGCCCTGAGATTAGCTCGGGAGATGAGACTCCGAGACTGACTCAGGAGAGTGGAGCCCAAAAATCAACATAGGAGTCAGAAAGCCCGACTTCAAGTAGTCATTCCTCTTTCCAGAACAGAAAAATCATCGGATAATTATTGTCCGCAACACACGACACTTAAGGTCTTAATGATCACAATGGTCTTTATCAAAGGATAATATCTATCAAGTAACAAATAATTAAGAAACGTGGAGGAGAACGTAGGGACACATATGACCAAGACCTCAGATATATAAGATGTCTCGACATCCAGGTAAGGGGGTAAGCTTTTCGAACTAAGAGTAGACTTTGATTCCTCGTTGTCCTCTAAAAAGATATAAGATTCCTAACTTGAGCGTCGGAATGGGCTCCATCAAAGAATCTTTCGGTGTGTTTCCTTTAATGCTCGTGTTAATCTCGCAGGACGTGAGCATCTTCTCCCCGTCATCGTTGTCGTGGGCTACGCTTTTGTGACTCACTGTCCCCGTTGGTCGATTCTGGAACAAGTTTGGCGCTGTCTGTGGGAAACAATCAAAGCATCAGAAGGAGCACTATGATGGCAGATCCAGAGGGACAACCCATCATTCTGACGAGGGAGGAGTTGGATTGCTTAATCGCCAACGCCGTCAAAGAAGCACTAGAGCAACATTAGATCAAGCAAGCCGCCTCATGACGAGCGGCTTCAGTGCAGGGTAGAATCCCAGGAATGTTTGTCTTGCATCACCGAAATCGAAGATCCGTCTCGCCACCGGTAGGACCGTCAATGACAATTCCAATACCCTGGCGAGATTCTTGAGGAGATATTGAGAGGGCACACTCCGTCGCCTCCAGCGTTCTACGGCAGGAGGAAGGACCGGGGAAGATCGAGGCCTCCAAAGCCCTCATGAAATCTCCGCCTACCCCTTTTTCGTCGGACATCGTAGCGGATCCCATGCCCAAGCAATTCTATGGTCCAGGAATTGCTGACTACGATGGAAAGACGGATCCGGAGGACCACATTTGTAAATTCGAGAACGCGACTCTCTTACACCAATATAAAGATGGTGTGAAGTGTCGAGTATTCTTGAATACCCTGTTAGGGCCCGCCCAGAGATGGTTCCAGAGGTTGTCCCAAAACTCGATAAACTCTTTCCTGGAGTTTAGAACTGTCTTCTTACATCACTTCGTCAGCAGCCGGTGATACCAGAAGACGATGTTGAACCTGTTCTCAAATAGAAGGCCAAAGAACCGCTAAAGGACTATAGCCAGTGGTTCAATCAGGGGCTCAAGATGTGTCAACCGCTACTTTGGAGATCCTCATCAGCGCCTTCACTCAAGGACTCTCTGAAGGCGATTTCTTTCGGTCGCTGGTGAAGAAGCCACCAACTAGCTTCGACGACTTATTGGGGTGCTCCATCAAGCACGTCAATGTTGAAGAGGTGTATCACGTCCGCCGCAAAGATCCGGTAGGAGTCCCTATCCATATCTCAGTACGATCCGAGAGAAGAGAACCACTTTCACCAGCCTGGGTAAAATATCTTCGCTCCAGGAAGGATCACTGGACCGGTAAGAAGAGGTTGGTGGAGAAGGTCGACACCACGAAACTCGAACCATCGAAGAAGTACTGCGACTTCCACGGCAGTACGACACACTCTACAGAGGAGTGCTACACCTTGAAGAAGAAGAGGTATAAGGATGCAGACACCAAGCCTCACAAGCGGTGGAATAAAGCGGGGTATCGACGGCGATCCCCTCGGCGAAGCCCTTCCCCTCATCGATGACAATCAGGGGAAGACAAATCCAGGCGTCGATCCCGGTCACGTTCGAAGGGAAGGAGTCGGGAGATAGTGCCCTGCCAATCTATCTCCTCCAAAAGAGATCTCAAGAAGGGCAAAGCTCCGGCGCTCGGGCCTCCATCGGGCCATGTGGGAGTGGTCTCTGGAGGGCTTACTGGAGGAGACTCTCATCGGGCAAAGAAAGCTCACACATGTCGACTGGAGAACTACGCCATTGGGACGAGCAGTGACAAGCGCCACGACCCTGTTATTTCATTCGGCCCTGATGATCTAGAGGACGTCGAAGCCTTCCATGAAGATGCACTGGTAATCCTCGCACGGATAGCTAATTATGAGGTTAAGCACATCTTTATGGATATAGGTAGCTCCGTCAATATCTTGTACAAGGCGGCTCTGGACTAGATGCAGATCGACTAGGATGAGATGAATCTAGTCTCCGCCCCGTTCTTCGGCTTCACCGAATACAGATTGCAGCCGATAGGGCAAATCTCCCTGTCTCTGTCGCTAGGAGATGGCATGCTGGAGAGGACGAGAAGGGCATCCTTCATGATCGTGGATGCCCCATCGTCCTACAACGCCATCCTGGGACGTCCGGTGCTCAGCCTATTCCAGGCGACGGTCTCAGTCTACCACCAAAAGATTAAATTCCCGATGGGTGAGCAGGTGGCTGAAGTCAAAGGAGATCAGTTGGCTTCCCGATGGTGCTACAGTGGGGAGGTCGGGACAGAAGCCCGCAAGAACCCGAAGACGCATGAAGCGTTGCAAATCGACCTGGCCAATCCTCAAGAAGAAGAAAGGCCTAAAGAAAAACGCAGGGAGGTCGAAAGCGAAGAGATCCAGATTCATCCTCAACAAGCGGGAGGAATCACGAGGATTGCTGCTGATCTTACACCAGAGCTAAGAAGTCGTCTGATCAGTTGCTTAAGGGACCATCGGGATGTGTTTGTATGGGCTACTGAAGAGATTAAGGGAGTTCCCCCTGCTTGACCATGCATCGGTTGCAAATACCCCCCGGGAGCCTGACCGGTGAAATAGAGGTGAAGACACTTTGCGTCCGAGCAAGACAAGATCATCAGGGAAGAAGTCGTAAAGTTGCTAAAGGCCAGACATATAAGAGAAGTTCAATTCCCGACCTGACTGGTGAATGTTGTACTAGTCCCTAAACCCGAGGGTAAATGGCGGGTCTATATTGATTTTCGTGATTTAAATAAAGTCTACCCTAAAGACTGTTATCCCTTGCCTCACATTAATCGGCTGGTGGATTCTACTTCTGGTTGTGATTTCATTTCGATGTTGGATGCTTATTAAGGGTACCACCAGGTTCCCCTCACTCGGGATGACCAAGAGAAGGTCAGTTTCGTGATGACAAATGGTACCTATTGCTACAATGTCATGCCGTTTGGGTTGCGCAATGCAGGAGCAACCTACCAGCGAATGATGGACAAAGTCTTTCGCCACCAGATCGGGAGGAATATTGAAGTATATATAGATGATATCCTGGTCAAGACAGACAAGGGAAAGGACATGATAGCTGACCTGGAAGAAACATTAGCCACCTTGAGGGCCAACAATCTGAAACTGAACCCCGCTAAGTGTTTGTTCGGGGTGAAGAGTGGTCGGTTCCTCGGGTACATGGTGACGGAAAGGGGGATTGAGGCTAATTCAGATAAAGTCCAAGCCATTCTCAATATATCATCCCCTCACAATTTCAAGGATGCACAACGGCTGAATGACAGAATTACAACTCTGTCTCGGTTCATCTCCAAATTTGTTGACAGAACCCTGCCATTCTTCAAAATTTTGAGGAAGGTTGTTAAGTTCGATTGGGATGATCAGTGTGAGAAAGCTTTCACAGATTTGAAAGCATATCTCTCTGAGCTCCCCATCCTCTATAAGTTGTTAGAGGGAGAAACGTTGTTCATCTACCTGTTAGTGGTTGAACAAGCTATGGGTTCTACGCTCATTCAGGAAGAAGGTATTACTCAGTATCCAATCTACTTCTTCGAGCATCTCCTGAAGGATGAAGAAACTCGGAATACTACCCTGGAGAAGCTAGCCTATGCTTTGGTACTGATGGCCCTAACACTGAGCGTATTTCTTGGCACGTCCCATTGTGGTACTTACTAACAGTCCACTTGGGCGCATCCTTAACAATTCAGAGTCTTCAGGATGGCTGATCAAGTGGATAGCAAAGTTGATCGAGTATGGGATTGAGTACTACTTCCATACTGCCATCAATGTTCAAACTCTAGCTGATTTTGTGATCGAAGCTATCCCCGAACCTGATGTTAATGGAGTGTGGAAAATCTATGTTGATGGTTCCTCCAATAGCAAGCACAACGAGGTTAAAGTTCTGATGATTTACCCCAGGGGAGACGTACTCCAGCTATCTATCCAACTCCACTTCCGAGCCACCAATAATGAAGTCGAATATGAGGCGATCCTAACGGGGTTCTAGGCGGCCAGGCAAGCGGGAGCTACTCAGGTTATCCTACACTCAGACTCTCAACTCGTGGCTCATCAGATAAAAGGCGATTTCAAAATTAAAAATGAGCACTTGTAGAGGTATGTGTCCATATATGAACAACTGAAGTTTTCCTTCACTGAGGTTGTTCTGCAGAAGATATCCCGGGTTGATAATGTCAAAGCAGATGAGCTAGCTAAATTGGCCAGCTCCATTACATTATGGACGCTGGAAGATCCCAACGCTCCAAAAGGAATAGTGGCCTAGATCAAAGAAGAGGTCGTTGACACTGCATTACCCGACTGGAGAGAGCTCTATGTGGAGTTCTTAGGTAGTGGAGCTATACCAGCAGGTGATAAGGAAGTTCGGCTTTTCCGTCGCAGGGCTGCCAGGTTTACGCTGGTCGGAGAGCAGTTATATAAAAGAGTCTTCTCCCGCCCTTTGCTCAAGTGTATTGGTCCAGGGGAAGTCGACTACATCATGCGAGAGGTTCACGAAGACATATGTGGAAGCCATATCAGAGGAAGATCCATGGCTAGGAAGATTATTCCGGCTGGATATTTTTAGCCCACGCTGTAAGCAGATGCCGCCAAATTTTTAGCCGGATGCAAAGCCTGCTAAAAGCATCAACATATCATGCATCGCCCGACTGAACTACTTCGGGCCTCCATCATTTCTTGCCCCTTTGCCCAGTAGGGAATGGACATTATAGGTCCTTTTTCGATCGGGCCTCAGCAAAAAAAGTTCCTGTTAATGTTGGTCGACTATTTTTCCAAATGGGTTGAAGTTGAACCACTGGCGTATATCACGGAGGCTGCCGTGATGAAAATCCTATGGAGGGATATAGCCTGTAGGTACGACATTTCTTATAAATTGGTGTAAGATAATGACAGATAATTCGTAGAGCGCAAACTCAGATAGTGGTGTGATGGATTGAGTATTCACCAAGTCTTCACTTCAGTCGCATATCCACAAGGCAATGGCCAAGCATAAGTGGTCAACCGGGAGATTATTAGGAGGCTTAAGATAAAGCTGTACCACGTCGGAGGCAACTGGGTTGAAGAGCTTGTTGATGCAGTCTAGCCCGGTTGTTGTTTTGGTGTCTGACAATGATATAAGTTTGGTTGAATGAAATTCGAGTTAAGTCCAGGTGGATCTGGGAGATCGCACGCTGGCATAGAAAAAGTCTTAACTTGGAGGGTTAGGTGAAAAGTCCTAGTCTGGAGGGATAGGTTGGATGAAATCCCGGTGAGTGAAGCCGGGTCCTGGTGAGTGAAGCCAGGTGGTGGAAATCCCGGTGAGTGAAGCCGGGTCCTGGTAAGTGAAGCCAGGTGATGGAAATCCCGGTCAGTGAAGCTGGGTCCTGGTGAGTGAAGCCAGGTGATGGAAATCCTGGTGAGTGAAGTCGGGTCCTGGTGAGTGAAGCCAGGTGATGGAAATCCTAGTGAGTGAAGCTAGGTTGAAATCTTGGTGAGTGAAGCCAGGTCCCGGTGAGTGAAGCCGGGTGACCGAAACCCTGGTGAGTGAAGCCAGGCCCTAGCTTGGAGGGCTAGGATGAAGTCCCAGTGAGTGAAGCTGGGCATGGCACGAGTCAGAGAAGGGTTGGAGGCTTGTTCTCATGACTTAGAGTGTATTTGGGCTTGCCTGGATCGGTCTGGTGATCGATCAGGGAAGTTGGCATGGTGCTCCTTCGTGGATCGGTCTGGTGACCGATCCAGCGATGACTGATCGGTCTGGTGATCGATCAGGGAGTATGTGTTTCACTCACTGAGTGGCTCCTGATCGATCTGGTGATCGATCAGGGAGCTCACAAGTGGGTTGAGTTCCCTTGCTGATCTGCTCCTGATCGGTCTGGTGACCGATCAGGATCACTGTACAGATCGTTCTGGAGAACGATCCAGTATCGCAGGTTTCTCTCTATGATCGATCAGGACGGAGCCTGATCTTTCTGGTCATGTCCTGATCGGTCTGGTGACCGATCACGAGGCTCCCTGATCGGTCCGGTGATCGATCAGGGATCATACAGTGGGTTTTGGGAACCTTACTGCTCGACTCCTGATCGGTCTGGTGACCGATCAGGGATACTATTCAGATTGGTCTAGAGAACGATCAAGTGTCGCGAGATTCTTCTTATGACCGATCAGGATGGAGCCTGATTGGTTTGGAAGCAGCCCGATCGGTCTGGTGACCGATCAGGCTGGAGCCTGATTGGTCTGGGGACCGATCTGGAGTGTGCAGCAGAATGCTGGATTAGTCTGGGGACCAATCAGGAGTGTACAGAAGACTGCTGGATCGGTCTGGTGACCGATCAGGCTGGAGCCTGATTGGTCTGGGGACCGATCTGGAGTGTGCAGCAGAATGCTGGATTAGTCTGGGGACCAATCAGGAGTGTGCAGAAGACTGCTGGATCGGTCTGGTGACCGATCAGGGTCCTTCCTGATCGGTCTGGTGACCGATCAGGAGCAGAACTTTAATTCAAATACGCAGTCAGAAGTCTGTTTTCACTGCCGATTCTCTGCTACTTGCTAATTTCTTTTTGATATGCATTGCTAAGCCTCTGTTGGAGTGTGCAGGTGATAGCAGGTGATTCAAACACTCAAGGAGGGTCAATGGGAGGCTTTCCTTGGAGCAGGTTTGGATCTATTATGTTTTCAGGTCTCAACGGCGTCTGGCGCAACTGGCAACTGACGAAGGCGCGGCTGGCAACTGACGGAGGCACAGCTGGAGGAGTATCCAGTGGACTGAGTGCTCAGAGAGGTCAGTGGGTCAGGGTGTGAGTTAGTGGTGCTGATGGAGTTGGTGACGTTGAGCAGGAGCTTAAGAGACAAAGCTAGATGCAGAGGAGCTGAGGCGAACAAGACAGAAACTTGGGAAGTTTGGCTGGGTTGTGTTCGTGCTCTCTGTTGCATTGTGCTTGAGCGATCTTGTTGCATTCCTGCGAGATCTTTGTGAGTGTTCCTTCTTGTATGATCTCCTGTACTCAAGTTCCATCATCCGTGAGATCTGTGGAGAGGTTTCTCCACCGAGAAGGAGGCTCTATCTTATCCGGTGTTCACCGGGGCTTGATCTGCCGACGATCAAGGGATCGCCCACCTCACGGGCACGCCAAGGAGTAGGGGCAAGTTATCCCCGAACCTTGTAAACGATCCTTGTTAGCGATCCTTGGTTTGTATTCTCTGTTTCTGCATTTTTGTTAAGTGTGTTTCTGCATTTGTTCTGTTTCCGCTGCTACTAACTTAAGTGCAGAGAAAATTTGAAAAGAGCCAAGTTATAAGTGTCCGACTAGATTCACCCCCCCCTCTCTAGCCATCCGAGTTCCAACAGAGCTCCCAAGCATCCTATGGTCGTACCGCACCACTCCCAAAGAAGGAACAAGTCAGAGTCATTTCAATTTGGTGTATGGAGCGGAAGCGATAATTCTGGTGGAGATAGGTGATGAGTCTATCTGGCGGCAATACTATAACAAAGAAGCAATGATCAGGAACGACTGATCGACCTGGACCTGGTGGCAGAGGTGCGAGATAAGGTAGCTACCCGACTTGTTGCATATCGGCAACATATATAGCAATCGTACAATCGTCGAGTGATCACCCGAACTTTCTAAGTTGGAGATAAGGTTTGGAAAAGAATCAAGCTGGTCGGCGACCCCGGAAAGCTCGAGCCGCAATGGAGCGGACCGTACATCATCATCAAAAATCTCATCGGAGGCATCTATTATCTACAAGACAAGGAAGGCAAAAAGTTGGATAGGCCATAACATGCAAATTACCTCCAGCCATATCATACTTGGTGAGCCATGCGAGAAATATATATGTACATGTATGAATGTTTGTATTGTTGTGCAGTTTTAGTAATGAAAGAAACAAATGAAATGTCTCATTAATACCCGATGCAATAGCTTGAAGATCCTACCATCTCGTGGTGTCGAGGATGCCTAAGATGAGTAGGTTTGGCCAAGGTGCCGAGGATGCCCGGCCAGGAGGAGTTGAAGATCCTACCATCTCGTGGTGCCAAGGATGCCCGAGATGAGTAGACCTGGTCGTAGTACCGAGGATGCCTGACTAGGAGGAGCATAAACTCCTACCATCTCGCGGTGGCGAGGATACCTGAGATGAGTTGGCCTGACCGAGGTGCCGAGGATGCCCGACCAGGAGGAGTTGAAGATCCTACCATCTCGTGGTGCGAAGGATGCCCGAGATGAGTAGGCCTGGTCGTGTGCCGAGGATGCATAACCAGGAGGAGCATAAGCTCCTACCATCTAGTGGTGCTGAGGATGCTCGAGATGAGTAGGTCTGATCGTGGTGTCGAGGATGCCCGACCAGGAGGAGCATAAACTTCTAAAATCTCATGGTGTCAAGGATGCCCAAGATGAGTAGACCTGGTTGAGGTGCCGAGGATGCCCATCCAGGAGGAGTTGAAGATCCTACCATCTCGTGGTGCCAAGGATGTCCGAGATGAGTAGACTTGGTCATAGTGCCGAGGATAGCCAACCAGGAGGAGCATAAACTCCTACCATCTCGTGGTTCCGAGGATGCACAATCAGGAGGAGCATAAACTCCTACCATCTCGTGGTTCCGAGGATGCCCGAGATGTGTATGTTGGGTTCTCCCGGCATAAAAACACAAAAACACAGCGGAAACAAGAACTCTCGAGCGATCTATGCAAAAGAAAAACTCGTACAAAGTTGATCTGCACTACTTCTAAAGAAGATATACCTTTGGAGTGTGTCCTTTGCTTATCCCGCTTGTCCAAGATGCGCCGGATCTCTTGCACGTTCAAGCGTTTGTGCCTCTATTCGTATCCACATGGACACAATCTCTCAACTTCAGGAGAACTACCTTAGTTGTGCTAGCAACTTGAGGTAGCTCGCAGAACACCAAGAACCCTACAATAGGGTTTCGGCTAAAAGGGAGAAGAGGAAGAAGAGAGGAAGGGAAGAAGGAAAGCACACACTTATCATTCAAAATGACAAAGTCCCTCTTTTATATTCATCCCATGAATATGAAGAGTCTTTTGTCTCATTGACTTCCCTTCATTAAGGCCTAATAAATAGCACATCTTTTCATGTGACTCTTCACCTTCTCTTCATCCAATGAAGAGAGACTTTTCTCTTTTCTTCACATGCAATTCCGACCGGGCCTCTCGGGCTTCCGACTTAGGTCTCCCGACCAAGTCTCCCAAGTGTCGAGCTCCCGACCCAGTCTGCCGAGCTCCGACCTAGTCTGTCGAGCTCCGACCCAGTCTGCCGAGCTCCGATTCAATCTGCTGAGCTCCCAGCCCAATCTGTCGAGTGCCGACCCAGTCTGCCGAGCTCCCAACTCAGTCTGCCGAGTGCCGAGCTCCCGACTCAGATCTCTCGATCGGATCTCCCGAGTTCCCAACTCGGGCTCCTGATCAGACCTCTCGATCGGATCTCCCGAGTTCCCAACTCGGCCTCCCGATCAGACCTCTCGATCGGATCTCCCGAGTTCCCAACTCGGGCTCAAATCTCCTGAAGCATCATGTCCTTAGTGTGTGACCCAATAGGTTCTCGTGACGTTGGCAATGCGCCTAAACACTTTAGACACATAAGCAATGAGCGACATCTAACAATACATCATTACTACCCAAGTAACAAGAAAAGTCGAGATCCGACTAAACCTCCGTGACTATGATAGTGTATGACCTTGTCCTTCTATCCTTGATATCTAGATTGACCAATGAGGCATAGACCGTGTCATCCTCAATCAATCTTGTGTTTCTTGATCCCCGAGTAGACTCACTCAAACAAATGAGCTCAATATCTCATATTGACTCATTTGAGCATGGTCATGCGTTTCAATAGCCATACTCGATCAAGGGGTCCACAGATATCACTCCCGTCATATGGGAGGGATAGATTACATCTACATCACTCACATCCCTCCCCATAATTCATTACATACACAGTGATCGCCTTTATAGTCCATCCTGTTATGGGTGATGTTTAACGATACCAAAGTATATAACTCCTTATGTAGGGAACCGTAGTGACTTCAGGTCTAAGGACTATTCATACCAATAGTCACATGAGAAAGTTTATGACACTCATATGACAATCTATGAAACTTTCTCATGGCGGGTCAATTCAGTACACATTCTCTAATGTATACCCATGTGTCAATTTGATATCATATATCCATGACTTGTGAGCTCAAGTCATCAATTGACCTACATGCTAGTCTCCATGCATTAATATTGTCCCTGAATATTAATGCTTGACTAAAAATAATTTAGTGTAGTGTTCTTCTCTACATTATCTCACTATCGATTCAACCAATCGATATAATGTAGATGAGAACCTACTACACAAGGACATTATTATACTTAGTTATTTGGCACAAATACAAAGTAAGTATAATAACCAAACATGTCTTTATTAATGATAGAATATGATACAAAATTGTCCCTAGTCAATCATCACATAATTGGCTCTAGAGCTCCTATTAACAGTGTAGACCTGGCCGAGGTTGTCGAGGATGCCCATCCAAGAGGACTTGAAGATCCTACCATCTCGTGGTGCCGAGGATGCTCAAGATGAGTGGGCTTGGTCATGGTGCCAAGGATGCCCGACCAGGAGGAGCATAAACTCCTACCATCTCGTGATGTCGAGGATGCCCGACCAAGAGGTCTTGAAGATCCTACCATTTTGTGGTATTGAGGATGCCCGAGATGAGTAGGTTTGGTCGTGGTGCCGAGGATTCCCCAACTAGGAGGAGCATAAACTCCTTCCATCTCATGGTGCCGAGGATTCCCGAGATGAATAGGCCTGGTCGTGGTGCCGAGGATGCCTGACCAGGAGGAGCATAAACTCCTACCATCTCGTGGTGTCGAGAATGCCCGAGATGAGTAGGCCTGGCCAAGGTGCCAAGGATGCCCGACAAGGAAGACTTGAAGATCCTACCATCTCATTGTGGCGAGGATGCCCGAGATGGGTAGGCCTCGTGGTGCTGAGGATGCTCGACCAGGAGGAGCATAAACACCTATCATCTCGTAGTGTCGAGGATGCCCGAATGAGTAGGCCTGACCGAGTTGCCGAGGATGCCTAGCCAGGAGCAGGAAAAGATTTTACCATCTCGTGGCGCTGAGGATGCCCGAGATGTGTAGACTTGGTTGTGGTACTGAGGATGCTCGATAAGGAGTAGCCTAAACCTCTACTGTCTTTTAGTGCCGAGGATGTCCGAGATGAGTATACCTGGCCGGGGTGCCAAGGATGCCTGACCAAGAGTAGCCGAAGCCGTTACCATCTAGGGGTGCCGAAGATGCCCGAGATGAGTAGACCGGGCCATCATATTGAGGAAGCACTGTCAGGAACAACTCGGATCTGTATCATCCAGAGGTGCTGACGACATCCAGGATATATTGGCCTAGACGAAGTGTTGAACAAGCCAAGTCCTAACCTTGCGCGCAGGTGAATAGGAAAGCATTAAGTCATCGTCCCTCCCCTAATGTTAGATACGAGTTGAGGAGATTAAACGGGAGAAGGTGCGGAGAATGACACGTAGCATAAGGGCAATGTTGGTGCAATCTTGGTTAGGTCAGGGTTGACCTAGTTTGACAAAGCTCAGGTGAGCTTGAGTCTAGCAAGCTCGGGTGAGCTTGAGGTGTATGTTTCGATGTTTGACATTGATGTTTGAATTTGATAATTATGTTTGAATGCCGTATGGTGTCAAGTGGGTCAAGGTTGACTGGAGACTTGACTAGGTGAAGTCCAGGTGGATCGGGGAGATCGTGCGCTGGCATGGGAAAAGACCTAGTGGTACTAGGCACACCTAGTGGGACTAGGTGAAGTCCAGGTGGATCGGGGAGATCGCACGCTGGCATGGAAAAAGACCTAGTGGGACTAGGCACACCTAGTGGGACTAGGTGAAGTCCAGGTGGATCGGGGAGATCGCACGCTGGCATGGGAGAAGACCTAGTGGGACTAGGTGAAGTCCAGATGGATCGGGGGAGATCACATGCTGGCAAGGTGGAAGTCTACCGAGAGACTAGACCTAACTCGAGTGTTAGGCAAACCTGGTGGGGAATCAGGTTAAGTCCTAGTTGGGAACTAGGCAGAAGAAGTCCAGGTTGGTCAAAGGGGTTGACCGTAAAATCGAGGTTGGTCAAAGGGGTTGACCGTGAACACAAGTTAGGTTGGTCTCAATCGATTGGGTGATCGATTGGGTTGTTGTCTCGCGAAAACAAGAAGGATTTTAATCAATTGGGTAATTGATTAAGAAGGATGGTAATCAATTAGGTAATTGATTAAGGAGAAAGTGAATCGATTGGGTAATCGATTAAGAGAGTTTGTTGCGAGAACAGAAGGTGGCTGAATCGATTGGGTAATCGATTCAGCCTTCTCATAATCGATTGGTCAATCGATTAAGGGCAGTCTTAATCGATTGGCTAATCAATTCAGGTTCAAAAACTAGCCGTTGAACGGCTAGTATGACGTGGTAATCGATTGGGTAATCGATTAGGGAACCCTAGGCGTCGGGTATAAGGGTTTTCACGCAGGTTTTGAGCCACAACTCTTCTCCCCTTTTTCCTCCTTCATTGGTACCATCTCAAGAGAAGTCTTGGAGGTTTTTGCTGCTGCATTTTCAAGGTTCTAGAGGCAACCACAAGCTTGAAGATAGCAAGGAAAGCAAAGAGAGTTTATTCATTGTAAATCTTGTAAGATTTCATTTTGTGTTTGCTTTGATTCTTGTTGTATCTTTGTGAAAGCTTGTAAGAGGTTTCTCCACCTCAAGAAGGAGATCTTTCATAGTGTATGAGAGAGTGAGGAGAGTGGATCCTTGGATTAGTCACCCGACCGGGGTGGATACCAAGTAAATCCTTTGTGTTAGCGTTTGCTCGAGTCTTCCGCCGCGACGAATCATCTACAAGCAAATCGGAGCTAATCACCCCCCCTCTAGCTCGCCAATCGGTCCCAACAAGTGGTATCAGAGCAAGGTTGCTCTTCATTGGACTTATCGCCAAGAGGGCAAGAGCTAGAGGAAGAAGAAGAAGTTGGAAGAAACCCTAATTTCAAGAAATCATCATCAAAAGGGTTCAACTTCAAAAATGGAGTTTGGCTATGACACAAGGGCACCTCCACCATTCGACAAGGCAAATTTCAATCTTTGGAAGTCAAAGATTGAAAATTTCTTCATGATGGAGATAGAGCAATGGTTTGCTCTAATGGAGGGTTTTGAAGCTCCAACAAGCACAAAAGGGAAGCTCCTCAAGAAAAGCAAATGGAATGAGGAGCAAATCAAGAGATGCGAGGCCAACAACAAAGTGACCAAGTTATTGGTCAACCTATTGCCAAGCACCATCTTGGACAAGATTGGAGAATTCAAAGACGCCAAAGAGTTTTGGAGCACATTGGCAAGGCTTCATGAAGATCCCTCCACTGTACCAAGTCAAGAAAAATCCGAAGAGGGAGATTCATCAAGTGAAGAGGACTCGGAAGTTGAGAGGTGCTCAACATCCGAAGACGAAGCTCAAGAAGCCTCCACTTCAAGGGTTGAAGAGGAGCAAAATGTTCCATTGGCATCGGATCAAAGAAAAGCGTCAACATCTTCATCTGAGGTCAATGAAGAAGAGGAGGAAAAAGAAGAAGCCTCCACCTCTAGGATTGAGGGGGAGCAAAGGTCATTAACTCCGGAAGAAGAAGAAGTATCTACTTCCGGATCAAGTGAAGAGTCATGCCATACCCCTACAAGCAAAGGTATAAAAATTTCAAGTTGTAAGAATAAAAATCATATCATTTGTTTTGAGTGTAGGGAAAGAGGACACTATAAGAGTAAGTGTCCAAAATTGGTCAAGAAGAAGGTGCTAGTGGCACCCAAGACCAAAGAGAAGCCAAAGGAGGTCGGCCCCGTGGCAAAGAAGGATAAGAAGCACATTGTGTGCTTCTCATGCAAAGAAAAGGGACATTATCGAAATCAATGTCCAAAGGGGAAGAATTCCACCAAGGCTAAAAGGAGGAGCTCAAGTCAAGGGGGAGCCTCCAAGAATAACACTAAGGTACCATTAGGTAATGGTACTTATTTAAATCATGATAATATGCATGTTAAAAATAATTATTATCATTTCAATGCTATTTATCATGAAAATAGGAGGTATGAGAAACCAAAAGAAAAATATAGAGCCTTTCATGCTAGGTCTACCACAACCAAGGATAGGGAAGATTTTAGATCATCTAAGGATAGACCTACCCAATCCAAGGCCAAAAAGAAAAATTACCAAGGCTATATTAGAAAACCAAGCCTTGAGGAGGTAATGATTGAAAATCAAGTTTTGAGGTCAAAACTTGATAAATTAGAAAAATCCCTCAAACGAATAGAAAATCTATTTAAGGGATCTAAGGATCAAAACCTAGATTTAGGAAATCAAGAACCCTCTAGGAGCAAGAGAGGTTTGGGGTACAAACCTAAGACTAAGGATGATGGTCCATCCTATCATAGAGTTCCATATAAATATGGAACTAAATCTAGGTCTAGGAGTCAAGTCAAGGTCGCAAGGGAAGCCATCCCTAGAGTTGACCAAGACAAGACAAAGGTGACTAAGGCTTCGGAGAAGCCTAAGAAAGTCTTCAAGAAGGTATCAAGGGAAGTCATCCCTAGTGAATACCTAAAACACCCAAGGAGCACCAATAGGTTTTGGGTTCCTAAGAGTGTGTTCGCCACACCCTAGATAGGTCTAGGGAGTGTCAACTCTAATTGGAAGGGTAGTTAATCCAACCTTGATGAAGTTGACACTTTGAGACATTTTCAAGGAATTATTACCCTTGAAAATGAAGGATTCATTTATTTACTCTAGGAGGAGTAAATATGTGCCAAACTATATTTTTGAAGATTAATCTTGATAAAGTTGGCACAACTATGTTAGAATCCAAAGATAGGCCAAGTTGGGGAGTTTTGGCTTTATCTTGGAAATTAGGGCAAATTTAGGATTATCAATGGCTTAGCGATGAGTTATTGATACTTAGATAGGAAATCTAGGTATTTTCTTTTATGCTTATATGCCATGTTTTGGATGCCCTATCACATGCCATGACATCATAATCCATATCTCATATTTTATTATGAGAATATTACATGTCATGTCATTCATGCATCATTTAGCTATAATTTCTTTTGAAAAACCTAATATGATGCATGTCATAGTCATAATCATGCATTTAGTCAAGTTTAATTGAAATTAAGGACATTGGCATTAATTGGCATCCAAGGTGGATGATCAAGGTTTATAATGCCTAGGTAGAAATGCATGAACCCTAAAATTAGGGAGAACATGACTTTCACATTTCACTAAGACTATAAGATGACTTGTGTGTGTTTTAGAGACACATTAGAACAAGTGAGATGTTAGGAAGATGAACAAAACTCAAAGTGTTGATTTATATGCATCCTATTGAGTTTTAGTATCATCAAATCATAAAGTTCAATGAACTCCAATCATTGGGAAAGCTAATGTACAAGTCATGTACACTTAGCCCAAGGAACATGGTTGGATATTATTTTTGAAAAATATTTTACAACTATCTTGGAAAACCTTGGTGAAGACTATCTTTTGATAGCACTCATCATTGATGAATTGAATACAAAATAGAGTAAAACATTGAAGTATTTCAATGGTTTCTAATTTTGTGTCAATCTTTGGAAATGAAGGTTATTTTCATAGAAAACTATTTTTCCATGATAGTATATGGTATAAATAATATCTACACAAAATTTCAGATTTTTTTTAATTTTGTAGAATTATTTAGGAGTTTCTGAAATTCGAATATGAAATTGTTTTCAGAAATCAGAAACTCCCAATCGATCGGGTGATCGATTGGGACCATAGCCAATCGATTGTTCAATCGATTGGTCGATCCTTTTACGAGCACAGAAGCTTGGGTAGTCGATCCGGTGATCGATTACAGGTAGCCGTAATCGATCGGCTGATCGATTAAGGCAGGTCGTAATCGATTGGTTCCCAACACCAATCGATTGGTGAGACTGAAACTGTCTATTTTCAGTCCATTAACCCATTGTTAAGTAACCTAACAATCCCTAGACCCTAGACTTACTTTTATAAGTATATTTGGGTAAATTTCATTGTGAAATCAAAAAGGGAAATGGTTTGGTGAACATTTAAGGGTTAAGGAGAGGTTTTGGTTCAAGTTTTGAATCCCAAAATCTAAATCACCTCAAGTTGAGTTTTCCTAATGGTTTAGAAACTCAAAAATCATTGTTGGTGCAATGATAGAGGTTTAGAGCATGTTTTGAGGGGGAGGTCTTCCTTAACAACATGTGGTTGAATTTTTATTTTTTTTTGGAGATTGGGAATCTTCATGAGTACTCAAGGTTGAGCATAGGTTCAATGAAAAGTATGAGATTTTCATTGGGTATACCTTTGACCATATAGACTCTTAGGGAGAGTGTTTGATGTGTGTCAAAGGGGGAGAAAATTGAAAGGCTAATAGGGATTAGTCTTTCTCAAACATATTGTTAAACATCAAAAAGGGGGAGATTGTTAGTGCAATCTTGGTTAGGTCAGGGTTGACCTAGTTTGACAAAGCTCAGGTGAGCTTGAGTCTAGCAAGCTCGGGTGAGCTTGAGGTGTATGTTTCGATGTTTGAATTTGATAATTATGTTTGAATGCCGTATGGTGTCAAGTGGGTCAAGGTTGACTGGAGACTTGACTAGGTGAAGTCCAGGTGGATCGGGGAGATCGTGCGCTGGCATGGAAAAAGACGTAGTGGGACTAGGCACACCTAGTGGGACTAGGTGAAGTCCAGGTGGATCGGGGAGATCGCACGCTGGCATGAAAAAAGACCTAGTGGGACTAGGCACACCTAGTGGGACTAGGTGAAGTCCAGGTGGATCGGGGAGATCGCACGCTGGCATGGAAAAAGACCTAGTGGGACTAGGCACACCTAGTGGGACTAGGTGAAGTCCAGGTGGATCGGGGAGATCGCACGCTGGCATGGGAGAAGACCTAGTGGGACTAGGTGAAGTCCAGATGGATCGGGGAGATCACATGCTGGCAAGGTGGAAGTCTACCGAGAGACTAGACCTAACTCGAGTGTTAGGCAAACCTGGTGGGGAATCAGGTTAAGTCCTAGTTGGGAACTAGGCAGAAGAAGTCCAGGTTGGTCAAAGGGGTTGACCGTAAAATCGAGGTTGGTCAAAGGGGTTGACCGTGAACACAAGTTAGGTTGGTCTCAATCGATTGGGTGATCGATTGGGTTGTTGTCTCGCGAAAACAAGAAGGATTTTAATCAATTGGGTAATTGATTAAGAATGATGGTAATCAATTAGGTAATTGATTAAGGAGGATCTTAATCAATTAGGTAATTGATTAAGGAGAAAGTGAATCGATTGGGTAATCGATTAAGAGAGTTTGTTGCGAGAACAGAAGGTGGCTGAATCGATTGGGTAATCGATTCAGCCTTCTCTTAATCGATTGGTCAATCGATTAAGGGCAGTCTTAATCGATTGGCTAATCGATTCAGGTTCAAAAACTAGCCGTTGAACGGCTAGTATGACGTGGTAATCGATTGGGTAATCGATTAGGGAATCCTAGGCGTCGGGTATAAGGGTTTTCACGCAGGTTTTGAGCCACAACTCTTCTCCCCTTTTTCCTCCTTCATTGGTGCCATCTCAAGAGAAGTCTTGGAGGTTTTTGCTGCTGCATTTCCAAGGTTCTAGAGGCAACCACAAGCTTGAAGATAGCAAGGAAAGCAAAGAGAGTTTATTCATTGTAAATCTTGTAAGATTTCATTTTGTGTTTGCTTTGATTCTTGTTGTATCTTTGTGAAAGCTTGTAAGAGGTTTCTCCACCTCAAGAAGGAGATCTTTCATAGTGTATGAGAGAGTGAGGAGAGTGGATCCTTGGATTAGTCACCCGACCGGGGTGGATACCAAGTAAATCCTTTGTGTTAGCGTTTGCTCGAGTCTTCCGCCGCGACAAATCATCTACAAGCAAATCGGAGCTAATCACCCCCCTCTAGCTCGTCAATCGGTCCCAACAGGCAATTCACAAGATAGAAGACAAAAATATTTCATTCAGAGTCGGAAAGTGCATTGGAGTACATTCATGCAAAAAAGAGGCAGAAGACAAATACATTTCATTCAAATTTGGAATATATTCCACAAAGTACAGAAGATAAAAAGAAAAAGATACAAAAGACGAATAAAGGGTAGAAGAAAAAATACATTTCATTCACAAACTTGGAGCATAGAAGAAAATAGTATAAATGTATTTCATTCAAAATTGTGGATTACATCCGAGGTACATTCAAAAATAAAAAATACAAGAGAAAAAATAAATATAATAGACAACACAGGTTTGGGAAGAGATCCTTGATGGATCGACTGGCGTGCTAGAGGGGGGGGGGACGAATAACACTTTTTCTTTGTTTTCTACAAGGTTATTAGCGCAGCGGAATATACAATAAAAACAATCAAACAAATACTAACCAATGCTAACACGGAATATTTACTTGGTATCCACCCCGGACGGGTGACTAATCCAAGAATCCGTCGGTGGATCAATCCCCAGATAACCTCCGGCTAACTCTGTCGCTCCTTGTGGGTGGAGAAACCTCGCCACAACACTTCGGACGCTATCTGAGCACAAGAGACTACTAACTCAATTTACCCAAGCGAGTTTCGTCAAGAATCTCAGCCACCACGAAGTCCTCTTTAAATAAGACTCGGGCTGAAACCTTCGCCACCAGTCGACTGCCCCCAGGGCAGTCGACTGGTCCCAGGCTAGAACCCTTCTGTGAGTTTTATCAGTCGACTGTCCCATGGTCAGTCGACTGCCCTACTCACCTACCTAGGGTTACCCTTCCTGAGTACATTCCACTCCGCACTCAAACCCTAGGATTTCTCGAGTACAATCACAGCACTCGTACCCTCACGACTCGACTGACTCCTCATCCGCAGCCTCGACTGTTGCCTTTGCACCCTCTTCATCTTCGGCTCCCGTCCCTCGGATGCACACAAGCCTCCAGCTTGCCTCCATGCCATCCTTCACGCATGCCTCAAAGTCCGCGCCCCTCAGCTCATCGTCCCTGCTCTCCAAGGTCCTTCGGGTGCACACAAGCCTCCAGCTTATCTCCATGCCACCCTTCACCATACCAAGGCCGTCCAGTCAAGTCCATATGTGTAACCTGTACAACCTGCACACTCAACATACACATATAAGAATACAAGGGTAAACCTAACTTAAACCCTTTGCCCAAACATCAAAACACTTGGTCACTCCGGACCACAGATTGCCTCAACAATCCTATAGTCTTTGTCCTTAGTCGGGAGCTCATCCCAAACCTGGCTGACGCTCACTCAGATCCACCTCCGGCTTCAGCACCTTGGCTCTTTGGAGTTATTGGATGGCACCGTTAAAGCCCTATTTCAAGCGCTTCAGGACCTGTCCAGCTAAGATGTCACTGAATTCGTCGAATTGGAGGAACCTGACCTTGAATTCTACCTCGGCCTCTGCCTGAAGGGACTCTTCGTTAGTTTTGTATTTTTGCAGTTCTTCTACAGCTGCATCTCGGCCAGTCTTCAGCTCAGCCGCCTCGGAGGATAGCCAATTCCGATCCGCCTGGACCTCTTGGAGCTGCTCTGCACTCGCCCAGAGCTGCAACTTGTTCTGCTGCAAGTCCTCTTGCAGGAGGCGGACGTCCTCCGACAGCTTTGCCTCTCGTTCCTCGTAGCACCCCTTCTCGTGAGCTAGATGACTTACCTCATTAGTAAAGGTCTTCGCCAGCTCGGATAGGAGGTGCTCCCGGTGGCAAGAGTTGTGTAGAGAGGACTCAGAGGTTAGCAGGGAGTCCATGTAGTGCTCCACCTTAATCCGAAGACCCCTGCTGACCTCTGCCTGCATTAGGCCTTCCTCGCGAGCCTGGAAGACCTCTGCCTCTAATCCAGCTATCTGTTGGTGTAGGGCATTGGTCTCTAGGCGGCTACCCAAGGAAAAGCAGTCTGACGCGGCCTGCCACAGCAAATAACAAGAGTTAGAAAAAGTAAACAATGATAAGAGGAAAGCACCAGACCTTTACCTTGAGGAGTGACTCGTGCAAGCTGGCGATTAGCCTAACTTACGCGATGGTGGTCCTCCCTCTCGTGGCGTTGTAGCTCCTCCGAGAAGATGTGCTTACAGAGCGGCAGAGGGGCTGGATGTTGGGAGCTTCAGGGGGCACTCTGGAGGACCACGGGATATCCTCCTCCATACTGGATGCTTCCTCGAAATGATGGCCCTCAGCAGAGGCCTCCCTCAGCTCCACTAGCCGAGGGCCCAGAGAAGTCGCCTTCGTCGCCGCCTTTACCTTCCGATGTAGGCGCGCACTGGTAAGTGTGGATTCACCGGCTCTCACCCTCTTGCTCTTGGGGCTGCTGGAGGCTTTGGCAACTTCGGAGCGGACCTCGACCTCACCTGCCGGCATCGCAATGGTTGGTACCACCCTCCGGAAGTGCGTAGAGAGAGGAACAATATCCTCCTCCTCTGTAACAGCCCTGGCCGGGCGGGTCCTTTTCCGTGGATGAGCCGAAGGGACCGCGGGTTTCTGACGGCGCTCTTCTGGCATTCTTTCTTCCTCCACCCCTCCTCAGCAGGCAGGATGAGGCGTGGTCGTTTGGTGGGTGGTCGAGTCGCCTTCCCAGTAGGCTCTGTCGTTAGCACAGAAACCTGGACTGACAGTTCTTTGTCGTCACTTTCCTCCTCAGAGGCTACTTGAATGTCAGAGGGTTGGGCAGTGGTCTGCTTCTCGTCGGGGATCTGCTCGGAGCCCTCGGAAGGTTCGCCCGAGGAGGGGAGAGCAGCTGGAGGAGGAGCTAAGGCCTGTTCATCCGCAAGCTCCCACTTGAGTAACTTGCTCATAGCCCAGGAAAGCATGATGTTTTCTGCAACACAAACAACAAAATGTCAGTTAGTATAGATAAGTGATAAATAAAACAGTGAACTTACGGAGGTCAGGGCTGAGATAGGTGACTTTCCGACTGATCTCAACCCTGTATAGGAGCTCCTCACAAGAAACTAGGTTGGGTCCATGAAACTCCATCCCAGCCAGGATACTTCTGGCTCGCTGGTATCCCGCATCTCATTGGAAATCGCCCAGGTCAGGAGGCGAAGGTAGATCCTCACGCTAACGTGTCGGACAGAACTGACACTCAGTGAGGTGGATGAAGAAAAAGTGCTCCTTCCATCCCTTATGGGAGGAAGGGAGGCTGCTGATGAATTTATGGCTTGGACGGGGGCGGTGAAACTGAAGGCCCCCTAGACGCTAAGTTTGGAAGGAAGAAATAATGGAAGGAACGGGAGGTCAAGGGTATGTTGAATAATTTAAAGATAATGAATGCCTCGCCCATCTGGGCGAAGGTATTTGGGTCCATCTGATGCAAAGGCACATCGAAATATTGGGAGATGACTATGAAGAAGGGAGAGATTGAAAAACGGAGACTGAATTGTACCTGCCCTAAGAAAAAGGTGAAAAAACCTAAGGGAGACTTTACGGGGGACTGGTCAAGACTGGGAATCCTAACCTCTAGGTCTGTCGGAATGTTGTAGGCCTCACAGGCGGCTCTCAAAGTGGCAGACTTAAGCTTTGGCGAAGTGGCTTTTGTACCACTTCGGATGATAAGCCCTCTCCTCTTCGGGCTTTCCCTTCTTACCCTGGTCTCTCTTCCCTTTTCCCTCCTTGCCCATGCCTTCGAATGAAAGAGGGAGAAGAAGATGGAAGGTGAATGAAACTTACGCATGGAGAAGAAACCTTAGCGAAAGAAGAAGCTAGTAGACAGCAACATGATGCACAAGCTATGATAATCGGCAATGCAAGAAGACGGATAGACACTTTCACCTCCCCTTTTTATAGAGAAGAAGCCGCCCCTCGTGTGGACAATAGAGGTAGGGCACGTGGACGGCGGTGACTGCCCATCTCGAGGCGTTACCCCTCTTTATGATCATTGGTTCGTATGGCCCTGCGGCGCGTATAAAAAGGAGATCACGGAGAAAAAAAAATCTGGCCACGTGGCAAAGTCATATTCGCTGAAATGTTTCCTGATCGCCATTAAGATACCCCATATGCTTTTAATGGGTAATAGACAGCTATCATTGCCGGGTCTCGGAACTCACAGGGACTTTTGGACTAATTCAAATGGCCGCCTCAGGCCAAGGGACGAATGTTTCGATTCCTCAGACCCGACAAGCTGCCAAGAGAGAAGGAATGACAATATAGACCCCGTAGATGCGTTGCTTCCTCTCGTTATACCATCAGCCTAATCAGTCAGTCACACTAACTTTCGATTAGATTTGAAGGGGAGACTTGTGATAGGGATGAGCATCCCGAGATGGACACGTGGCACGGAGAAACTACGTGACAGGGCCTACCGAATCAGAGCTCCGAGGTCAGACCAAGACTATCTCGAAATTGTGATTTGGTGACTCACCGTCTTCGTCACTCGCTTCCGAAACAAGTGTTTTATCTCGAGAATTCAAATTTAAGTCTTCTTTTTCACTATACCACATTCATAGAGAAATTGTGGCCAGAAGATTATTTCAAGCTTTTAGTTAGATGGTTGGTAGAAGCTTTCAACTAAGTCACTGTCGTGAGCGTCTTATCGTTAGGTGGACGTGCAGGTCGATTCAAGTTAAATTGGACAAATAATGAATATTGAAAATTTAATTTTAGTTTAAAATATTACATATATTTTATTTTAGTGGATTAGAATCAATTAGTTTTAGTTGTTATTGACTTATTGTACATCTCGACAACGGAACTTGCCCTATTTAAATTGTCTTTTTATATCTACAAGGTTTGCTTTAAAAATAATATTAAAGTGCTCAAATTGAATTACCTAATATAAAAAATATTTAAAATAAGAAAAATTCCAAAATTTGAAGGATCAAACTAGTAATTGAGCCTCTCTCTTGCTAAATTAATCGGGTTCCGTACCGATTGTGGGCCGGAATTTAAAGCGGCCGGTTTTGTTAAGCCGCTAACGATTAGGGGCAAAAGCGTAATTTGGAAATTTCGGAGGTGCAAAAAGAGAGGCGGACAAAACTTCGAGCCTCGGCCTTCAACCCCACAACGCACAACTAACGAACCCAGACGAACAAGATATACAAAAGTTGATCGACTCGAAGACCAAAGGCGACGGCGACGGCGACGGCGACGGCGACGGCGACGGCGACGGCGACGGCGACGGCGACGGCGAAGAATGGTGGTGGATGCGACCCTGACTTCTCTCCGCCACGTCCTCGGCCTCCGTCGCTGCGCGCTTCTCCTCCGCCTCCGCGCCTCTCCTCCGCCTCCGCGCCGGCCGCCGACGCAGCCCGGTATGCGGCCATCTACTGCCCTCCTTGGTTCCACCTGGTGAATTTTTCTTTTCTGTTCGGCTCTCGGGGTGTCGTGTGTTTTCTTTCGGGGTTCGTACATGGGTTGTGGACTTGGGGAGAGGCGCTTCGGGGCTCGGGTTGTTGATGGTTGGCCGCCACCTTGGCGCCTGGTTTTGGTTGGACCTTGATTTCGGTGCGTGGAATGGAGGTTGGGGATTGGGTCGCCGGGGGTGCTGGGTTGGCTGTGTGGTTGGAGTTGCTGCTAGTGATTGGTGAGTACATGGATGCCTGGGAACTTGTCCCGTGACCAATGCTTCAATTTTTTGTTGGTTAGTGGCTTTGGAGGCTGTGGCCCGTGGTCTGGCTACTCTGTTTTTTTTTTGGGTTCAAGAGGGGCGTTCTTGGTAATCTTAAATTCTCTATGAATGATCAATCAGGAAGGAGGGAGTCGAACTGGCGCTAATGTTTTGATTTGTGAGGCATGTACCATGGCTCTGTAAGCAACCGAAGAAAAATTCAGTAATGGTCAGCAAATCTGCAAAAGTAATATGCAAAAGTTCTGTTCGCAGTAATATGCAAAAGTATTTTACGTGGGTGCTGTTAGATTTTTCCAAAAAAATTACAGTTTCAAATTCTCTCTTATTTGTTTGCCCCAGTTCAGTGTGGACTAAAATTCTCCCTATATAACAACTATGTTGGTGCGGCGGATATGGGGAGCCCCTCGTAGGATCAAAAAGTCAATGTAAACATGGCGGTCAAAGTCTAGGGTGGGTCAACCCGAGTGAGCTACTAGTCAAGCCGTTGGAGGTCATTTTACCGGTCACTTACCAGCAGGACTCAATCCCCTTCACACTCCGATCGGTAGGTCGGATAATCCCGATCGGACATCCCAAGGGCTCGCTCCCCAATCGAATACTCTAGGGCCTAGCTCCCCAATTAGATATTCTTAGGGCCCACTCCCTAATCGCTTACTCTTGGGGCATAGCTCCCCTTCATACTCCGATCGGATAATCTCAATCGGGCATCCCAGAGGCCTAGCTCCCCAATTAGATATTCCTAGGGGCCTACTGCCCAATCGAATACTCTCAGGATTCTCTGCCCCCTGTATCCTCCCTTAAGAGATGAGCAGGCTTGCAATTAGGCCCATTTGCCCTGAACCATAACCTGGGCCGTTCGTTCCTAACCCACTGTCCTATTGGTGGAGCCAAATCTCAAAAGCCCATTAGGCCTTTCGGATCACAGGCACATTTCCTAATTAATACCTCACAAGGATTTGTCAGAGACGCGTGATATAGTATCTCTACACATATACGAGGTACCAATCACACTTATATGATAGGATTGCTCGATACATAAGAAATACAACGATTTTACACGTCCTTTTAGACGGACATGGCGCCTCATTAATGCGTGGATTATAGACGTGTTACAAAAGGCGTCTCGTCTCCGCAGGCGCATGTACGCTTCCCAGGAGTGTGCATCTCATTTTCTCTACTCCGTATTTTCCATATTTCCATCCACTTCACTGACTTGAGTGTCAGAGTGGCTGCATCGGGGACTCGCTTGGCTTGCTCACTACTGTTCCTTTCTCCCTCTGCTCTTTGTGATCTTGCATACTCCCTTAGTTCGAGGTCTTCCTTTCTCCCTTGCGTACCGGGCGCGACGCACGCGATTATCGTGCGCAGGAGGGGGTGCAAATCCCCAGCTCGTGAGCCTCGCGCTTGCGGGCGGCCCGGTTCGGTTTTGCAGATTTCGGTTTGACTCCTAAACCAAACCAATTTGGTTTTTTTTTTCTCTCCTTTTTATTTGTTTTTTTTCCTTTTTCTGAGGAATGAAGCGTCGCACGGCGCGACGCCTCGCGGCTTGGCCGCGACTCCTCATCGCGAAGAGGCAATAAAATGCCTCTTCGGATCTATAAAAGGGGAGGATAGATTGCCGATCATCTCCTTCCTCAGTCTTTTCTCTTCGCTTTCTTCGTCTATTTTCTGAGTCGTCTTGAGGCTTCGCCTTGTGCGATCTGAGGTTGTGTTCGGAGGCAACGTTCGTCTTGGAGTGCACCTACGGACGTCGCGTGGTTGTCGGATCTTGGGAGGGTTTTGCCGGAGGCCTTTGCACCATAGGGCGACAATCAATTCTCTAAGGGCAGTCAACACGCCGACGCTTCAACCAGATAACGATTCTAACTCTGCTCTTTCCTTATCAGATTGCTGCATCTATATATTTTTTACTGTCTACTTAAGTGCCTGCTTATCTTATTATATTTTACAATCTTAGAGAATTGATTGTGCCTAAGTAGACATGGTAAATATTAGAATGTCGGGATCTGATGAGGCTAGCGCCAAACCCAAGAGGTTCTCCGGGCAAAACTTCAAACGTTGGCAACAACGGATGAAGTTTTGGCTTACTACGCTGGGGCTTTTCTCAGTTATAGAATCGGATCCTCCTTCACCTGATGAAGAAGAACCTGCCCGTAGTGCTTCCACCGAGAGGTTTAAACAGAGGGATTATCTGTGCCATGGGAGAATCCTGTCTGCCCTCTCAGACGCACTATTTGATGTGTACTGCTCTACAACCTCGGCCAAAGAGATATAAAAATCTTTAGATAAAAAATATAACTCCGAGGACTCTGGTTTAGAGAAGTACACCGTGGGGAAGTTCTTAAACTTCAAAATGGTTGAGGGTAAATCTGTCATTGAGCAGACCCATGAATTTCAAATTTTGATTCACGGTCTTGCAGAGGGAGAGATGCCGATACCCGAGAAACTTCAAGTCTTGTCTATCATCGAAAAGTTACCTCCGAGTTGGGAAGATTTTGGCATGACACTTAAACACAGGAGAGGTAAAATCTCTCTTGAAGATTTAATGATTGCCTTAAATATCGAGGAAGAACATCGGAAGCAACATAAGGATGATGATAAGGGGATACCTATGGAATTTGCTCCAAAGGCAAATGTGGTGGTCTCTTCTGACAAGAACAAGTTCAAAAACCAAAAAAATGAAGAACAAAATGAAACCCAAATCAAAGGTTCAGAAGAAGAATGGAATTAGGCCGTGCTGGGCTTGTGGACAAGTTGGACATTTTGCCAAATTCTGTTCTGAGCGAAAGGACAAGAAGAAGAACCAAGGCAATGCGCCCAACACCAAGGCACAGGTCAATGTTGTGACCAGCACCAGCAATGGGTTTGTTTCCTTTAACCCCGAACTAAATTTGATTTATCAACCCAATGAGTGGTTAGTTGATACAGGTGCTAATATGCACTGTTGTGCTGATCGTTCTGCCTTCCTTACTTATTAGGTAATTGAAGGCACTTCCGTAACCATGGGGAATCATTCTGCAGCCAGAGTGTTAGGGATTGGACGAGTTGACTTGAGGTTTACCTCAGGGAAGGTCCTGTCACTGCATGAGGTGCATCATGTTCCAGCGGTCCGACGGAATTTGATTAGCAGGTCAAAATTAGTTCGTGCTGGTTATGAGCTAAATTTTAAATGTAATAAAGTTGTATTGTTACGTTTAGGAACCTTTATTGGAAAGAGTTACCTTAATGAAGGTTTATTTAAACTCAATGCTGAAAATACGACTATAAATAAAACTAGTGATATTGGTTGTTCTTATAACATTGAGTCTTATGATGTGTGGCATGATAGATTAGGGCATGTTAATTTTCAAACTATAAAAAGGATGATGAATCTTGACATGATACCTAAGCATGCCATAAATGATTAGAAAAAATGTGAAGTTTGTGTGCAATATAAACAACCTCGTAAACCCTTCAATCAGTTGATAGAAATTCTAATATTTTAGAATTAATTCATACTGACTGCTGTGAGTTTAACGGTATAATAACGAGAGACCATAAAAGGTATTTCATTACCTTCATTGATGAGTACTCTCGTTATTGCTATGTTTATTTGCTAAAAAGTAAAGATGAAGCTTTAGATAAATTTATGATCTTCAAATCTGAAGCTGAAAATCAATCAAACCAAACCATTAAGAGGATAAGGTCTGATAGGGGTGGAGAGTTCACCTCAAACTTGTTTCAAAAATTCTGTCAAGATTCAGGTATAATTCATGAGGTCACTGCTCCATATAGTCCTCAATCTAATGGTGTAGCAGAACGCAAAAACCGAACCCTTAAAGATATGATTAATTCCATGTTAGGCAGTTCTGGGTTACCCAACTTCTTATGGGGGGAGGCTTTATACACTGCTTGTCATGTGTTAAATAGAGTACCAATGAAGTCAAGGGATAAAAGCCCATATGAACTTTGGAAAGGTCGAAGGACAAATTTGAAATACCTTAAAGTGTGGGGGTGCCTTGCAAAAGTACTAGTACCTGAACATAAGAGGAAAAAACTTGGTCCAAAGACTGTAGATGATGCCTTCTTGGGTTATGCTCAGAATAGTTCTGCATATAGATTTCTGATTATTAAATCAGAAATTTCTGGAATAGATGCAAACACTATTGTAGAACTTCGTGATGCTACATTCTTTGAGGATATATTTCCTATGAAGACTAGAACACCTCAGTCTATTTCTAGCACTCCTACTAGAGATGACTCTGCCTCCATAGAGGTCCCATTATCCTTAGTGGGTGTACCTTCCTCAAGTCACTCTAGATTAGATGAATCTAGTGAGTGTACAGAATTGAGAAGGGGCAAGAGGCAACGTGTGTCTAAGGATTTAGGCCAAGACTTTATCACCTATAATATAAAAGGTGACCCTGTGACATATAGAGATGCTATGGCTTCTCCTGAAGCTAAGCACTGGAAAGAAGCTATTAAAAATGAAATGGACTCTATTATCTTTAATGTCACTTAGGAGTTAGTAGATTTGCCACCTGGTTGCACCACCATTGGATGTAAATGGGTGTTTAAGAGGAAGTTAAAAACTGATGGGTCAGTAGATAAGTTCAAAGCCCGCCTGGTTGCTAAGGGATTCAAACAGAAAGAAGGGATTGATTATTTTGACACTTATTCCCCTGTTACTAGAATTACTACAATCCGAGTATTGATAGCACTGACATCCATATATCATCTTGAGGTCCATCAAATGGATGTCAAAACGGCATTTCTTAATGGAGATCTTGAAGAAGAGATATATATGAATCAGCCAGAGGGATATGTAGTTTCTGGAAGTGAGAATAAAGTCTGTAAGTTAGTAAAATCTCTTTATAGTTTGAAGCAAGCCCCAAAGCAATGGCACGAAAAATTTGATAGAGCTATGCTATCTTTTGGCTTTGAAATTAATGACTCTGATAAATGCGTATATACTAAAATGAAAGGTGATAAATGTATCATTTTATGTTTATATGTAGATGATATTTTACTTTTTGGATTTAACCTTTCAATTATTAACGAACCAAGGCTCTCTTAAGTGGTAAGTTTGATATGAAGGGTATGGGTTGTGCTGATGTGATTTTAGGGCTAATGTTGACTCGCTCAACTGATGGAATAACAATTTCTCAGGCACACTATGTTGAGAAAGTGTTAGAGAAATATGGCTATAGCCACATAAAATCTGTAGTCACACCCTATGATCCTTCGAAGACTCTCCACAAGAATAAGAGTGGCGTGACTGTGTCTCAATTAAGATATTCCCAAATAATTGGTAGTCTAATGTATTTGGCAAATTGTTCTAGACCTGATATTTCGTTTGCTATAACTAAATTGAGCAGGTTTACCAGCTGTCCAGACAGAACACATTGGGATGCATTAGACAGAGTACTCAGATACCTAAAGGATACTATATCCTTGGGCTTGTGCTATGGGAGGTTCCCTACAGTCCTGGAGGGATATAGTGATGCCAGCTGGATAGCTGACACTGCTGAGTGTAAAGGCGTTACTGGTTATGTTTTTACACTTGGAGGCGGTGCAGTTGCTTGGAGGTCTGTTAAACAGACGATCATATCCCGTTCTACAGCTGAGGCAGAATTGTGTGCTTTGGATACAATAGTAACTGAAGCTGATTGGCTTAAGGGTCTTCTTACTGAGATTCCCTTGATTATGAAGCCAATACCTCCTATTTCAGTGAACTGTGATAATCAAACAACAATAGCTCAGATTAGAAGCTCCAAGTATAACCAGAAACATAAGAGACATGTACGAATAAGATTGAAGTCTGTTCGTGAGCTAGTGTCTCTAGGAGTGGTGTCATTGGACTTTGTAAGTTCAAAAGACAATATTGCTGATCCACTCACAAAAGGACTTGATTATGAGAAAATCAAGAGATCCAGTAAGGGAATGGGACTGAGGCCTATTCTGGTTTCATCTATAGCGGCAACCCAACCTATTTGATTGGAGATCCCAAGAAGTAGGTTCAATGTGGTATAAACAAGCTATAAGGGTGAACCATTAGCATAAATTGATTGAGATATAAATCTCAAAGTCTCTTCCCTGGATAGATGCTTGACTACTAGTAAGGATGAGCTTAAGGCTCTTAATGAGTTCGAGGTCTTTATGACAGGATGCTTGCAATACATCCTTGGAGAACTCACCTATGTAAGTGTAACTGTGAGGCCGCAATGTGGGGGGTCTGGGCAACTCTCCTTAACACTTATGAAACAAGATTTGGTGGCATGGCCGTAATGCACCAACCCAGAAGGATTCAACCGTCGCCTGTGATGAGTTGTTGCCAATTGATTTTCACATATTAAAGGTTTAAGTTCAAGACTTAGTTCACTTCAAACCTGTGTGAATAAGATTGGTTTACGTAGATGAAAATTCAAACCGGAAGGTATTTTCACTGAAAGCTCATTACGACAAAGCCTCAGGACATGTTTTTATTTATTTATTTATTTTACCAAAATAATTTGAAATTTGTGGGGGATTGTTGATTTGTGTGTGGAATTTCAAATATTGTGGAGGAGATGGTGTATGTGTTTAGTATCACATTGCTAAGCTAAGAGAGTTGGAAGACTTTATATATGAAATCATTCCTACTCTGCTTAGAAAGATTATGGGGACCTACACGCATGCGCGGGCCGAGCCCAAACCATGTGGTTTCAGGGGGTCTGGCCGGAAATCCATAAATCGGGCGCGACGCACGCGATTATCGCACGCAGGGGGGGTGCAAATCCCCAGCCCGTGGGCCTCGCGCTTGCGGGCGGCCCGGTTCGGTTTTGCAGATTTCGGTTTGACTCCTAAACCAAACCAATTTGGTTAATTTTTTTTTTCTCTCCTTTTTGTTTTTTTTCCTTTTTCTGAGGAATGACGTGTCGCACGGCGCGACGCCTCGCGGCTTGGCCGCGACTCCTCATCGCGAAGAGGCAATAAAATGCCTCTTCGGATCTATAAAAGGGGAGGATAGATTGCACTATCCGATCATCTCCTTCCTCAGTCTTTTCTCTTCGCTTTCTTCGTCTATTTTCTGAGTCGTCTTGAGGCTTCGCCTTGTGCGATCTGAGGTTGTGTCCGGAGGCAACGCTCGTCTTGGAGTGCACCTAGGACGTCGCGTGGTTGTCGGATCTTGGGANAACTATCCTAATCTCGCTCTTTACTTATCAGATTCCTGCATATCTATATTTATTGTCTACTGCTTTGGTGCATGTTAAATATTGCTAATTTTATTACAATTTTAGAGAATTGATTGTACCTAAGTAGACATGTTAAATGTTAGAATGTCGGGGTCTGATGAGGCTAGCGCCAAACCCGAGAGGTTTTCCGGGCAAAACTTCAAACGTTGGCAACAACGAATGAAATTTTGGCTTACTACGCTGGGGCTTTTCTCCGTTATAGAATCAGATCCTCCTTCACCTGATGAAGAAGAACCTGCCCGTAGTGCTTCTACTGAGAGGTTTAAACAGAGGGATTATCTCTGCCATGGGAGAATCCTGTCCGCCCTCTCAGACGCACTATTTGATGTGTACTGCTCTACAACCTCGGCCAAAGAGTTATGGAAATCTTTGGATAAAAAATATAACTCCGAGGACTCTGGTTTAGAGAAGTACACCGTGGGGAAGTTCTTAAACTTCAAAATGGTTGAGGGTAAATATGTCATTGAGCAGACCCATGAATTTCAAATTTTGATTCACGGTCTTGCCGAGGGAGATATGCCGATACCCGAGAAACTTCAAGTATTGTCTATCATCGAAAAGTTGCCTCCGAGTTGGAAAGATTTAGGCATGACACTTAAACACAGGAGAGGTAAAATCTCTCTTGAAGATTTAATGATTGCCTTAAATATCAAAGAAGAACATCGGAAGCAACATAAGGATGATGATAAGGGGATACCTATGGAATTTGCTCCAAAGGCAAATGTGGTGGTCTCTTCTGACAAGAACAAATTCAAAAACCAAAAAATGAAAAACAAAATGAAACCCAAACCAAAGGTTCAGAAGAAGCATGGGACTAGGCCGTGTTGGGCTTGTGGACAAGTTGGACATTTTGCCAAATTCTGTCCTGAACGGATGGACAAGAAGAAGAACCAAGGCAATGTGCCCAACACCAAGGCGCAGGTCAATGTTGTGACTAGCACCAGCAATGGTTTCGTTTCCATTAACCCCGAACTAAATTTGATTTATCAACCCAATGAGTGGTTAGTTGATACAGGTGCTAATGTGCACTGTTGTGCTGATCGCTCTGCCTTCCTTACTTATGAGGTAATTGAAGGCACTTCCGTAACCATGGGGAATCATTCTGCAGCCAGAGTGTTAGGGATTGGACGAGTTAACTTGAGATTTACCTCAGGAAAGGTCCTGTCACTGCATGAGGTGCATCATGTTCCAGCGGTCCGACGGAATTTGATTAGCGGGTCAAAATTAGTTCGTGCTGGTTATGAGCTAAAGTTCAAATGTAATAAGGTTGTATTGTTACATTTAGGAACCTTTATTGGAAAGGGCTACCTTAATGAAGGTTTATTTAAACTCAATGTTGAAAATACGATTATTAATAAAATTAGTGAAATTGGTTGTTCTTATAACATTGAGTTTTATGATGTGTGGCATGATAGATTAGGACATGTTAATTTTCAAACTATAAAAAGGATGATGAATCTTGACATGATTCCTAAGTATACTATAAATGATAAGAAAAAATGTGAAGTTTGTGTGCAATATAAACAACCCCGTAAACCCTTCAAATCAGTTGATAGAAATTCTAATATTTTAGAATTAATTCATACTGACTGTTGTGAGTTTAACGGTTTAATAACGAGAGACTATAAAAGGTATTTCATTACCTTCATTGATGATTACTCTCGTTATTGTTATGTTTATTTGCTGAAAACTAAAGATGAAGCTTTAGATAAATTTATGATCTTCAAATCTGAAGCTGAAAATTAAACAAACCAAACCATTAAAAGGATAAGGTCTGATAGGGGTGGAGAGTTCACCTCAAACCTGTTTCAAAAATTCTGTCAAGATTCAGGTATAATTCATGAGGTCACTGCTCGAACCCTTGAAGATATGATTAATTCCATGTTAGGCAGTTCTGGGTTACCCAACTTCTTGTGGGGGGAGGCTCTATACACTGCTTGTCATGTGTTAAATAGAGTACCTATGAAGTCAAGGGATAAAAGCCCATATGAACTTTGGAAAGGTCGAAGGACAAGTTTGAAATACCTTAAAGTGTGGGGGTGCCTTGCAAAAGTACTAGTACCTGAACATAAAAGGAAAAAACTTGGTCCGAAGATTGTAGATGACGTCTTCTTGGGTTATGCTCAGAATAGTTCTACATATAGGTTTCTGATTATTAAATCAGAAATTTCTAGAATAGATGCAAACACTATTGTAGAACTTCGTGATGCTACATTCTTTGAGGATATTTCCTATGAAGACTAGAACACCTCAGTCTATCTCTAGTACTCCTACTAGAGATGACACTGCCTCCATAGAGGTCCCATTATCCTTAGTGGATGTACCATCCTCAAGTCACTCTAGATTAGATGAATCTAGTGAGTGTACAGAATTGAGAAGGGGCAAGAGGCAACGTGTGTCTAAAGATTTAGGCCAAGACTTTATTACCTATAATATAGAAGGTGACCCTGTGACATATAGAGATGCTATGGCTTCTCCTGAAGCTAAGCACTGGAAAGAAGCCATTAAAAATGAAATGGACTCTATTATCTCTAATGCCACTTGGGTGTTAGTGGATTTGCCTCCTGGTTGTACCACCATTGGATGTAAATGGGTGTTTAAGAGGAAGTTAAAACCTGATGGGTCAGTAGATAAGTTCAAAGCCCGCCTGGTTGCTAAGGGATTCAAACAGAAAGAAGGGATTGACTATTTTGACACTTATTCCCCTGTTACTAGAATTACTACAATCCGAGTATTGATAGCACTGGCGTCCATATATCATCTTGAGGTCCATCAAATGGATGTCAAAACGGCATTTTTAAATGGAGATCTTGAAGAAGAGATATATATGGATCAGCCAGAGGGAAATGTAGTTTCTGGAAGTGAGAATAAAGTCTGTAAGTTAGTAAAATCTCTTTATGGTTTGAAGCAAGCCCCAATGCAATGGCACGAAAAATTTGATAGAGCTATGCTATCATTTGGCTTTGAAATTAATGACTCTGATAAATGTGTATATACTAAAATGAAAGGTGATAAATGTATCATTCTATGCTTATATGTAGATGATATTTTACTTTTTAGATTTAACCTTTCAATTATTAACGAGACCAAGGCTCTCTTTGGTGGTAAGTTTGATATGAAGGATATGGGTTGTGCTGATGTGATTTTAGGGCTGAAGTTGACTCGCTCAACTGACGGAATAGCAATTTCTCAGGTACACTATGTTGAGAAAGTGTTAGAGAAATATGGCTATAGCCACATAAAATCTGTAATCACACCCTATGATCCTTCAAAGACTCTCCACAAGAATAAGAGTGGCGTGGCTGTGTCTCAATTAAGATATTCTCAAATAATTGGTAGTCTAATGTATTTGGCAAATTGTTCTAGACCTGATATTTCGTTTGCTATAACTAAATTGAGCAGGTTTACCAGCTGTCCGGACAGAACACATTGGGATGCATTAGACAGAGTACTCAGATACCTAAAGGATACTATATCCTTGGGCTTGTGCTATGGGAGGTTCCCTGCAGTCCTGGAGGGATATAGTGATGCCAGTTGGATAGCTGACACCGCTGAGTGTAAAGGCGTTACTGGCTATGTTTTTACACTTGGAGGCGGTGCAGTTGCTTGGAGGTCTATTAAACAGACGATCATATCCCGTTCTACAGCTGAGGCAGAATTGTGTGCTTTGGATACCACAGTAACTGAAGCTGATTGGCTTAAGGGTCTTCTTACTGAGATTCCCTTGATTGTGAAGCCAATACCTCCTATTTCAGTGAACTGTGATAATCAAACAACAATAGCTCAGATTAGAAGCTCCAATTATAATCAGAAACAGAAGAGACATGTACGAATAAGATTGAAGTCTGTTCGTGAGCTAGTGTCTCTCGGAGTGGTGTCATTGGACTTTGTAAGTTCAAAAGACAATATTGCTGATCCACTCACAAAAGGACTTGATTCTGAGAAAATCAAGAGATCCAGTAAGGGAATGGGACTGAGGCCTATTCTGGTTTCATCTATAGCGGCAACCCAACCTATCTAATTGGAGATCCCATGAAGTAGGTTCAATGTGGTATAAACAAGCTATAAGGGTGAATCGTAATCATAAATTGTTTGAGATATAATCTCAAAGTCACTTCCCTGGATAGATGCTTGACTACTAGTAAGGATGAGCTTAAGGCTCTTAATGAGTTCTGGGTCTTTATGACAGGATGCTTGCAGTACATTTTGGAGAACTCACCTATGTAAGTGTAACTGTGAGGCCGCAGTGTGGGGGGTCTGGGCAACTCTCCATAACACTTATGAAACAAGATTCGGTGGCATGGCCGTAATGCACCAACCCAGAAGGATTCAACCGTCGCCTGTGATGAGTTGTTGCCAATTGATTTTCACATATTAAAGGTTTAAGTTCAAGACTTAGTTCACTTCAAACCTGTGTGAATAAGATTGATTTACTTAGGTGAAAATTCAAACCGGAAGGTATTTTCACTGAAAGCTCATTACGACAAAGCCTCAAGACCTATTTTGTTATTAATTAGAATTTGAAATTTGTGGGGGATTGTTGAATTTTTGTTTGGAATTTCAAATTTATTGAAGGAAGTTTAGTCCCACATTGCTAAGCCAAGAAAGGTAGAATGCCTTATATATCAAGTCATTCCTACCATGCTTAGATGGCTTAGGGGGACCTACACGCATGCGCGGGTTGAGCCCAAACCAGGTGGTTTCAGGGGGTCTGTGCCAGAAATCCATAAACCGGGCGCGATGCACGCAATTATCGCGCGCAGGGGGGGGGGTGGAAATCCCCAGCCCGTGAGCCTCGCGCTTGCGGGCAGCCCGGTTTGGTTTTGCATATTTCGGTTCGGTTTGATTTCTAAACCAATTTGGTTTGGTTTTATTTCTTTCCTTTTATTTATTTTTATTATTCTCTTTTTTTTTTGAGAAACCGCGCGCTGGGCGCTCGTAGCGACTCCTCGGGGTGGCCGCTGATCCTGTCGCCGAGCGGAGTGGGGCCGCAACCGGATGACGGTGTAGGGATGAATGACGTGGATGCTGACTGGATGCCCTTGCTCAGAATGACGCAGCGAGTGGGGGTGTCCTTTGACCGGACGTAAGTAGATGTCGCCTGGTGAATCTCCGACCGGATGGAAGTAGACCTGCTGGGGAAGATGACCGTTAGCAACCTAGCCGGGAACCGTCCCGGCATGGCCCTCCGACGGTCAAGTCAGTACTCCGATGAACAGGAAAAATAATGGAGCACTATAGACGAGGGGCTTCACGCGTACCTGATAATGAGGAGGAGAGGGGCTTATATAGCCGGGGAAAAGGACCAAGTCTGACATTGTCAGGATTCTCTGACCTGGTCAGGGAATATTGTATGATTATATCGATTTGTAGCCAACATTCCTTGTCTTATACTGATTGTTTTATGTGAGGGAAAAGACAGTTTCTGTAAGCCTCCGGCCGGAGCCACCTGGCGCCAACGGCGCGACAGGGCGGCGTGTAGCGACCCGCCTTCTCTACCTTCAGACGGATCGTTACTTCTCTCTACTTCTCTACTTTTGATACATGACTAAAAATGCGGAAATCTTTTTTTTTTTAAACTTTTAAATTCATCTAACAATTATATTCTAACTTAAGCAGTCATGTATAATAACATATCACACTTTCTATCTCAAAAGCTCACATATGGTACACTTTGAAGCTTGCCTCGGCCAACACCACAGTCGGGTATCAGTCGACTGATACTGTATCAGTCGACTGATAGCCTGAAATCTGAATTTTCAGGTTTTCGGCAGTTGCTTCACAGCTCCTCCAAACTTATAATTTCGAGCCATATGGAATCATGACACCATTTCTACACTCTATGACAGTTTTCAAATGAGTTTAGCCAATGAAAACGAATCCATAAACTTGAAATTTGGACTTTTGCGGAAGAAAATAAACTATACAAGTTATATGAACTTTAACACTAAAGTTTGTACCAATCTTGACTTCTATACATTCATATAACCAAATACATGTTCTATGACCTTGCTAAAGCATCATGAAATGTGAATGCAACTTTTCTAAACATATTTAAGTAATGAAACTTAATTCAAAGAAGAAATTGATACTATCTTGGCACATGCATCTATTTCTCTAACTAAGTATCAATATCTCTAACTACTCACAATTCTACTCATCCAGTGCAGTCATAAGAATATATAGGCTAAAAGAAATGACATGGAATCTTTACTCTAAGAAATTGAGTATGTAAAACTATCCAAAACTTAAATGTTCGCTAAACTCCATAAAACAAAAACTTGAAATTCAAATGAACTATAACATTGTGAATTAAATAACTAAATTGTCTTGTGCCAAAGATCTCTCCATAATCAGCCACCACACACACTTTTCTCAGCACCGCCTCGTCGCCTTCCTTCAGAATTGCTTGCCTTTACCTTTATCTGCAATAAGAGGAAATGCAACTAGTAAGCAAAAAGCTTAGTAAGTACTATCTAGCTCACAAAATCTCGAAATGTGCAAACATGCTTCTAGAACAATATGAAAATCATATGAGATACTAATATGCTTGAAAGGAAACTAGGAACATGTATAACTCAAAACATGCATACTCAAGCAATAATAAATCTCAATTTACTTTTCTTGGCTCAACTTGAAACTTTAGCTATTCTTTAACTTTTGAAAACTTTCTTAAACTTTAGAAAACTTTGCTAAAGCATATACTTGAAAATAATAATCACTTGGATCCACTGAAGACGTAAGTACCATCTCATATGCGCGTTCCCTAAAAGGTTGGGGTAGCGAGCCACCAATCCTAATAGAGCAGACCTTGGTCTACCAGGGCCAAGACCTTGGAATTGGACACCTGGATTTCTTTAACGACGCCCTTGGACGCCGGGTACTGGCCTTATAAAATAAAATAGCTTTTCTTTCTTTTCTTTCTTATCTGTAAATGCCTTGGCATTTTCTCGAGCACCTTGGTGCTAAAATCCCTAAGTCTTGACTTTTGGGGATTTCTTAAGGCCTTGGCCTTTTCTTTTCTTATCTTTATCTTTTCTTTTCTTTTCTCATAGCTTTTCTTGGACCCTAAACTCACATAGGGTATTAATCAACATATATAAGCATATAATGAACTAAGATCACATGCAAAAACTCAAACAAAAAGGAAATATCTCTTTTAAAAACTTCTAAGGGAAATTCTTGCGGAAAAACCGCCTCTTACTGCAGGTGAGCAGTACTTACATTGATATCTTGGACTTACAACCAAGAACGGAGTCGGAGGTTCGAGAGAAACTTGAGATCTCGGAGAATTCTTCACGCCTACGCGTTCCTCTCGTCGCGGGGATCCCGAATATAGGAATATCTCTTGGAGGAGAGCTTTGGCCGGCCCTCTAGAGCTTGGTGTGGCGTGCGCACAAGAGAGGAGAGGGAGAGGGGTCGGCGCAACCTTGGGAGAGGGAGAGGGTTTGAGAGAAAATAAAACTTCTCTCTTTAATTATCTATTTATACTTATGGGGCGGATTGACCTAACTACAACTTAAATACATGTCTCTTCTTCCTTTTTTGTGCTTGATACCCCTAGCCCAGCCGGTTGCGCGCTTGTGTGGTCTCGCGGTGGTCGCGGGTTCGATCCACCCGCTGCACTTAATTGGTTTTTTCCATTTTTCCTTTTTTTTTCTTTTTTTTTTAAATACTAAACGAACTCGGAAAATTCCATAAAAATATTCTAAAAATCCCTAAAAATATCTAGAATATTTCTAAACCATTTTTAAATAATTCTAAGGACTTTAAGAACTAAAAATGGAAATTTTGGGGCGTTACACAGCGTGCCAGGAAGTGTCAGTGCCAGTTCACACGAGTGGTGACAGCCTGCTATCTGCCGCTGGTGCAGATATATTTTGTCGTTATTCCCGTGTGGTTTCGGGAGAGTGCCAAAAGGGGGCGCCGGGCGGTCACGCCCGGATAGATGTCAAGTGTGGATGTGAAGGACTGCGGGGCGGATACGCTCGGATACATGCAGGTAAGCCTTAACGTGGCCGGGCGGAACTTCCCGGATAAACGAGACGAACCAGGCTCGAGGTGGCCGGCCGGGACTTACCGGTCGGATGGGCCGCTTTATTAGTTCGACCGGCCCCCCTTAAGTCCGACCGGCCAGCGAGGGACCCTGGCTCCGGTCACGTTTGCCATTCTGATTATCCGTACGGTGACGTGTATCATGGGCCCGGCCAGGTTGCTTGCCATGTCAGCTGCCCATACAGTGACAAAGATAGGGCAGGATCAATAGACTTCCCCTTGAGTCTAGTCGAAGGAGGCGTCTAGTCCGACTGACTGGACTGTTAGTGTCCATAACCGACTTGCGGCTGGACGATTTTGCCCTTTTGGTAACCGGCCGACTCAATCGCGGCGCTCAACAACCGGTGTTGCTCGGGCCCGAGTGGGCGAAAAATTGCTTACTGCTAGCCGGAACGCGGGTGGCCGTTCAACCATAAGCGACGTCTTGTATGTTGGTTACTGGGGCGGAAGGAACTTGCCGGCCGGGATGAGCGTGGGCCGCCACACACCCCTGCCTCTTTTAATGACTGCGTCCGGCTGGACGAAAATTGATAGGAGAGGGTGGGCAGCCACGCATCTCTGACTAACCGCTAATATGTTGAAAGTGTCCGAGCGGACGAAAATTTTAACCGGGAGGAACGTGACGCCACGCGTCTTCGCAAATTGTGCTATGCCTCGGAAAAGTGACTGCTCCACGAAAAAGAGCGTGGGCTGCCACGCGTTCTCTATATTGTGAAGCTGGCCGACCGGGCTAACGCTGCTGGTTAGTAGGAGCGTGGGTCGCCACGCGTCCTCAAATTATGCTTATGTCCGACCGGGCAAGTGTTGTTGATTTATGGAAGCTTGTTCCGTCGTGTCTGCCAATTATGCCCGCGTCTGGCCGGACAGACGTTTGTTAATTTATAGGCGGTGTAGGTACGGTTGGTCGGGCGACCATTTGCCTTGGGTTGCAAGAAACGCGGAGCGCCGCGTGCCCCTGGGAGATTTCCTAATGATCTCCTGTGTCAGTCAATTAATGGGGATGCGACATCCTGAGATAAACGAGGCGACGTGATGCGTTTGATGCGACCGGTGCCTTAACGGCATCAAATCCGCTTTAATTGAACTATCCACGTGGCACATGCTGGTTGGCCGACCGGGATGCAATTTATATAATGATTACGAATTCTTAATGGCCCTTAAGGCAGGCACTTCTCTCTGCTACATGGCGGCCTCGGGCTGGCCGAACGGACGGCTATGCCATACTTCCGTTGCAGGCCCTGTCAGCGCCTGCTGTGCGTCTTTTCAAGGCCAAGCATGGGCTGCCTTGACGGCCCGGATGTGGTGATCGATATCCATGTGGATCGCCATCGGACGGTTGTCCTTCTTTCGGCCTAGCTATAAATAGGCCTCCATATTCACCGAAACCCTTAGTTGCTCTTCGCTGTTCTCTCTCTAACTCGGCGCTTCTTGCTCCTTGCCGCCGTCTGCCGTCGCCGACTTCGCGCTCCTCCGCCGTTGTTTTTTGCGCTCCTCCGATTTCCTAACCCTTTCCGTCGCTACGGTCAGATTCTCCTTCCTTTCTTTTGATCCATGGCTTCCTCTACTAGGTTTGAGTCCGTCGAGTCCACCCTCACTGATGAATCCGTTTCCGATCTCCGACTGGCTTACGATATCCCTGAAAACTATCGCATCGTCGTTCCTGCAAAGGCCGACCGGCCACACAAGCCCCCGGCCGGCTTCTTTGTGTTTTTCCGGGACCAGCATACGTCTGGCCTGTGCTACCCTCTTCATCCCTTTATTGTAAAGTTCTGTAACTTTTTCCATGTACCTGTCTTCCAGCTCTCTCCCAATGTCGTTCATATACTATGTAACCTAATAGTTCTCTTTACCCTTTACCGAGTCCCCCTCCGACCGGAGGTTCTTTACTTCTTTTATTATCCGAAGAAACAGGAGGCCGGGAATTTCTTTCTCCAAGCCCGGGCCAAATTATCCATAGTGGAGAATATTCCCTCCTCGAATAAGGGGTGGAAAACTCATTTTTTCTTCATAAGCCCTCCGACCAGCCCTGGGTTCCCGATCGGATGGGTTGAAGACATGCCCCCTACAACTCCCTTAAGAAATTTTAAGTCCGACCCCTTATTTATAATGGCTGTTTCTCGACTCGGGGGTCTCCGCTTCGACGGCATGAAACTTCTTAACGATGCCGTCTTGTATATATTTGGGCTAAGCCGAGTGCCTGCCGCCCTGCCCGACACCTTCTGTAAGTCAATTTTTTTGTCGTACTTCTTTTTCCCTAACTCAATATCCTCTGATTTTGCAGCTAAGATGATGTGGGAAGCGGCCCTCGATGCGGCCCTGGGCATGGAAGACGAGGAAGTAAATGCCCGGGCGGCCGAACAACTGCGTCTGCGCCAGGCCAGTCCGCCCGACCAACCTCCGATTTCGGAGAGCGCGGAGCCCGCCTTTCCGACTCCTCCTGCCCAACCAGCGGCGACCGGCTCTATGGATCCGGTCGGCTCATCGAAATCTCCTGTCCCTGCAAGATCCTCCGGCAAGCAGAAGGCTCTGCCTTCTCAGCAGAAGTCCCTGCCTTCCAAGCGAAAGGCCAGTGCTTCTATCCGTATTGAGGAACCGGCGGAGGTGGACCTTTCTTCTTCTGATTCACCTGACCCGCAACCTCTACAGAGGCGCCCGAGGACTTCTGCGTCGGGCTCTCGCTCCCAGCCCGCATAGGCAGCTGCCAGCCCGGCTAGCGCGAGCCGGTCAGCTGACGCACCGGGTTCGTCGCGCTCGGGGGGACAACGTTCCCAGACGGGTGGCTATGGCGTATATCTCCCCTCGGTCGACCCAGTGGCCCCCTTCTAAGTCCAGCAGCGGCTTACCCTTTATGGGGAATTGGCGGACTGCTGGGAGCAGGGTATGAGGGAGGGGACTTCCAGACCCCCGATCCGACTGGCCGACCAATTCACTCAGGACGCCACGCGTGTAAGTCCGATGCTTCAATGCTTAACTAACTTGCTTTTTTCTAACTCATTCTTATTGTAGTTTTGGGCCTCCTGCTCGAGCGTCGCCTATGCCTTAGTTACCAACACCAGGGGACGCCGAGCGGCCGAGCGGCGGATTGAGGAATGGGAGCTCCGCCAGACACACGCGAACTTACCGGCCGGCGAGGAGGGCACCGCTATTCTCCGTTCGGAGATACTGGACCTTAAGGAGAAACTCCGTTCCGCCGAAGCGCTACTGACGGAGGAAATCACCTGAGCGGAGGCAGCCGAGCGGGCGTATGCCCGGTCTTCATCCCTGCACGAGACCCTTAAGCAGGAGAGGAAGAAGGCTCTGGATAGGCAGCGCCGTGCCCGATCGGACCTCGACAAGAAGACTGTCGAGGCCCAAGCCTTGAAGGCGGAATTAGATACGCTGATGAAGTCTTCGGAGGAGCTCCGGACGACCTTGAACGAAAAAGAGCAGGAGCTGGCGACTCGGGAGTCGGACTTGAACGCCAAGGAGAAGGCTTTAGACTTACGAGGAGACGAGCTCCGTTTGTCTGAAGGATTGCTGGCTTCTCAAGCCGTTGCCTTGGAGGAGAAGGACAAGGAGTTAGCTAACCTCCGGGCGGAAATTGAAAGTCTGAAGCTGTACCAAGCAGGCGAGCCCGCCCGGATGGACGCACACCGCCTGGCCTACATCAACTCCGAAGAGTTCGGCCAGCAGCTGGGCAAGCGGACAGCTGATATGTTCAAGATGGGCCTTAACAGCGCTGTTCTGCAGCTCAAAGAGAGCGGCCATCTGCCTGCCGACCTTCCTGCCAACGCCACCAAAGTGAGCCGGGTCAAGGAGCTACTCCCCAAAGACTTCTTCCAGCCATTTATCTAAATCTTAATCATGTAATCTTAAGCCGCCGGTTGGGGCTCTTTTTTGTAATGCTTCCGAGTAAACATCAATGAAAAGCCTTTTCCTTCTACGTGTCACTTTAGATAGCGACTAAGTAGATGTTGCTGATCGGCTAGCCGGGTGGGGGATTTGGATCGCCTTAAGCCCGACCAGAGAGCCGAATTAAGCGCAGGAAAAATGGTTGTGTAAGGTAGCCGACTGGTTGATCTGACTAAGAGGTGTGAGTCACCACACGCCCGGCCAGAGAGCTAAAACAATTCTAGGGGGTGTGGGCCACCACACGCCCAGTCGGGGAACCAAACTACTTTAGGGAAATGGCTGTGTAAGCTAGCCGACTGATTGGTGGTCCTGCCTGCGGGATGTGGATCGCCACACGCCCGGTCAGAGAACCAAACTAAGGAATCCAGCCAAGTAGAAGCCAACTGGTCGGTGGTTCGGCCCGCGGGATGTGGATCGCCACACGCCCGACCGGATTCCGATACAGGCTTCTGGGTGGGCTGATGTTTGAATCAGTCGCCGACTCAGGCTTCTGAAGGAAATCAATCTTCCGCGTGGGACGCCACGCATCCGACCGGTCACCTCTTCTGGCTTCCGGATGGACCTATCTTCCACGTGGGCCGCCACGCTTCCGACCGGGAACCCGTCCAGGCTTCCGAGTGGGCTAACGCTTCCAGTCAGTCGCCGACTCAGGCTTCCAAAGGGAGCTAATCTTCTGCGTGGGACGCCACGCATCTGACCGGGCACCGCTTCAGGCTTCCGGATAGGCCAATCTTCCACGTGGGCCGCCACGCTTCCTACCGGGCACCGCTTCAGGCTTCCGGATAGGCCAATCTTCCACGTGGGCCGCCACGCTTCCGACCGGAAACCAGTCCAGGCTTCCGAGTGGGCTGACGCTTCCAGTCAGTCGCCGACTCAGGCTTCCAAAGGGAGCCAATCTTCTGCATGGGACGCCACGCATCTGACCGGGCACCGCTTCAGGCTTCCGGATGGGCCAATCATTCACGTGGGCCGCCACGCTTCCGATCGGGAACCAGTCCAGGCTTCCGAGTGGGCTGACGCTTCCATTCAGTCGCCGACTCAGGCTTCCAAAGGGAGCCAATCTTCTGCGTGGGACGCCACGCATCTGACCGGGCACCGCTTCAGGCTTCCGGATGGGCCAATCTTTCACGTGGGCCGCCACGCTTCCGACCGGGAACCGGTCCAGGCTTCCGAGTGGGCTGACGCTTCCAGTCAGTCGCCGACTCAGGCTTCCAAAGGGAGCCAATCTTCTGCGTGGGACGCCACGCATCTGACCGGGCACCGCTTCAGGCTTCCGGATGGGCCAATCTTTCACGTGGGCCGCCACACTTCCGACCGGGAACCAGTCCAGGCTTCCGAGTGGGCTGACGCTTCCAGTCAGTCGCCGACTCAGGCTTCCAAAGGGAGCCAATCTTCTGCGTGGGACGCCACGCATCTGACCGGGCACCGCTTCAGGCTTCCGGATGGGCCAATCTTTCACGTGGGCCGCCACGCTTCCGACCGGGAACCGGTCCAGGCTTCCGAGTGGGCTGACGCTTCCAGTCAGTCGCCGACTCAGGCTTCCAAAGGGAGCCAATCTTTTGCGTGGGACGCCACGCATCTGACCGGGCACCGCTTCAGGCTTCCGGATGGGCCAATCTTTCACGTGGGCCGCCACGCTTCCGACCGGGAACCGGTCCAGGCTTCCGAGTGGGCTGACGCTTCCAGTCAGTCGCCGACTCAGGCTTCCAAAGGGAGCCAATCTTCTGCGTGGGACGCCACGCATCTGACCGGGCACCGCTTCAGGCTTCCGGATGGGCCAATCATTCACGTGGGCCGCCACGCTTCCGACCGGGAACCGGTCCAGGCTTCCGAGTGGGCTGACGCTTCAAGTCAGTCGCCGACTCAGGCTTACAAAGGAAGCCAATCTTCTGCGTGGGACGCCACGCATCTGACCGGGCACCGCTTCAGGCTTCCGGATGGGCCAATCTTTCATGTGGGCCGCCACGCTTCCGACCGGGAACCGGTCCAGGCTTCCGAGTGGGCTGACGCATCCAGTCAGTCGCCGACTCAGGCTTCCAAAGGGAGCCAATCTTCTGCGTGGGACGCCACGCATCTGACCGGGCACCGCTTCAGGCTTCCGGATGGGCCAATCTTTCACGTGGGCCGCCACGCTTCCGACCGGGAACCGGTCCAGGCTTCCGAGTGGGCTGACGCTTCCAGTCAGTCGCCGACTCAGGCTTCCAAAGGGAGCCAATCTTCTGCGTGGGACGCCACGCATCTGACCGGGCACCGCTTCAGGCTTCCGGATAGGCCAATCTTCCACGTGGGCTGCCACGCTTCCGACCGGGAACCAGTCCAGGCTTCCGAGTGGGCTGACGCTTCCAGTCAGTCGCCGACTCAGGCTTCCAAAGGGAGCCAATCTTCTGCGTGGACCGCCACGCAACTGACCGTGCCCCGCTACAGGCTTCCGGATAGGCCAATCTTCCACGTGGGCCGCCACGCTTCCGACCGGGAACCAGTCCAGGCTTCCGAGTGGGCTGACGCTTCCAGTCAGCCGCCGACTCAGGCTTCCAAAGGGAGCCATTCTTCTGCGTGGGACGCCACGCATCTGACCGGGCACCGCTTCAGGCTTCTGGATAGGCCAATCTTCCACGTGGGCTGCCACGCTTCCGACCGGGAACCAGTCCAGGCTTCCGAGTGGGCTGACGCTTCCAGTCAGTCGCCGACTCAGGCTTCCAAAGGGAGCCAATCTTCTGCGTGGGACGCCACGCATCTGACCGGGCCCCGCTTCAGGCTTCCGGATATGCCAATCTTCCACGTGGGCCGCCACGCTTCCGACCGGGAACCAGTCCAGGCTTCCGAGTGGGCTGACGCTTCCAGTCAGCCGCCGACTCAGGCTTCCAAAGGGAGCCAATCTTCTGCGTGGGACGCCACGCATCTGACCGGGCACCGCTTCAGGCTTCCGGATGGGCCCATCTTTCACGTGGGCCGCCACGCTTCCGACCGGGAACCAGTCCAGGCTTCCGAGTGGGCTGACGCTTCCTTGAGATTTCGTGGGGCCGGCATCTCTAGAATGACCTTTACTTTGCCCGGATTTGCTTCTATTCCTCCCTCAGTGACTATGTAGCCGAGGAACTTCCCGCTCCGTGCCCCGAATAGACATTTGGTCGGGTTAAGCTTCAGGCCAAACCGCCGCAGAGTTTGGCAAGTTTCTTCAATGTCGGGGATTAGTTCCTCCGCCCGGGCGGTCTTAATCAGAATATCGTCGACGTACACTTCGACATTACGCCCCATTTGCGACCGAAATACCTTGTTCATCAACCTTTGGTAGGTGGCGCCCGCATTCTTGAGGCCGAACGGCATGACGGTATAGCAGTAGGTGCCGTCAGCCGTGACAAAGCTGACCTTCTCCTGGTCGGCAGCAGCCAGTGGGACTTGGTGGTATCCCTGGTACGCATCCATCATTGATATGAATTCGCTGTCGGCCGTCGAGTCCACCATTTGATCGATCCGAGGAAGTGGGTAGCAGTCTTTTGGACACGCGCGATTAAGGTCCCGAAAATCAATGCAGACCCGCCACTTGTCATTGGGTTTGGCCACTAGCACCACATTGGCCAGCCAGGCCGGGAACTAGACCTCCCGGATATGTCCTGCCTCCAGCAGTCTCTCCACCTCCGCCCGGATGACTTGATTCTGCGCGGCGCTGTGATCCCTTTTCCGTTGCTTTACTGGCCGCGCCCCCGGGTAAACATGGAGCTGGTGTTCCGCGACTTTCGGTCGGACTCCCTTCAAATCTCTCGCCGACCAGGCGAACACATCCTGATTCCGGACGAGGGAGTCGATCAGCGATTACTTCAGCTCCTCGGGAAGTCCTGCAGCAATTTGTATTTTGGACTCATCCCGATCGGGCAGAAGTTGTACCTCTTCCTTGTCCTCCCGCAGTTCCGCCCAAGAGGATGCATGCACCATGTTGCAGCTGCTATCTGTCTGCCTTGCCTTCTGGCCTCCCGAGCAGACATCATCCGCATAGCAGCGCCGGGCAACAATCTGGTTACCTTTCACCTCGCCGACCTTGTCGTCGACCGGAAACTTCAACTTGAGGTAGTAGGTGGAGACTACCGCTTTAAATTCGTTGAGAGCCGGTCGGCCGAGTATTGCGTTGTAGGCAGCTGGCGCATCAACAATCAAAAACGTGGTCCACCGGGTTCTCTTGAGTGGCCCCTCTCCAAGGGAGACAGCCAGCCGTATTTGTCCGATCGGCTGTACTTCGTTCTCCGTGAATCCGAACAGGGGAGTAGCCACCAACTCCAGCTGCGATAATTCAATTTGCAGTTGATCGAAAGCTCGTTTATATAAAATGTTTACTGAGCTGTCGGTGTCCACAATGGTGCGGTGGACTTCGTAATTGGCGATGACAGCCGTGATGACCAGCGGGTCGTCGTGTGGCACCTCCAATCCTTGTAAATCCTGCGACCCCCAGCTGATTTGGGGCCCTTGAGCTTGAGAGGTGCTAACTCCGACTTGGTGAATTTCCAGTCGGCGCACCTGCGTCTTTCTGGCTCTGTTGGAATCGCCTCCGGTCGGCCCACCGGAGATCACATTGACGCCTCCTCGGATAGCGTTCTGGTGATTTGCCTGGTCTTCATCGAAGTCTTCCGCCTCTTCCTGGTCGGACCGAGGAAACAATTGCCGGGCGGCGGGAGTATCCCGGCTTTGTCCTTGTTGGGCCATGGCTCCCTGACCGCGACCTCGCCCTTGGGGCGTTTGCCGTCCCTGGCCCCTGCCGAGTGGGGTCCTTGCTCTGCTGCCCGCTCGGCAGTCTTCAGTGTTGTGCGTATTGCACTGGTGAAACGCACAATACGGTGTCCATCTGTTGGGCCAATTCCCCTGCGCCACCTGCACTTGTTGGGGTCTCATTCCCGGCCGATCGGCCGGTCGGGGACTGCGAATCGGTCCTCCTGGTGATCTGTTGTGTTGAGGAGATGCGGGTTGTGGGCTAACTGTAACTTCCTTCCTCCGGGCGGCTTGCGCTTCCTCTACATTGATATACTTAACAGCCTTCCCGAGCAGGCTGTCGAAATCCTTCGGTGGCTTCCTGATCAGGGATCGGAAGAAGTCACCCTCTTGGAGCCCTTGCGAGAAGGCGGTGACCAATACTTATGTCGTGGTATTGGGCACTTCTATACCTACTCCATTGAACCTCTGGATGTAGGCCCGGAGTGATTCTTTCGGACCTTGCTTCAGAGTGAACAAATTGAGGCTGGTCTTATGATGCCTCCGACTGCTTGCAAAATGTTGCAGAAACAGCCGCTTCACTTCTGCGAAACTCCCGACTGATCCGCCCGGGAGTCCATCGAACCATCGTTGAGCCTGCCCGGAGAGGGTTGTAAGGAAAGCGCGGCATTTGACGCCCTCCGGGTATTAGTGCAGCAGGGCGGCGCTCTCAAATTTCATGACGTGTTCCTCGGGGTGATTGGCCCCCGAGTACTCAGGCATGGTGAAGAATCGTAGATGCTTGGGAACGGGGTCCCCAAGAATTTGTGAAGAGAACGGGCTGTGAGTCGGATAGGCCGCGGCGGGGTCGGCTAAACCTTTCCCTTTATCTGGGCGCGCCTGATGCGCCAGGCTGGACGCTGAAGCTTCGGTCGGGGCCGAGTGGGCATCGTTTCGAAAAAGTGCTCGGGGAAAATTAGGAATGAAGGGGTCGGGCTGAGCAGCCATACCTTCTGAGTTTCCCCGTATAGAGGGTCCAGGGGGCCGGGCCCCTTGACTGCCGGTCGGCGGATGCGATTGTTGTGCCTTCTGTGTCCGGGCAGCCATCAGCATTTCATATTCTTCCGGCGTAAGAGTAACCGTCAATGGGTTGGGGTTTTCCATCTTTCACTCTCGATCAGGTAGCGGTGCCCTCCTTCTAGCGCCAAATTTGATCCTGTCGCCGAGCGGAGTGGGGCCGCAACCGGATGACGGTGTAGGGATGAATGACGTGGATGCTGACTGGATGCCCTCGCTCAGAATGACGCAGCGAGTGGGGGGTGTCCTTTGACCGGACGTAAGTAGATGTCGCCTGGTGAATCTCCGACCGGATGGAAGTAGACCTGCTGGGGAAGATGACCGTTAGCAACCTAGCCGGGAAACGTCCCGGCAAGGCCCTCCGACGGTCAAGTCAGTACTCCGATGAACAGGAAAAATAATGGAGCACTGTAGACGAGGGGCTTCGCGCGTACCTGATAATGAGGAGGAGAGGGGCTTATATAGCCGGGGAAAAGGACCAAGTCTGACATTGTCAGGATTCTCTGACCTGGTCAGGGAATATTGTATGATTATGTCGATTTGTAGCCAACATTCCTTGTCTTATACTGATTGTTTTATGTGAGGGAAAAGACAGTTTCTGTAAGCCTCCGGCCGGAGCCACCTGGCGCCAACGGCGCGACAGGGCGGCGTGCCAGGAAGTGTCAGTGCCAGTTCACACGAGTGGTGACAGCCTGCTATCTGCAGCTGGTGCAGATATATTTTGTCGTTATTCCCGGGTGGTTTCGGGAGAGTGCCAAAAGGGGGCGCCGGGCGGTCACGCCCGGATAGATGTCAAGTGTGGATGTGAAGGACTGCGGGGCGGATACGCTCGGATAGATGCAGGTAAGCCTTAACGTGGTCGGGCGGAACTTCCTGGATAAACGAGACGAACCAGGCTCGAGGTGGCCGGCCGGGACTTACCGGTCGGATGGGCCGCTTTATTAGTTCGATCGACCCCCCTTAAGTCCGACCGGCCAGCGAGGGACCCTGGCTCCGGTCACGTTTGCCATTCTGATTATCCGTACGGTGACGTGTATCATGGGCCCGGCCAGGTTGCTTGCCATGTCAGCTGCCCATACAGTGACAAAGATAGGGCAGGATCAGCCGCGACTCCTCTGCGTGAAGAGGCAAAAGAAGCCTCTTCGGATCTATAAAAGGAGAAGGGGAAGAAGCAATTCATTCACTGCTTCTTCTCTTCTGCTCCTTTCTCTCTGAGCGAGAATTTCCTTTCTCTCTGAGCGATTCTCGATTCTTCCCTCTTTCGCCTTCTTCGGTTTTTGGTTCTTGAGGCTTCGCCTTGTGCGATCTGAGGTTGTTTCCGCGGGCAGCGATCGTCTTGGAGTGCACCTACGACGCTGCGTGGTTGTCGTATCTTGGGGGAGTTTTACCGGGAGCCTTTGCACCGTAGGGCGACAATCAATTCTCTAAAGACAGTCGGCACGCCGGCGCTTCAACCGGATAACTATCCCTAACTCGGCTCTTTATTTATCAGATTCCTGCATATCTATATTTATTGTCTACTACTTTGGCGCATGTTAAATATTGCTAATTTTATTACAGATCGAAGATCCCAGTGACGCACAATGATTATTTTGTTCTTGATCAGTTCAAATGCATAGCACACTTTATTCTTTATTGTCATTAGTTTATTCGTTATTCAGTAACAATTCGTGTTACAGTGTTTAATGAGTACAATAATTCTTGTGTTGAGAAGAAAACCGAAATCCATAGGTACTGAGTTAGCGGTGATATTAGACCGACACTACCTTTTGCCTCTAGGTTGGCGATAAAATTTCTAAACCGCTAACACAATTTTGTGTCAATTCTTCAGTAAAAAAAATTTACGATGGGTCTGAGGATGATTAGCCGAGAGATCTAGAGTTTGAGATTTAATTGTTATGTGTTATTAGAATTCTTTTTTATATAATGGGCTGTGGTTATGAGAATATTAGTTATGAGTTTTCATATATTTCCATATATACTTTCTTGATTTATCTTGATAATTAATAAAAAAAATTTATGAGTTTGAACTGATCATGCCATGTTAAATTGCTACCCGCTTAATCATTTTCATTAACAAATAATAAAAAATCCATATTTGATTATTATTTGATTAGTTATTTTTTTATTAAAAAAATTATAAATCAAATAATAATCAAATCAGAGATGACTATTTCGGCACCACGCAAGTTTCCCACCAGGATTATGATGCAACAGTGGGTGCCAACTGCCAAGTTATCACCGAAATATTTACAATTCGATCCCAACTACAATATATTTTATAAGAATTTTCTTTCAAATAGAACGCACAACCACTAGATGTTAAATTTCTAAATTATTCATTATGAGTTTTTTCGGATTACCTAATGATCGATTAAAAATTTTGATAGAATTACCTTGATCGTCCCATGCTCGATTATTATTTAATTTTTTCATTAAAATAATTATAACAGTAATTGTATCATTAAAAAAATGAAAAGTAATTTATATAGAAAAGCAAGATAGCAGTTAGCACGCAGAAATAACAAAAGTGTCATGTCATGTGACCCGAGTCATCATCAATTAATAAAATATTAATTTTGGGGCCGTATTATTGACTATCAACTTAGTTGTAAAACATAATATTTAGAAGAATTTAAACAATGAATAAAGAACTAAATTAAATCTAGAGAACTTAATGGAGAATGAGACGGGATCCTATGTCTTAAAAGATCCTTATCCTGTCTATCTTATACTCGTAGGTGATAATTGATGAATCATCCGATCAATGATCAAACATTATTAATAATTTTTTATCGTCGTTCCGAATCAAACGATATCCTGGGATAACGGTGAATCAATCAGAATCGTCGTATTACAATCTTCTTGGATTCGATGATGAATACGGCGAGATCGCAATTGCGATGATACTCGATGGGTTCACCCTATCCCCAGGGTATAGTTTTGATCGAGGCGGCGGCCAAAGGTCGCATGTAGTGTTCGATCGACGATCGGACGACTCGTCGGTTATCGTCGACGAGTGGGACAGAGGGACAAGGATCTACTGTGGAACAGAGGATCTGACCTCATGGAGAACATAGGGAAGACACGTTGTAGAAATAATTATAAAATTTTATTACTATGAGCAAACGACAATTTAATTGTGATTGACTCTACTATCTCAATGTTAGATTAGTTAAAGTGACTTATCCTAAGTGGTAAGTACGGAGATATACGTTGCCTAAGATTCCGGATTCGAGTTCTCTAAGAAACAAAAAAAAAGTCCTCTTTTTGAGGGGCTTGTTGACTGAGGTATTATCTTGACAGTAAACACTCTTATCAACTAGTGGAATCGTGCCTCCAAAATTCTCTTAAGGGTTTCTGAATATGGGGCCGCTTCGACGGTGGGGTCGGTTACTATAAAAATTTTACCCGGACAATTTTTTATATGATTAGTCATTATCTTAGATATTCATAATTTAATCTTTAGCTCCTCATTAATTTTTTTTTAAATTTCTCACGCTGTATTTTTTTTTCTCAGAACATTCATTACAATATTAAAAATATTATATAATTTTTTTTAATACATATCACATCTAAATTAAGTCGAATGAATATATATTTTCAACACGAAGACTCTTAAAATATACTTTGTTCCTGATCCTAAAGTCCACTATTTTTTTCGTATGGCCTATACTATTCATTTATTATTCTATTATTTTATTGACGATTAGTTTCCTATTTTCCTAATTATTTTTGCCTGTAATCTGCCAAAGACTATCACAACCAATTGAATCCAATCATCAATCAATCGATTAATCTCATATAGACCCATGTCATTCGACCATTATATATACTATCAACAACTATTTTTATTTTTAATAATTAACTATAATAATAAATAATTATATTTATTATTTATATAATATTTAATTATATATATAAATAAATAAGATAAACGAATCTTTTTTAAGAAGGATGCTCGTGAATCTTTGAATCAACGTGTTCATAAAGCCTCTAAATAAATATCTTCCTGAGTTCACGAATCAAATATTGTTAAACTCGAGTTTGATTTGATAATATTTTTGAATTCGAAATGAGACTCAAATGCCACTCGTTATTTTAACTATAAATTACCTTTAAATCTCTAATTGTATCTTACATTTTATCACCGGTCTCAATACCAAAAAAAATTCATTTTCACTCCTTGCATGTAAAATTTTATTTGTTTCAGTTTCCTAATATATATTGGAGTTCTGATACACTCAGTGAAAAACAGCAATGAAACGCTTAGTGAATGACGTGGTACTTTAAATGCACATGTCCGATTATCGCTCAGACACCATCGGCGGCCTCCGGCCGCCGCTTTGAATCAAACTATATCCTGGGCGGCACGATGAACCCGTCGAGGATCGCTACATGCAAAGTGTCACGTCATTTACTGAGCTTTTCCTTGAAATTTTTCACTAAGCATATCATTTTTCATTTGTTGTCAGGCCGGGATCAAACGCAGACTCTCCGTTTGTTGTCAGGCTTGGCTATCAGGACCACATTGGCTAGCCAGGCCGAGAATTGGACTTCTCGTATGTGTCCGCCCTCCAGCAACTTCTCGATTTCCGCTCGGATGACTTTGTTCTGTTTCGTGCTGAAATCTCTCATCCGTTGCTTGACCGACCTAGCATTAGGGTACACATGCAGATGATGCACAACCACCTCTGGTTGGACACCTCGTAGTTCCTTTACCGACCATGCGAACACGTCTTGGTTCTTCGCCAAGCACTCCAATAGTGGTTCCCTCAGTTCACTTGGGAGACCTGCAGTTATTTTGACTCGGGACTCTGTCCGGTCAGGGAGCAATTGAGCTTCCTCTTTGTCCTCGTGCAGCTTGGCCCATGGAGAGGACTGTACCATATTGCAGCTAGTGAACGTGCGTTGAGCTTTCTAACTCCCAGTCCGAACATCGTCCACGTAGCATCGACGCGCCACCCTTTGGTCCCCACCGACTTCCCCGACCTTGTCATCGATTGAGAACTTGATCTTGAGGTAGAATGTTGAAACCATAGCTCGGAACTCATTGAGAGCTGGTCGCCCCAAGATCACATTATAGGCAGAGGGGACGTCTACTATCAGAAAAGTAGACCATCTGGTTCTCTTCAAGGGCTCCTCGCCCAAGGAAACAGTCAGGCGAATCTGCCCAATCGGCTGTACTTGATTTCCCGTGAACCCGAATAGTGGTGTGGTCACCAACTCCAGTTGGGATGGCTCGATCTGCAATTGGTCAAATGCCTTCTAATACAAGATGTTGACCGAGTTGCCCGTGTCCACTATGGTACGGTGGACCTGGTAGTTGGCGATCACTGCCGTGATCACCAAAGCATTGTCGTGCGAGATCTCCAGTCCCTGCATGTCTTGCGACCCAAAGCTGATTTGGGCCCTTGCGCCTGAGCGACACTCGTTCTGACTTGATAAATCTCCAGTCGGCGCACTTGTGCCTTCCGGGCTCGGTTGGAGTCTCCCCCGGTCGGCCCCCCTAAGATAATGTGCACCCCTCCTCGTACAGCATTCTATTGGTTGGCTTGCTCCTCATCCATTTCTTCGAACTAGGCTTGCTCCTCCCTTGGGAATAAGTTACGAGTAGCCGGTGGGTTCCGTCTCGGCTCCCCGATAGCTAGGTTAGTTGTCGGACTCCCCCTACCCGAGCCGCATCCGGGGGATATCTGACGCCCCCATCCTCGCGTGGTAGGAGCCCGACTTCTTCCAGCCTGTCGGCACTCCTCAGTGTTGTGCGTGTTGCTTTGGTGAAACACACAATAGGGTCTCTAGCGGGTCGGCAGACACTCCTGGGCCACTTGCTGCACATGTCTGCGCTCCATTCCTACTCGGTTAATTTCTCCCCGAGGGTTGCGGATGGGTCTGCCTGGGGATCGACTGTTCTGAGCAGGACTTGGGGTCGGCGCATTAACCGAGTCCTTCTTCCGAGCGGCTTGTGCTTCTTCCATATTGATGTACTTGACAGCCTTTCCTAACAGACTATCGAAGTCCTTCGGCGGCTTCCTGATCAGCGAATGGATGAAGTCTCCCTCTTGCAGCCCTTGGGAGAAAGCGCTGATCAAAACCTCGGGCGTGGTGGTCGACACGTCTAGTGCCACTCTGTTGAATCTTTTGATGTCGGCCCGGAGTGATTCCTTCGAACCTTGCTTCAGCGCAAATAGATTGAGGTTGGTCTTGTGATGCCTCCGACTGCTAGCGAAATATTGTAGGAATATCCTCCTGAGCTCCTCAAAGTTCGACACGGACCCATTCGGGAGTCGATCGAACCATCGTTGAGCCGGCTCTGAGAGTATTGTCAAAAAAGCTCGACATTTCACGCCCTCGGGATACTGGTGCAGCAGGGTCACACTCTCGAGCTTCATGTGATGTTCCTTGGGGTTGGTCGCTCCAGAATACTTCGGTATGGTGAAGAACCGGAGATGCTTGGGAACCGGATCCTCGAGGATTTGCGAGGATAAGGGGCAACACACCAGGGAAGCCGGAGGTGGGTCAGCTGGGGCTTTCCCCTTATCCAGGCGCGGTCGATGCGTCTAGCTGGATGCGGACGCCTCAGTGGGAATTGAGTGAGCCTCGTCACCCCGGGTTCGGTAGAAAGTGGTAGGGAATGGGACTGAGGCGCCCTCTGGTCGGGCAACATTTCCCCGACCCTTCGAGTGACCGAGTGTCAAAGATTCAGGAAATCGAGTTGCGGGGTTGCTAGTCTGCAAAGGCATCTACGGGTCCTTCTGAGCTCAGGCAGCCAACAAGAGCTTGTACCCTTCGGGAGTGATGGTTACTGTCACTCGGTTGGGATCTTCCATCTTACACTCTCGATCAGGAGAAATGCCCCTTCTTCTAGCGCCAAATATGATCCTCTCGCAGAGCGAGATGGGCTCCCAAGGGCGAAGAGGACCCAAGCACTGCTAATGCTGGCTCCGATCTGCAAGAAAAAGGACCGTCAGCAACCTGCCGGGAAGAATCCCAGGCAAGGTACTCCGATGATCAACTCAGTCTCTGGTGGAAGAACGCAGAAGAACAATAGCGAAAACTCTAACATGGGTACCTACAGACAAAGTGCGAAGGACCTTTTATAGCCGGGGGAGCTGACAATTCCTGCCCGCGTATGCCGCCCTTTTTTGTCTTATGCAGGGACAGGATCGGGAGTACTGTCAGCACACTAACTGGCGCCGACCAGCGTCACCTAGTCTAACACAAGCAGGGGTTGCCATGGTACGGAGTGCCAAGGTATGTCAGAAACGTACTATGTCAAGGAGATATTCGCGATTTAGGCATGAATGGTGTCAGGCCTGCGCCGACTCTCATACCACTTCTGTTAGCAGTGTCAGAGAGTGGGTGTTCATTAGAAAAGTGGCGAATCCCGAGCTAGAGCGCCGACCGGCCGCCCCAAGTGAAACCTGGCCGTGTGGCCAATACTTCCTGGATTAGAAAGGGATACCCTCCGGATCAAGAAGCGCTCGAACTTGGCCCGACCGGCTCATCCCAGTGTCGGGTAGTTAGGGCATAGGGAGATTGCCGACTGGATACCAACCGGATATGGCTCGGACGTCCTTAGGCTCGACAGTCGATATCTCTCATTTGGGACTAATGTGGTGTGTATATCGGGTTACGGATGGGGTCGGACATTCGACATTTTCCAGGTGGGATCAGGTCGGGGCGCATTTAACTGGTCGCTCAGTCGGGCGATCCGGACCGAGTGGGCCCTGGACTCATGGCCCAGCCAGCTATATCGATCTACCCGTACTCCGAGGCCCTGACCTATCCTTATGTGGTGTCAGGCTGGTCGACCTAGCTACACGTGAGCTAGCGCAGGATCACAGTTGATCGAGAATTGATCCAAGCTGCCCATAATTGATTGGAGCTACTGTAATCGATTGAGACAATTGATTAGGAAGCTTCGATCAATTAGAAATTGATCGGTAATTGATCAATTATATTTATCGTGAAAGAACATCTCTTATTTTTTATAGGTATAAAAAGTTCAAAAATAAATATAATTCTTTCTAAATTCAGTATATTTGAATTCGAATTTAGTATATTTCTATCAAATTAAGTATAATTCTTTTTCCTCCTGTCCATTTGATTAGGAGTTCATATCAATTGATTAGGTTAGGATGAATTAGGGGTGTCAATTCGGGTGGGTCGAGTCAGCTTCAGGTTGGGTTGGAAAAAAAATTTTAATTCCCAACTTAAACCCAACCCGAACCCGAATTCAATCCAAAATGTCCAAACCCGAACCCGACCTGAATAACCCGAAAAAACACGATTCAAAACGACTTTTTTTGGCTATTTTCCCTATAATTCTTCACTTTTATCATAATACTCCATCTTGATTATACTAATATTAATATTAATATTAATATACATAAAAGCATGTTAATTTTTAAAATAAAATTTGATTTAACCCCAAAAAAATCACTAAACATTAAATTTGGGTCAACCCGAACCCGACCCGAACTCGAAAATTTTCAACCCGAACCCGACCCGAACTCGAAAATTTCCAACCCGAACCTGATTTTTTTCAGGTCGATTCGAGTTGGGTTTATTTTTGACACCCCTAGTATAAATTGATTTGACAGTACTCAATTTAATAGAAAATATAATAGATCTTAATTAAATGATGCTGAATTTATTAAGAATTATATTTTATTTTAGATTTTTAGTATAAAAAAATTAAGACTAATTTGATAAATTTATAATTGAAACACATAAAATTTTATACAAGGGAGTGAACATATTTGTTTTTTTTTAGTGTAGGATTGAAGAGGAAGTTAAAATTTATAAGTAGGAAGTTTAGGATATTTTTTTAAAATTTAATCCAATTCGAATGAAATTTTTATGAATTGAGATCCGAATAACTGGCGTACGATTTGGCCCGTTTACCTCTTATTCGTGTGGGGGTCAACGTCTCAACCCCCATCGATCGGCCGCAGCACGCTCTCGTTATGCGCCGTTCCGCGTCCCGAGCGGCAGCAACGCACTCCTTCACCTTCAATCAATTCGGCTCTTCTCTCTCTGATCCTCCCCTCCCATACTCCGCCAGTGTTATCTCCCATCCTCCAGCTCCGCCGCCAGTTTCTCCACCGAACGATTCTGGCTGCTTCGACGACTACCTGATCCTCCTCCGCTCCTTCGTCAGCCGAAGGGAAGTCGAATCAGGGAAGCAGCTTCACGCTCGTCTCGTCCTCTCCGGCCTCGGTCACCACGTTGTCTTGGCTACCAAACTCGTCAACCTCTATTCCATTTGCGATCATTTGAACTATGCCCACCGGCTGTTCGATAGAATTCCCAAATGCAATATCTTCCTCTGGAATATCCTCATTCGAGCTTACGCTTGGAACGGCCCGCAGGAAGTCGCCCTATCACTCTACTACCAGATGCTGGACTTCGGCCTGGCGCCCGACAATTTCACGTTCCCCTTCGTGCTCAAGGCTTGCTCCGCCCTCTCCAATCTCGGCGCTGGGCGGGATATCCACGACCTCGTCGTTCGCACGCGGTGGCAATCCGACGTCTTCGTAGCTGCTGCCCTGATCGACATGTACGCCAAGTGTAGCTGCGTGGATGATGCGCGAGGTGTTTTTGACAGAGTGCTTGACCGGGATGTAGTGCTTTGGAACTCCATGATCGCCGCCTACGCCCAGAACGGCCATCCGTCTGAAGCGCTTCAGTTGTGCCATGACATGGTGCTTCGCGACTTCAAGCCCACTCTCGCTACTGTCGTAACTGTGATCTCTGCTGCCGCCAATGCTGCGGCCCTGCCCAGAGGAAGGGAAATTCACGGGTTCGGCTGGCGGCGCGGGTTTGACGGTGAAGACAAGGTGAAGACGGCTCTTGTGGACATGTACGCCAAGAACGGGTGGGTCAAAGTTGCCCGCGTGCTCTTTGAGCAGCTGGCTGAGAAAACGATCGTCTCCTGGAACTCCATGATCTGTGGATATGCTATGCACGGCCATGCTGACGAAGCCCTTGCCTTGTTCGACAAAATGCGCAAACAGAATCAGGTGCCTCCGGACTGCATCACTTTTGTCGGCGCCCTCTCAGCATGCAACCATGGCGGCTTGGTGGATGAAGGGAGAACCTTATTCGACTTAATGGTGAGAGATTACTGCATCCCGGCGAGGGTGCAGCACTACACTTGCATGATTGATCTCCTTGGCCACGCCGGCAGATTACATGAAGCGCACAACCTTATCCAACAGATGGAAACAGAACCAGACTCTGGAGTCTGGGGTGCTCTGCTGAATGTTTGCAAGATCCATAGAAATGTGAAACTAGGGGAGCTAGCTTTGCAAAAGCTTATTGAATTGGAGCCCGATGATGCTGGCAATTATGTACTTTTATCAAACATTTATGCTCAATCTGGGAAGTGGCAGGAAGCTGCCGAGATAAGGAAGCAGATGGCTAATAGAGGACTAAAGAAGAGCATTGGATGTAGCTGGATTGAAGTGAAGAACCAAGTTCATGCATTCCTTGTTGGAGACGTATCACACCCTAGCTCAGAGGAGATATATGCTGAGCTCGAAAGATTGGAAGGGCTCATGGCACAAGCTGGATATGTGCCAGACACAATGCCGGTCTTCCACGACGTCTCTGACGACGAGAAGAGAGATATAGTTCGTAGCCACAGCGAGAGGCTAGCCATTGCCTTTGGGCTAATCAACACACCTGCAAGGACGAGACTCATGGTGACTAAGAATCTCAGGGTGTGCGAGGACTGCCACACCGTCATCAAATTCATCTCAAAGATTGCTGATAGAGAAATAGTTATCAGAGATGTCAACCGATATCATCATTTCAAGAATGGTGAGTGTTCTTGCCGAGATTATTGGTAGCCAAAACTATACACAATAAAAGCTTCCAGAGATTGGAGACTACTGCAACATTGCTTGTTCGACATGCCCTGTTTTTGCGCCAGTAAACTTATCGCGATCAAACATGTGATAGATGTTCACTAGACTGGATCAAATTCAAAAATCTTGTTCTGCAGCAAGGTCGTGATGCAGTACCTCCTATTCAGGTACAAGCCCTGTCATTCAGATCGTGAGTGTGCGCCTAAAGTTGGCAACCTAAAGATCTTTTTGCAAAAGTGCCAAAAGCTTAAATTCCCTCTTTCGTTGCCTTCTCCGCCCGACGCCCACAGTTTTCTCCTCCTTTCCTCGTCGCGATCAGAGCCGACGGCCACCTTTGCAAATCGGCTCATCGACGCAGTGCGTCCTACGGAGCTCCGACGATCTAGGGCACGCCATCCTCTCCGCCTCAGAGATGGATCTTGGTCCTCTCGGAGTCGAGTAATCCTCTTGTGGGATCGCCGGCCTTTATTGCTCTCTCTCCGATCTGGGCAAGGGTTGGACAGCAGCGCAAAGTTTAGGTAAGATCTTCGTGTATTATGCTTCCTCTAGATCATATGATGGACGGTTAGGGTTTAGAGTATGGTTTGGTGTTCTTGATTTAGATCTTGGTTCTGCCGTTGATCAGTGTATAAAGCTTGATAGATCCATAGGTTTGAGTTGGATCTTGAGTTCGATTGATTTGGATGGGGTTGCCGTGAAGTCGACTCCACTGTTGTCTTCAGGTGAGTGGTGGTATAGCTAAGATTTCAGATGGTGGAAGTTTTCTTGGGTATTATGATCAGTTTTTGCTTGAATTGAATTTTGCATTCTCGAGGTTTTGAAGAGAACTTGTGATTGAATGGGTTCGTTCTTGATGGGGATGTGGATCGTTTTTGGAATTTGTTTGCAGACCCCTTGTTGCTGTTGATTTGGTCGTTTTCTTTCTTGTAGTGTTTTGGATTGGAAGGATGACTTCAGTCTGTTTAGGATGATCTGATGTAGGCTGTAGATTGGTGTCCTTTGGATAGGTTTGTTGTCGTTGTTGTGGGCTTGCGCATGAGCTCTGGCAAATCTGTTTCTGTTTTGTGATGGGAATTGGGTTGTTGCATGAGCTTAGAGCTGTTTTAGATCATAGGGAATTTGGTTGGTGAATCTAGTTATTAGTGTGGAGTTGTTCTAAATGGTTTGTATCGATTGGTCCCATTTGATTTTTCCATGGGTTGAAACGGTTGGAAATGACCCTTGTACTGGATTGGATCTTGATCTTGTTGGGGTTGATTCATTATCCGGCCTACAGTGAAGTTAGATTTTGATTAGCTATTTAGTTTATATACTAGTAGCTAAAAATTATGTTTTGATATAGGACGTTAATTTGGTACGAACGGTTGGACGCAGAGTTCTTTGGGCATGGACTTCGTAATTTAAAGGTGGGTACTTCTGACTTATCTATTTAGATATTGTCATAGATTTTATGCATAGTTAGTTATAGATAGCAGTAGAGTTTTATTTATTTCATGCTTTCATATATTTACACTTGATATTAGCTGCTTGATTAGACGATGGTTTTATTTCTGTACTGCTTCGTGGTTGGACCTCTTGACTCTTTATTGTCGCATATGTTTATATCGTGATTTGAGATATGATACCTTATACCCAGCATTAGGGCTAGGATATGGTACACGATTATTCTTTGACCTCTGCATATCATGTTAATGATTGAAGGACTAGTTAGGTAGGTGTTGTGCATGATAGTGTCATGCATCATTCTTGCATGCGCATGACTGGCGGCATAGGGCTCCCACTCATGTGATTGAGACATGTCGTCTGTCATAACGGTCATGATCTACACACATTGTCATACGCGAATAGCGGCTATTAGAGGGTGGCACAATTGCCTTGTCGAGACTCTGCATAGTCACTCAGGAGCAGTGATTCCGGTACATCATAACAGTTAGGGACCTCTCCTAGTGTGTGCAGTTATTCTGTCGTGTCTTCGCTCGTTCACTCATTGGTAGTGATGTGGAGCGTGGTAGCAAGTACCAATGATACGCGGTGATCATGATTTGTACACATTGTCACTAAAGAGTAGTGGCTATTGGAGGGTGCGTACAATTATCCTGTTTAGACTCAACACGGTCACTCATGAGCAGTGATTCCGATGCATCGTAGTAGTCAGGGACCCCTCCTAATGTGTGTAGATGTTCTGTCACGTCTTCACTTGGTCACTCATAGGTAGTGATGCCGAAGCGTGGTAGCAGACAACAGTGATATAGAGAGTAGTTGGCTCCCTCTTTTTGACTATGGGTACATGTCATGATAGGTTGTGTGACCCATGAGCAGTTGACTCCCCCTTGTTGGCGTAGGGGTACATGTCATGATAGGTTATATGACGCGTGAGCATTTGGCTCCTCTCTTGCCTAGTTTTGGAGTTATGGTTGTTGGAGTGGTTGGCTCCGGGACATCCTGTTCACTCAGCCACCCAGTATAGGGGTAGTTGAAGTGCCTACAGACATCATGTGCATATGATGCATTATTGCATGGTTGTTGTTGTTTGCATTATTGTATTTGCTGTATTTGATTACAGTATATATATTTGACCTACACCTGTCACACCTCGAGACTAATAGAGCCGCTGATCCAATATAAAATCGGACAGTATCTCCCCTATCCGGCGAACAATTTAAACACGCATACAATACACGCAATATAATAATTGGTCTCAGACCTCAAAACAAGATATATAACATAAAGAAATAAGTGCATCACAGTACTAAGATCGTAAAACTCACCTGAGCTACCCTCGGCAGGCGCAACAAAATAACAATCACAAAGTCCAACAAGGACTCAAAATATAATACCGCAACAAATGAATCACGATACAAGTCTACGACATGAAAATGAATACAACGCAAAGAGTATGCTATAAAAGGAAAGCAAAATACGCTGAAGCACCAATCAATGGAGTCGTAGGGACTCGGGACTAGCACCTGGGCTCCTCGGTGACCTATCAACCTGAAAACAAAAATATTGTGACGCGTGGTGAGTCCAAGTGGACTCTACAGGTATAGAGAAAGATATGCATGACATAAATAAATAGCTGAATAAGCTATACAGAAACAACAGGATACAGTCTCAACAGAAATATTAGAATATGCATAACTGAAAGTATTAAATAATGTACATACTAGAAATCAGCCTATCCTGATCATAAAAGGCTCGTATCAAACGAGCAAGCGCAGGGTTATCAAACCAATACATAATATCTCCTGTATGTGCATGTCAAACATATGCAGCAAACAAGTGCAGCAATCACAATCAAATGTTCAATGCATTATATGCACATGATGTAGTGACATGGTCACCCCTGACACCAATCAAGCCACCAAGACATGCAATATGTGTTGACCGAGTGGGTATGACTGTGGCACTGTATGCACTTTGCCATCACCGCTCCTGGGTGACCGAGTGAACAGGATGCTGGCGGGGGACCACCCCCTACCCCAAGTCATATGGGGAGCGTCGCTCTCATCTCCTCTAGTCTATGGGAAGAGAAGGGATCCCGCCTGCTACCATGCTCTGAAACCACTACCCCTAAGCGGCCAAGCGGAGCAACGCGGAGCAACTGCACACGCCTAACGATATACACTAACCCATGAGTAGTCGTGTATGCAGATCATGTACCGGACGACGGGCTCAGACCACAAAAGAGTCGATGATCGCCGACATGCAACAGTGCAGGGATGGTGCATGTCTCTAACACGTGCAACCCCTCCCGGTCATCATACATAACTCAACCTAACATGCACAGGTCGATCACATGTATAATAATCTATCCATCATACATTTAAATACACATGCAAGTATAACTACAAATCAATTCATGTAGACAAAAAGTGACATGCCTCTATATCTACGCACACATGCATATATGTATACTATACAGAGTCAGATATCAAATATAGAGACTGTATAGACAGGAATTAGATAATCTCAAAGATCAAGCAAAAGTACCAAGCAAGATAACAAACGGTAGCAGATTTAAGATAAATAAACTTATTGCACAAATATAAATAGTTGTGCATAAAGATAAAGTGGATCTAAAGAAATAAGTAAGAAGTACTCGCCTTCAAATGGAAGAATCCGTACGCGAAGAGAATCACCCGTTTGAATAATCCGCAATAAATCAGTGTCCTATATCAAAGGACATAGTTTATTAGTTACCAAAATAATTGATAACTAGCTAAGCATGATACAAACCCTATTATCACCATCCTAAATGTAATTGTCACTAATTAACTTTAATTAGTGATTAGTTCTTGTTTAGGTCGAAACAAGGACTCCTAGCGTGAGTAGCCGATCTCCACCAGACCACCATATCTAGGCTTCTAGATCAGAATCATGCCACGAAGGAGAACACTCACAAGGCAATGGGGGATAGCTAAAAGGAGAAATCGGGAACCAAGTCAGAAAGATCTGTGACTTACCAGGAAGGAGGAATGACCGACGATGGGCAACTCTAACGGTTCAGCGACGCAAGACTCTACAAGTGAGGAAGAAGGAGAAGGAGAGGACTCATAGGGAATGGGGAAGATGGTCACGTGGCTTCGGCGAAGAGAAGAAGTGGATGAAGGAAGTGGATCTGTTTGCTTGTGATTGGATGAAGGGAGGAAGAAGAAGGGCAACTTATGCGGTGGCATTTTTGCCTTTTGGTCCCTGCTAGTTTGTGTTATTGTTATGTAACGACCCGGCCCCTCGACCCCTTTGGCGGCCCAACAAGCTAGCGGCCAAATCAACATTTGGCGGCCCAACAACCTGGCCCGACCGTGTCGTTACTCACTAGGACTTCCCACCCCTGGCCAGTGGATTTTTGTTTTCCTCAGGATTCGAACTCTAGACCTCCAGGCTAAGTACTAGAGTTTATGAATCCTGATAGTGGATCACTTGGCTACCAGGATTCATAAACTTTAGTACTTAGCCTGGAGGTCTAGAGTTCGAATCCTGGGGAAGGCAAAAAATCCACTGGCCAAGGGTGGGAAGTTCTTGTGAGTAACGACGATCGACGGTCGACGACCAAAGGGGTCAGATTGTTGAGCCGCCAAAAATGGAATTTGGCCGCCCAAGGGGCCAAGGGGTCGGGTCGACGAGCCGGGTCGTTACATGTTATTTCTTTCCTAATTTCAGAATTTTAACCAAACAGCTCCTTCAAATTTAGGCTTTAATCCATTTACACCTCTTTAAACTTCGTCCAAAGGATCGGAACCCTAAAATAATTTTTAAAAAATTTTCTGGACCAGGATAAAGTGTCGTATTTAACAACACCTTTAGGAGGTTTGTTTACATGTGATCTGGTGACCCTACATTACTCGTATGGTATTTAGACCTTTATATCTTTATGTTTGTCTGACTCTGGTGTGTATCATTTATTCGGTATTCTAGTTTTAGCATTTCCTACTTTTACTCCTGATACTATTGTTAGTTTGACTCTTACTGCTATTATAGTTTACTATGCATATCAGATATATGTATTTGTTGAGTTCTTGGACTCACACCGTTAGCCTTGTTTTTATTTCAGGATGATCGGTTGGAGTGCCCGACAGCCTGTCCCAGTTCTTCTGTCTCTAGATGATTTATGTTTGGGTTGTATTGTATTTGTTGTGATACTGTATTTCTGTTAGCATATGTTTCGTTTCGTTTTCCGTTGCGTCGTGGATTGTATTGTTGTGGGTCATAAAGGCATATTTTGTTGTATGGTTATCGTAAGTCGTATCGGTACGTGACTTTGGTATGTATGATGTCATATCTTTTTTATATATTTTACATTTCCAGATGTATTGGCTGATGGGTTATGGCGATCGTGTATATCTTATACTCATGTCTCAAGTGTCCACCGTAGGGGGGTGTTGTCCGATTCTATATTGAGCCAACGGCTCTTCTCGGGGGCGTGACATAGTCTATAATGAAAAAATGATTAACGAGGGTTTTTCCAACATCAGACGATCGGTCCGGCCTCACGGAAGTTTCCCACCGGCCGCCAGAGTAAATCGGGAAGTGCTCCCGGTGGGTGGTCTAAAAGCCCATCGTCTTATGGTTCATATCCCATTTGGAGGAAATATTTCTATAAATATATCGTAGTTGGGGATCGAACCACGAATATCTGGGATACCTAGACTCTCTGACTTAGTTGACTACTAGATTTTATTGATATTATTCGTATTATCCTTTAATCTTCTATGTATAGTCTATGGTGACTCCCTGTCTTTGTTTTAAATCTTCAAGGTCACACATCTCAAATTTCGCTTAAAGACTTCTTGGGTTTTTCCTTGCCAACCATGTTGGATTTTTCTTTACCAAGCTTCGACACATTTGGAAATTTTCAATATAGTTCCTGTCAAATTCTTATAGTTGCATTCTTACACATGTCAAAATAATTCAAATCTTGTCAACCCTATCAAAGATTCAGATATGATTGTACTAACAATCTTTCCCTTAAATTTTTTAGGTATGATTGTACCAACTTGTTGATTGATTCTGTCGGTTTTGATATTGATATTTGCAGTTTTAACAATCTTTTCCTTAAATTTTTTAGGTATGATTGTACCAACTTGTTGATTGATTTTGTCGATTTTGATATTGATATTTGGAGTTCGGCATCTGGTTAGTTGCAATATGGGTGGATTATTGTAATAAATAATACCTCACATATTATGAACTTTATGCCACCAGACTTGGCATGGGGAGCTGAAGTATTTTCATCCTTCATCAGTATTCATGATATGAAATCTCTTAGATAGAAGCATCCACCTAGTACATGTTCACTACAAAAATAACATGAAATAGCGACGGCCAAAATCCGTCGCTATTCCGTCGCAAAACACTAATAGCGACGGATTAGCGATGGAATTGCCGCCGTCGACTGAGTACCCGTCGCACAACTTGTTAGCGACGGCGAATTTTAGATCTCCGTCACTATATTAGCGACGGCTATTTAACCCCGTCGCAATAACCAAAAAAACGGGTCGACGTGGCCGGCGAAATATTAGCGACGGATGGTCAAATATCCGTCGCAAACTCTATGGGATAGCGACGGATAAGGTCAAAGTCCGTCGCTAAGATATCGTAAAAGCGACGGATTCGGTCAAATTCCGTCGCTAATCGATCGTTATAGCGACGGAAAAGTCAATAATCCGTCGCTATTTGCGACGAATTTTTAAAAATGTCCGTCGCTAAACCTAGAAATTTTTCACAGACAGTATCCGTTTTTCCACTTTCCCTGAATACATCAATAACATATACTGAATACATCAATAACATATACAAATATTGAAACAAATATCAAATAGAAATATATATTTCAACATCCAAACATTCAGAACAATCCAAATATTCACAATTACAATCGAAACATTCACAACAATCCAAATTGTTGTTTCGAATCGAATACAATCCAAACAATCATTTCCAAATGTATACATTCAATCCACTATTCAATCCAAAGTTAAATTTCTAAATTTTTACAATCGAAACTTTGATACAAGAGTAAACTAATATAATCTAAACTTTCTAATGGTTAATCCAATCCAAAAATCTTGCAAACATATGATGTATCTAAATATAACAGAGTAAACATATGTATCCATATGATGTAAACATTTGTCAAAGTAAATAAAAAAACTATATACATCAAAATTCAGAATTTAGTAGAGAATTATTACGTACATGAATATCAGAGTGAATAATGGATGGAAAGGAAAGATATTCCTGCACAATATAAGATAAAACAATAAGAAAGCAATCCAATACAGAAAGAAATTTGAATTAATAACAATAAGAAATAACAAATAAAGTAAGCATATGTTATAGAAGATAACTCTAATAGAAGAAAAATAACAAATAGAAGATAACTCTAATAAAATTAAATATGTAAATGAAAACTAACAAATACGAAACAATAAAGGAATAATATCAAATATTCATACCTTTCAAGCAAGAGAAGAAATGTGAATTCAACTCTGATAATGCAGAATCTGTAAACATAAATTCAAGTAATAAGAAAATAAGTTATTATGGATATAATAACTTAATATATTGTTACTGAAAAAAATTAGGGGAAAAATTCATCATACCACTATAATATCTCTACTCTTCTGTGGGATGCTCAGGATCCTGTGTCTCCTGAGACTCAAAACGATGGGCGGGAGCGGGAGCGGCTGGCATCTGTGTATCCGGAGCGTCAAATCGAGGGGCGGGAAGGGCTGGCATCTGTGTCATCGGCGATAGAACCGCTGCAAAAGCTTGCATCTGACGTAATATATTCTCAGTATTTGCCTGGCGAGCCCGCAAATCTCTCAACTCATCATCCCTCGCTGCGTCCTTTTGAGCCCACTCTGCGCTCGTCTTAGCCCATTCTGCGTCCCTCCCGGCACACGTCTCCTCTATCGACGTGAGTCGAGTCCGCAGGGCTTCATTTTCCTCCCGCAAATGGCGAACCTCACTAGAGGTAGAGGAGGAGGATGCTGGACGCCCCCTAACCCCTGGAGCTCTCATCTGATCATATGTCACCTTTGCCTGAGAGCCCAGGCCGTAGCAGGCGGTCTTCCTCTTCCCACCTACGACCTCAAAATAAATCTGATTCACATCGTCGGTCGAAAGAGGCTGTGCATCCTCCCCTTCTGCAGCAGGCTGAGACGCCTGTGCCTCAGAAACTCTAGCGGTCATTGCTTCCTGTGAAATAAAAATTTAATTAGTTTATATAAAATTTTAAAATAAGTAAAATATAATTAATATACTTACATTGATAGATAGGGAGCGACGATCGACAAAAGACCCATCTTTTTTCTTGTGGGTCTTGCTGAATAACTCCCAACTAGTGGGAGGTCTCTGTAGCTCAGCAGCCTGTAAACACAAAATATAATGTTTAAATATATCCAAAAAACATACTAAATGCCTTTAATAACCAAAATAAAAACTACTTACCAAATCACTGGCATGCTGGACAATGGAACGGGATCCAGCAGTGTGCTTCGTCGATCCCGTGGTGGGCCCAGCAACCTCTGAATTACGATTGCTTCGAGCAATCGCAGCATTCTCTTTCCAGTGCGGGCCATCCCAGACTGCTCGCCATGCTGGCCAAATCCACTCAGGGACCTCTGTAGGCCTATCAGCCTTCTTTCTCCATTTGTAGAGTATGTCCCTGTACAATTTGGAGCAGTAGGCATTCCAAGTCTTTTTGAATTGCTCCTCTGCACCCTCCTCCCAGGTGTACCTTTTCTGTAAAAAAAAATTTTATATGGTTAGTATGAAAAAAAGTAATAATATCAAATTAAATACACATGTAAAATACTTACCAAAAACTCCCCGTAATAGAATGATTTCAAATCATTCTCAATGTGGCCCCATGTCGTCGTAGGTGACAGTCTTTCTTTAAATTTTTTAGATATATAAGATGACACCTGATGCCCATCTGGTATGAAACTATAGCATAAAATAAAATATATTAGCAAATTCTATAAGAAAATATATAAGAAGAATAGGTATACCTGTCACCGACGACTGTAAGTATAATCCGCTGATCACGGGGTGCAGCCATGGTACCTGATTAGACACAAAGTTTAGGCAGATAAGCAGAATAGGTAAAACATGCAAATGAGACATATTAGAGACAAATTGAAAATCATGCACTAATAAAGAATGTTCAATACAACCAGAATGATCAAAATAAAGCTAGCAAATGGATAATCAAGCATCGTATAAACCTGTTCAATACAAGCAACATGATCTTAATTAATAACTCATCTTAATACAAACTCTGATTAGTTAATGTTCAATACATCTAACTCATCCTAATCTGATGGAACTAAATTAACATGTAAATTTTCATCGCTTGAATCCGTTGATACATTGACCTCCTCACTGCTAGATATTTCACCATCATCAATTTCCTCGTAAGAGACATTCTCATATATAAGTAATTGAGATGCTGATTGTATTTCTGAATCAACTGAGTTGATTATAACTTCTTGATTTTGATAAGCATCAGAGTTTTGGATAGTGATCGTATTTGTCATTTCAATTGTTGACCTAGGCTTCGTTTGACATACAGCAAGCCATTCACTAGGCCGTCTTCTCTTAGTTGGGTACTCCAAATAAAATACATGACTAGCTTGCACCGCAAAAATGAAAGGTTCGAACTTGTTGAATCTTTTGCTTGAATTCACCTCAACTAAATTGTATAACCGATGTTTCCTTGTGCTCATCCTTGGTGTTGGATCATACCAAGAACACCTGAATAGTACACATCTTTTGAAAGGCAACGCTGGGTATTCAACTTCGATAATTTCCTCTAGCTTACCATAATAGTCAAATTCATTATCATTATTGTTTGTTGATCCTTTGACACTGATGCCAGAATTATACGTTAACATCCCTGAATCACGTTGGCTCACATGAAATCTGTATCCATTCACGTAATAACCCGAGTAGATTGTCACGGTACGAAGAGGTCCAAATGCGAGATTTTTAATTCTGTCGTCTTCTACATTTGAAATTCTGTCATCATTGACCTATAATAGTGGTGGGTGATCCAATTAGATTAATAATTAATCAAGAATTGTTAACAACAAATGCAGATTAACTCACTTACATATATTTGAAACCAAAATGCAAATTCTTCTTCTATCTTTTGATCTACCTCATTTGCACTTATCGATGGATTTTGAATGTACAACTGTTCTTGGTATAACCTGACATATAAGTTCATTTGATATCATACTAGAAATTTGATTATATCATTTGATATTAATTTCATTACAACAAGAGATAATACCTTAGGTATGGTTTGACATCTTCACAGTTTAAGAGAATATATGTCCTGACGGCGTGATATTCTCTGTCATTTAACCGTCTAGATAGAGTTGAACCCATTGCTCTTCCAGGATACTTGAAGATAGAAAGAATGTCTGGGTCAACTGATGGAATGTCATCTTGATTGCGTGGACACTTTCGATGTCTGGTTTTCACATTGTCAGCAAAGTAATAGGAGCAAAATGAACTTGCTTCTTCAACCAGATATGCATTACATATTGATCCCTCAACTCTTGCTTTGTTACGCACATTATTCTTTAATTTTCTAAGAAACCTTTCAAAAGGATACATCCATCTGTATTGTACAGGACCACCAATCTGTGCCTCGCTAGGTAAATGAATAGGCAAATGCTCTATTGAATCAAAAAAGCTTGGTGGAAATATTCGCTCAAGCTTACATAGTATTAAAGGAATCTCTGTCTGAAGGCGTAACATATCTGCTACCGTAACAACTCTGGAGGTCAGATTTTTGAAAAAAAGGCTTAATTCTGTAAGTGCTTGCCAAACATTATTAGGAAGTAATTCTTGGAAAGCTATTGGAATTAATCTTTGCATGAACACATGACAATCATGACTCTTCATTCCAACCATTTTAGATCTATTTGTATCCACACAACGAGACATATTAGAGGCATATCCATCTGGGAATTTTATGTTTTTCAACCAAGAACATAATGCTTGCTTACTTTCTTTGTCCAATGTATAACAAGCCTTAGGATATTTACCAGTTGTTTCATTCTGATGCAACTCAGGCCTGCTAACTAATTGTTTCAATTCTTCACGAGATTTTGTTGTATCTTTTGTTTTCCCATGCACATTTAAGATAGTATTAATGAGGTTATCAAAGAAATTTTTCTCAATATGTATCACACCCAAATTATGACGAATGAGTAAATATTTCCAATATGGAAGCTCCCAAAAAATACTTCTTTTCCTCCAACCACATTTGTTGACTCTAACAATATACTTGTTGATATCATCTGATCCATCCTGATATGTTGGTAGAAATCCATAATTATCAATTTCATTTAACACATCTTCGCCTGACATCCCAAATGGAGGTAACTTCCTAACTACTTCATTCCTTTTGAAATGTTTCTTATTTCTTCTGAACGGATAATCAATAGGTAAAAATTTTTGATGATTATCAAACCAAGAAATCTTGCCACTGCAGGGCAAAGAAAATGCATCTGACTGACTCATACAATGTGGACATGCTAACTTTCCAGCTGTGCTCCATCCTGATAACATTGAGTAAGCAGGAAAATCACTAATAGTCCATAACAATGCTGCATGCATTAAAAAGTTTGACTTTGTAGCAATGTCATAGGTCTCTGAACCTATGTTCCATAAATAATTCAGCTCAACTATCAAAGGTTGTAAAAAAACATCTATGTGCCCTTTTGGATTTTGAGGACCTGGAATTAAAACAGTAAGAAACATGAATTCATCTTTCATGCACATCCATGGTGGTAAGTTGTATGGTGTTAAGATAACAGGCCACGATGAATATTGTTGTCCATAACTTCCAAATGGCTGAAATCCATCTGCAGAAAGTCCAAGTCTGACATTACGTGGTTCCATAGCAAAGGAGGAAAATGTTGAATCTAAATGTTTCCATGCAGGGGAATCAGAAGGATGACACATAATGTCGCTATTATGTCCATGGTTTTGATGCCAGATCATATGACTTGCTGTTGCTGCTGATGCATACAAACGTTGGAGTCTAGCAGTCAAAGGAAAATTATACATGACTTTGTAAGGAATTTTTTTTCTTCTTCTGATTTACCATGCGATCACCATGCTTGTAACGGGGATGGTTGCAGATTTTGCATTCCATCAATTCACTATCTTGGCTCCAAAAGATCATACAATTATTGACACAACAATGTATCTTCTCAACTGGCAAACCCAAGTCTCTGATTAGTTTTTTAGTGTTGTAGAAACTATCAGTCATGCAGTTATCAGTTGGAAGCAACTCTGACATAAATTGACATATTTCATCATAACATCGTTCTGAGAAATGATGTTCTGCCTTCATATTCAATAATCTTGCAGTAGAAGATAATTGAGAATGACCAGAAGGAATACCTTCCCATAATTCTCTTTCACTAGCCTTTAACATGTCATACATTTTTTGAACATCAGAAGTAGGTACTTGTTCTACATTTGATTGATCAAAAGCATTCATTGCATCGTAAACCATTGATTGCATTGCATCAGCAGGGTTATATGATGTCTCTGGTCCAATTGAGTTCGATGATGATGCAACAGAAGGTCCACCAAATTCATATACATACGGCTCTCCATGACAATACCAGTTGTAATAATCTGAACAAACCCATACCTGCCGATATGAGTTTTTAACTGTATCTTCATCACGGAAAGTTGTATTTCTACATTTGCGTTGATTACATGGACACTTCAACTCTGTGNGAACTTTGATACAAGAGTAAAACTGATATAATCTAAACTTTCTAATGGTTAATCCAATCCAAAAATCTTGCAAACATATGATGTATCTAAATGTAACAGAGTAAACATATGTATCCATATGATGTAAACATTTGTCAAAGTAAATAAAAAAACTATATACATCAAAATTCAGAGTTTAGTAGAGAATTATTACGTACATGAATATCAGAGTGAATAATGGATGGAAAGGAAAGATATTCCTGCACAATATAAGATAAAACAATAAGAAAGCAATCCAATACAGAAAGAAATTTAAATTAATAACAATAAGAAATAACAAATAAAGTAAGCATATGTTATAGAAGATAACTCTAATAGAAGAAAAATAACAAATAGAAGATAACTCTAATAAAATTAAATATGTAAATGAAAACTAACAAATACGAAACAATAAAGGAATAATATCGAATATTCATACCTTTCAAGCAAGAGAAGAAATGTGAATTCAACTCTGATAATGCAGAATCTGTAAACATAAATTCAAGTAATAAGAAATAAGTTATTATGGATATAATAACTTAATATATTGTTACTGAAAAAATTAGGGGAAAAATTCATCATACCACTATAATATCTCTACTCCTCTGTGGGATGCTCAGGATCCTGTGTCTCCTGAGACTCAAAACGATGGGCGGGAGCGGGAGCGGGAGCGGCTGACATCTGTGTATCCGGAGCCTCAAAACGAGGGGCGGGTAGGGCTGGCATCTGTGTCATCGGCGATAGGACCGCTGCAAAAGCTTGCATCTGACGTAATACATTCTCAGTATTTGCCTGGCGAGCCCGCAAATCTTTCAACTCAGCATCCCTCGCTGCGTCTCTCTGAGCCCACTCTGCGCTGGTCTTAGCCCATTCTGCGTCCCTCCCGGCACACGTCTCCTCTATCGACGTGAGTCGAGTCCGCATGCCTTCATTTTCCTCCCGCAAATGGCGAACCTCACTAGAGGTAGAGGAGGAGGATGCTGGACGCCCCCTAACCCCTGGAGCTCTCATCTGATCATATGTCACCTTCTGCCTGAGAGCCCAGGCCGTAGCAGGCGGTCTTCCTCTTCCCACCTACGACCTCAAAATAAATCTGATTCACATCGTCGGTCGAAAGAGGCTGTGCATCCTCCCCCTCTGCAGCAGGCTGAGACGCTTGTGCCTCAGAAACTCTAGCAGTCATTGCTTCCTGTGAAATAAAAATTTAATTAGTCTATATAAAATTTTAAAACAAGTAAAATATAATTAATATACTTACATTGATAGATAGGGAGCGACGATCGACAAAAGACCCATCTTTTTTCTTGTGGGTCTTGCTGAATAACTCCCAACTAGTGGGAGGTCTCTGTAGCTCAGCAGCCTGTAAACACAAAATATAATGTTTAAATATATCCAAAAAACATACTAAATGCCTTTAATAACCAAAATAAAAACTACTTACCAAATTACTGGCATGCTGGACAATGGAACGGGATCCAGCAGTGTGCTTCGTCGATCCTGTGGTGGGCCCAGCAACCTCTGAATTGCGATTACTTCGAGCAATCGCAGCATTCTCTTTCCAGTGCGGGCCATCCCAGACTGCTCGCCATGCTGGCCAAATCGACTCAGGGACCTCTGTAGGCCTATCAGCCTTCTTTCTCCATTTGTAGAGCATGTCCCTGTACAATTTGGAGCAGTAGGCATTCCAAGTCTTTTTGAATTGCTCCTCTGCACCCTCCTCCCAGGTGTACCTTTTCTGTAAAAAAAATTTTATATGGTTAGTATGAAAAAAAGTAATAATATCAAATTAAATATACATGTAAAATACTTACCAAAAACTCCCCGTAATAGAATGATTTCAAATCATTCTCAATGTGGCCCCATGTCGTCGCAGGTGACAGTCTTTCTTTAAATTTTTTAGATATATAAGATGACACCTGATGCCCATCTGGTATGAAACTATAGCAAAAAATAAAATATATTAGCAAATTCTATAAGAAAATATATAAGAAGAATAGGTATACCTGTCACCGACGACTGTAAGTATAATCGCTGATCACGGGGTGCAGCCATGGTACCTGATTAGACACAAAGTTTAGGCAGATAAGCAGAATAGGTAAAACATGCAAATGAGACATATTAGAGACAAATTGAAAATCATGCACTAATAAAGAATGTTCAATACAACCAGAATGATCAAAATAAAGCTAGCAAATGGATAATCAAGCATTGTATAAACATGTTCAATACAAGCAACATGATCTTAATTAACAACTCATCTTAATACAAACTCTGAGTTAGTTAATATTCAATACATCTAACTCATCCTAATATAATGGAACTAAATTAACATGCAAATTTTCATCGCTTGAATCCGTTGATACATTGACCTCCTCACTGCTAGATATTTCACCATCATCAATTTCCTCGTAAGAGACATTCTCATCTATAAGTAATTGAGATGCTGATTGTATTTCTGAATCAACTGAGTTGATTATAACTTCTTCATTTTGATAAGCATCAGAGTTTTGGATAGTGATCGTATTTGGCATTTCAATTGTTGACCTAGGCTTCGTTTGACATATAGCAAGCCATTCACTAGGTCGTCTTCTCTTAGTTGGGTACTCCAAATAAAATACTTGACTAGCTTGCACCGCAAAAATGAAAGGTTCGAACTTGTTGAATCTTTTGCTTGAATTCACCTCAACTAAATTGTATAACCGATGTTTCCTTGTGCCCGTCCTTGGTGTTGGATCATACCAAGAACACCTGAATAGTACACATCTTTTGAAAGGCAACGCTGGGTATTCAACTTCGATAATTTCCTCTAGCTTGCCATAATAGTCAAATTCATTATCATTATTGTTTGTTGATCATTTGACACTGATGCCAGAATTATACGTTAGCATCCCTGAATCACGTTGGCTCACATGAAATCTGTATCCATTCACGTAATAACCCGAGTAGATTGTCACGATACGAAGAGGTCCAAATGCGAGATTTTTAATTCTGTCGTCTTCTACATTTGAAATTCTGTCATCATTGACCTATAATAGTGGTGGGTGATCAAATTAGATTAATAAGTAATCAAGAATTGTTAACAACAAATGCAGATTAACTCACTTACATATATTTGAAACCAAAATGTAAATTCTTCTTCTATCTTTTGATCTACCTCATTTGCACTTATCGATAGATTTTGAATGTACAACTCTTCTTGGTATAACCTGACATATAAGTTCATTTGATATCATACTAGAAATTTGATTATATCATTTGATATTAATTTCATTACAACAAGAGATAATACCTTAGGTATGGTTTGACATCTTCACAGTTTAAGAGAATATATGTCCTAGCGGCGTGATATTCTCTATCATTTAACCGTCTAGATAGAGTTGAACCCATTGCTCTTCCAGGATACTTGAAGATAGAAAGAATGTCTGGGTCAACTGATGGAATGTCATCTTGATTGCGTGGATTCTTTCGATGTCTGGTTTTCACATTGTCAGCAAAGTAATAGGAGCAAAATGAACTTGCTTCTTCAACCAGATATGCATTACATATTGATCCCTCAACTCTTGCTTTGTTACGCACATTATTCTTTAATTTTCTAAGAAACCTTTCAAAAGGATACATCCATCTGTATTGTACAGGACCACCAATCTGTGCCTCGCTAGGTAAATGAATAGGCAAATGCTCCATTGAATCAAAAAAGCTTGGTGGAAATATTCGCTCAAGCTTACATAGTATTAAAGGAATCTCTGTCTGAAGGCGTAACATATCTGCTGCCGTAACAACTCTGGAGGTCAGATTTTTGAAAAAAAGGCTTAATTCTGTAAGTGCTTGCCAAACATTATTATGAAGTAATTCTTGGAAAGCTATTGGAATTAATCTTTGCATGAACACATGACAATCATGACTCTTCATTCCAACCATTTTAGATCTATTTGTATCCATACAACGAGACATATTAGAGGCCTATCCATCTGGGAATTTTATATTTTTCAACCAAGAACATAATGATTGCTTACTTTCTTTGTCCAATGTATAACAAGCCTTAGGATATTTACCAGTTGTTTCATTCTGATGCAACTCAGGCCTGCTAACTAATTGTTTCAATTCTTCACGAGATTTTGTTGTATCTTTTGTTTTCCCATGCACATTTAAGACAGTATTAATGATGTTATCAAAGAAATTTTTCTCAATATGCATCACATCCAAATTATGACGAATGAGTAAATATTTCCAATATGGAAGCTCCTAAAAAATACTTCTTTTCCTCCAACCACATTTGTTGACTCTAACAATATACTTGTTGATATCATCTGATCCATCCTGATATACTGGTAGAAATCCATAATTATCAATTTCATTTAACACATCTTCGCCTGACATCCCAAATGGAGGTAACTTCCTAACTACTTCATTCCTTTTGAAATGTTTCTTATTTCTTCTGAACGGATGATCAATAGGTAAAAATTTTCGATGATTATCAAACCAAGAAATCTTGCCACTGCAGGGCAAAGAAAATGCATCTGACTGACTCATACAATGTGGACATGCTAACTTTCCAGCTGTGCTCCATCCTGATAACATTGAGTAAGCAGGAAAATCACTAATAGTCCATAACAATGCTGCATGCATTAAAAAGTTTGACTTTGTAGCAATGTCATAGGTCTCTGAACCTATGTTCCATAAATAATTCAGCTCAGCTATCAAAGGTTGTAAAAAAACATCTATGTGCCCTTTTGGATTTTGAGGACCTGGAATTAAAACAGTAAGAAACATGAATTCATCTTTCATGCACATCCATGGTGGTAAGTTGTATGGTGTTAAGATAACAGGCCACGATGAATATTGTTGTCCATAACTTCCAAATGGTTGAAATCCATCTGCAGAAAGTCCAAGTCTGACATTACGTGGTTCCATAGCAAAGGAGGAAAATGTTGAATCTAAATATTTCCATGCAGGGGAATCAGAAGGATGACACATAATGTCGCCATCATGTCCATGGTTTTGATGCCAGATCATATGACTTGCTATTGCTGCTGATGCATACAAACGTTGGAGTCTAGCAGTCAAAGGAAAATAATACATGACTTTGTAAGGAATTTTTTTTTCTTCTTCTGATTTACCATGCGATCACCATGCTTGTAACGGGGATGGTTGCAGATTTTGCATTCCATCAATTCACTATCTTGGCTCCAAAAAATCATACAATTATTGACACAACAATGTATCTTCTCAACTGGCAAACCCAAGTCTCTGATTAGTTTTTTAGTGTTGTAGAAACTATCAGTCATGCAGTTATCAGTTGGAAGCAACTCTGACATAAATTGACATATGTCATCATAACATCGTTCTGAGAAATGATGTTCTGCCTTCATATTCAATAATCTTGCAGTAGAAGATAATTGAGAATGACCAGAAGGAATACCTTCCCATAATTTTCTTTCACTAGCCTTTAACATGTCATACATTTTCTGAACATCAGAAGTAGGTACTTATTCTACATTTGATTGATCAAAAGCATTCATTGCATCGTAAACCATTGATTGCATTGCATCAGCAGGGTTATATGATGTCTCTGGTCCAATTGAGTTCGATGATGATGCAACAGAAGGTCCACCAAATTCATATACATATGGCTCTCCATAACAATACCAGTTGTAATAATCTGGAACAAACTCATACCTGCCGATATGAGTTTTAACTATATCTTCATCACGAAAAGCTGTATTTCTACATTTGCGTTGATTACATGGACACTTCAACTCTGTGCCACTTAAACACTCAGGATGAGACTTTGCAAAGTTAACAAATTCTTCCACTCCAGCAAAAAATTCGTTACAGATAAATCCATTGTCTAACCTATTATACATCCATGACTTGTTCGGATACATTGTATCTGAATTCAGATAAGACAATTTAATCAACCCACACATATAAAAATGAATAGGCAATATGATATTCATGGTATACTAAAAAAATAAATCTCATTAATCAAACATGATATTAATTCTGAATCAATTATACTAATTAATCTATTTATTAAAACAATTAATCTAAATTTAATCAAACAAGATCCAATTAATTGATCAAGTAATATCCTTAATCAAACAATTAATCACCTTAATAATCAAATTAATCAAACATTTATCTAAAATAATTAAAACATTTGATCAATTAATTACACAATAAATGGTTTAACAAATTATCTAACAACATTAATTGGTAATTTCAATAATTATTTAATTGATTAATTATTGAATTAATCTAAATTAATTGAACTAATTACTCTAATTAATTGAATTAATTAATCAAATTAATTAAAGCCATTTCCTAATTAAAACCCTAGCTAAACCCTAGCTAATCGGAGCAGGGGTCGCCGGCCGGCCGCAGGGCCGTCGATCGGCCGCAGTAGGCGGCGTGCGGCAGCAGCAGGCGCCGCCCAGCCGCAGCAGGCGCCGCCCGGCCGCACTGGGCCACGACCGCGAGAGGACGAGCGCGGCGCCGGAGGCCGCGCGCGCCGTGCCAAGACCCGTGGTTGGCCGGAGAAGACGCGACGGCGCCGCGTGAGCACAAAAAAACGAGCATATATGGAAAATGAAGCTTAAATCGCGTACCTGGGATCGGAGGAGGGTTCGCCGGAGGAGAATCGCCGAAGGAGAATCGCTTCAGTCGCTCAACCGTCGCTAGGGTTCGCGTGGCCGCGGGGGAAGGTGGCGTCGCCCTTTTTAAAGTAATTTTGCGACGGACTAACTTGTCCGTCACCGATTAGCGACGGAGTTGACCAATTCCGTCGTTGAATTGAGGGATTGACCCATCGCCTAACTCTAGCGACGGAAACTTTTTATTATCCGTCGCAATAGCGACGGAGTTTTGACCATGTCCGTCGCTATAGTCACAAGTTTGACTTGCCGCGCCACTTTGGCGACGGATACTATATATCCGTCGCCATTTGCGACGGACAATTAAAAATGTCCGTCGCAATAGCTTGTTATTTTTGTAGTGGTTATCTTCAACCTGGGGAGACTAATGCAGGATCAACCTTACATGGCCGTTTGAACTTCAAACGATCATAATTTTTAACTCGAGACTCGGAATCAGGATCTGTCGGCCATCACATGTGCGTATTTCAAAGATCAACATTTATTACGAGGGAACCAGTAACATCAACTTTCAGGCTCAAATTTCACTATTTAGGCCCTCAACCAAGTATATGAATATATTCTTACTATTTTTGGTAATATCTATTTTTATGGTATTTTGAATATTTTTGATATTTCTTGTATATACGAGTCTGAATTTATCCTTATTAACATCCTGTTTAATTAACTAGGGTCTCAAGAAGTTTCTTTTTCGAATAAGATTTTTTTATGTAAAAGATAGGAATTAAAATCTAAATATAAGGATTTCTTTCCTTTCTTTATATAGGTCTAGAGTCTATCTAAACATGTAATTAGCTGTGAGAGAATTAATTCGCTATTGAAAAGAGAGATTTCTATTTTTAATGGTTTCTCTTTTTGCTTTCTCCTCAATTTTCCTTCTTAGTCCGGCCACATGATAACCGCTATCTTATTCGGTATCAGAAAATTAATATTTACATAATTTTCCTAAATTAATTAGTTTATGATATCAATTATAATTGATGGGCAGTTCTAAATAGTTTTGAATCCGGGCTCCGTCTATTACCAGTGATGTGTATGTTTTTTTTCTTTTTGGGCTGCTATGAGATGATCCGTTTCAGTAGACAGGGATAAGCTACCGAGTGAATTTGCTTGAAACTTTCAATTAATCAAGGGACGACATCTCTCAGATCATAGTCAGACGCTTAGTGCGATTCTACTACTTTGCGTAGGCTTACAGTGAGGTAAATTGAATGATGGAGAGATCGCTGAATAGATTTAGTTTTATTGAAAATTTTAATTTATTGTGGAATTGACTTGCGGTGTGATGTTTGATCTCCCCGGATCTAATGGATAAACAATTCAACTTTTTAATTAAATATTTATTCTTTTAAATTTAAATTTAACACAATTTATATACGTATATTATATTTTAAATAAAAATATTTATGTTTGTATTTTTTTTTAATGTTCTTGTAAGGTTGTCTTTGTTCTTTCCTTTGAAACAATCAAAGATCAACGTATCGAGACGATGAGGATTAGTCAAAGGTGCATGAGTCCTACTATTTTATTTGTATATATCCATGACTTCCTAGTACTCTTCTTTTTCAATACCATTTCTATAAAATGAATCTGATAATTAATACATAGATATTATTGACTTAAGATTTAGAAATTAAAATCTAGTAAAATCAGTATATCCGCTCTCTCCACACAATAGTCATAATATTCGGGCTAGTAGCCCCCACTGGGACGAGTTGACGGAGGCTCTAAAGGCGAACGAATCGTCTTTTACCACCTTCTTATCCAATCCTATTACTTGCAATAAAATAATTAAGACTTATACACTAATGAGAATTGTTAGTATCGCAAACAATAATGGCTAAAACATGTTTTTTTTATCGATCTAATATGTCTAACTCATTATATGCTTTTCTGAATTAATTTTTGATAAATCTAAGTTTAATTCCACGAATATTAGACAAGCACTGTCATTACTAAAGGTTGTATGAACTTAATGACACTGCATTTTTGCTATCTTCTAACTTCTGTATAGCAACCTTGGAAGCTAAGCAAAGCATCTTCCTTTTTCATTATATAGCACTACCCTTACTGGAGGTCGTATATATGAACTTTAGTGATGATTTTTTTTGTTGTATATCTTTTAACTTTCAGCAAAATAGAGTTGACGCCGGACAGGATAACGATTATTTTATGAGCTCATGAGAGTGGAATAATTAAAGAGAATACAAAAAGAGAACTCTAAATAAATAAAGAGAAAATCATTCGTTTGTCAAAAAAAAAAAAAAGAAAATTTTATTAATATATAATAGAGGATGAATCTTCATTCAACTAAATAGGTATTTATATAAACTCTAGATTCTCGTACAATTAATTTTGATAAAACTAAGTTTAATATTTGAGGCTCCACTTAATTTAATTAGACAAGCACTAGCAATACTACTAAATTAAAAGTTCATGTGAACTTTAGTGACAATGTATTTAATTATTTATTTATTTTTGGCTGTCTTTGAACTTTCGTAGTGGCCTTAGAATCAAAGCAAAGCATCTGCCTGTTTTCAAAACCTTGGAAGCCAAGCAAAACCCTTAATTGAATTAGACGAGCACTAGTACTACGTACGCTAAAGGTTGTATGAAATATATGTTCATTATTCTTTATTTTTCACAACAAGATGGTCCTTGAGCATAACTCAATGGTAATTGAATACATTTTTATTTTTTATTATGGAATTTTAATTCTAATATTTTTATTATGGTAATTGAGAATATGTTCCTCTTGTACGTTGGAATAAAAAACCTTATGGAATAGGAATTGCCGGAGGAGGAAACCTTGATTTCCAATTCATTTCATTCATAAATAATTAGCATGTTTAAATATAGACTAATTACATAATTCAAATAATCACAACTCAATAATTATATCCCATTAATTCAATTAATACAAATACATGGAATATAGATCATTTATCTTTAACCACTTATAACTATATATCATTAAGGAAAATGATATGCTCAGTAAAAAATTTCAAGAAAAAACTTAATGAATAACGTAGTACTTTACATGCAACAATCTCCGACGGGTTCACTATGCCCCCAGGGTATAGTTTGATTCGGGACGGCGGCTAAAGATCGTCAATGGTGTCCGGACTACAATCAAATATGTACATGAAAAATGTCACGTTATATACTGAGTTTTTCATTAAATTTTTTCACTAAATGTATCATAACTCTATCATTAATTGTCGCCTTATCAATCCTATAATTGTCACATCATTAACTCATTAATTCCATATGCTACTCAATTGAGGGTGTTTAATTCAATTCATTTTAGCCTAATATCCCAAAATCAAATTTAATTTTCAACACCTCTCTCTCTCCGATAAATAACACCACTCTCCGTGCTAGTGCGTCTCATAACTGAGATGGTAAAGGGTTGTCACTAAAAATCTTGAAATTGAGCCATGAGACTAGTGGGGCGTAAATCGCTGCATCCTGTTAGTCCTAGAGCAGGCTGACGGGGGCGTTAAAGACGAGCATTTTACCATTGCCACTGTCCGTGCTCTAGCTACACTGAGAGTCCTCTGGCGATATGGGCATCTCGGAAAGCACACAGAGCAAGGAAGTGGAGCAGAGGAAGGAAGCCAGGGGGAGTGTCAGTGGCAATGGTCGATGCAACTTACAGACGCGTGAAGACACCGGCCGGTCCGCATTGGGAACGACTGCTGCAGTAGTCGGAGCTGTAGTGCGGCCAGTGCATGGGTTCTCAGCCATCGCATCAACGACGTCCCAACCAAGACGATGATGAGAGCTCCTTGGCGCTAAGGCATGTACATTCGCAGAGACTACTTTGAGAGCAATCCCAAAGGTTACTTTGCTAGTCTCCGGAAATGATTAATGATGTCGTATGTTCGAGGGACTGTCTAACATAAGGTGGGCTTTAGGACAACAAGGTTAAAAACTGAAGGCATGAAAGCTGTGGGGATTATGAGCGATGTGTGTAAAATTAATAGGACAGTAAATAATATAGCTTTTTACCAAAGTGCGTACCTAAGAATTGATATTTATCAAAAGGCGTACCATGATTCATTGTTACCAAAGGACGTACATATTTTAGTGAACTTTCTCTTATACCCCTCCCGTCAAGTACTGCATGTCTTCTCTTCTCTTTCTCTTTCTCTTTCTCAGTAACGAATTGCGAGACATCCGTAAAACAATGTTCCTTTATATTGTGATTTTAATATTATGGGAACCTTTCTCAAAACAAAAAATATATATTCTGAAACCAAAGGCGTACCATGATTTTTATTCTGAAAAATATATTGTTCCTTATATAAGTAGTCTTTCTCAGCGATTTTTATTATGATTTCAGAAATATAAAGAGATGTTTCTTTACGTTTCAGGCCTACGTAAAAAAACCTATCATAACATTTTATTTCAGGCCGACGCAGGGCCTGAAATCAATTGATTTCAGGCCCTCCATCATTTTGTAAAATTAATAAATATAAAAAAATAATTAAGAGAGATAATAATATATATTGATCAGAACAAAAAAATATATTCTGAAACCAAAGGGGTACCATGATTTTTATTCTGAAAAATATATTGTTCCTTACGTAAGGTAGTCTTTCTCAGCAATTTTTATTGTGATTTCAGAAATATAAAGAGATATTTTTTACGTTTCAGGCCTATGTAAAAAAATCTATCATAACACATGATTTCAGGCCGATGCAGGGCCTGAAATCATTTGATTTCAGACCCTGAGCAGGGAGGGCCTGAAATCAATGATTTCAGGCCCTGCATCGTTCTATAAAATTAATAAATATAAAAAAATAATTAAGAGAGATAATAATATATATTGATCAGAAAAATTAATATATATTGATCAACAAAATTATGTTGGTGTCCAAATTTCTAATGATTATAAATTATGTTGCAATATAAGTTTTTTAGGTCTATCAGTGGGTTTTCACCAAAACCCACAGATGGTGAAAACCCACTGATGGACCTAGGATATTTGGATTTCTCAAAATTCAGTATCAATAGTTAAAGTTGAGCTAGGAGATGGTATTTTTGGTGTTCAAACATCTAATGATTATAAATTATGTTGCAATAGGAGTTTTTTAGGTCTATCAGTGGGTTTTCACCAAAACCCACTGATAGACCTAGGATATTTAGATTTCTCAAAATCCAATATCAATAGTTAAATTTGAGCTAGGAGATGGTATTTTAGTTTTTTAGGTCTATCAGTGGGTTTTCACCAAAATCCACTGATAGGCCTAGGATATTTGGATTTCTCAAAACCCAATATCAATTGTTAAATTTGAGCTAGGAGATGGTATTTTTGGTGTCCAAACTTCTAATGATTATAAATTATGTTGCAATAGAAGTTTTCTAGGATCAATAAGTGGGTTTCAGTGGAAACCCACTTATTGATCCTAGAAAACTTCTATTGCAACATAATTTATAATCATTAGAAGTTTGGACACCAAAAATACCATCTCCTAGCTCAAATTTAACTATTGATATTGGGTTTTGAGAAATCCAAATATCCTAGGTCCATCAGTGGGTTTTGGTGAAAACCCACTGATAGACCTAAAAAACTCCTATTGCAACATAATTTATAATCATTAGAAGTTTGGACGCCAAAAATACCATCTCCTAGCTCAACTCTAACTATTGATACTGGGTTTTGTGAAATCCAAATATCCTAGGTCCATCAGTGGGTTTTGGTGAAAACCCACTGATAGACCTAAAAAACTCATATTGCAACATAATTTAAATTATTAGAAATTTGGACACCAACATAATTTTGTTGATCAATATATATTAATTTTTCTAATCAATATATATTATTATCTCTCTTATTTTTTTTATATTTATTAATTTTATAGAACGATGCAGGGCCTGAAATCATTGATTTCAGGCCCTCCCTGCTCAGGGCCTGAAATCATGTGTTATGATAAGTTTTTTTACGTAGGCCTGAAACGTAAAGAAATATCTCTTTATATTTCTGAAATCACAATAAAAATCACTGAGAAAGACAACCTTACATAAGGAACAATATATTTTTCAGAATAAAAATCATGGTACGCCTTTGGTTTCAGATTATATTTTTTTCTTCTAATCAATATATATTATTATCTCTCTTAATTATTTTTTTATATTTATTAATTTTACAGAATGATGCAGGGCCTGAAATCTTTGATTTCAGGCCCTCCCTGCTCAGGGACTGAAATCAAATGATTTCAGGTCCTGCGTCGGCCTGAAATCATGTGTTATGATAGATTTTTTTACGTAGGCCTGAAACATAAAGAAACATCTCTTTATATTTCTGAAATCACAATAAAAATCGCTGAGAAAGACTACCTTACGTAAGAAACAATATACTTTTCAGAGTAAAAATCATGGTACGCCTTTAGTTTCAGAATTTTTTTTTTAGAAAGGTTCCCATAATATTAAAATCACAATATAAAGGAAGATCTCTTTACGGATGTCTCGGAATTCGTTACTGAGAAAGAGAAAGAGAAAGTGAAACGCATGCAGTACTTAGCGGGAGGGGTATAAGAGGAAGTTCACTAAAATAAGTGCGCCCTTTGGTAACAATGAAACCATGCACTACAAAAATAATGCCAAATAGCGACGGACGAAATCCGTCGCTATTCCGTCGCAAAACACTAATAGCGACGGAATAGCGACGGATTGAGCGCTGTCGGGCGAACACCCATCGCAGTGCTGGAGTAGCGACAGCGGGAAAAAAAGCCGTCGCTAATGTGATGTAGCGACGGACATATAGGCCGTCGCAATGCTAAGTTAGCGACGGACATATAATCCCGTCGCAACAACCCGCTAAATATGTGGTGGCATGTCCCGGAGAGAATTTAGTGACAGACGGTCAAATATCCGTTGCAAATCTTTCATTATAGCGACGGATTTGGTCAATATCCGTCGCTAATCTATCGTAATAGTGACGGATACAGTCAAAATCCGTCGCTAATTTATCATGATACCGACGAAAAAGTCAATTTTCCGTCGCTATTTGTGACGGATTTTTAAAAATATCCGTCGCAAAATCTGGAAAAATTTCACAGCCAAATGCTGTTTTTAAAACATCCCATAGATACATCAATAATATAGACAAAATAATAATCCACTGATCCAAACAAACAGCAAATAAGAGTATATTTTACAACATCCAAACAAACATCAAACAAAAATAATTATTACAACATCCAAACATTCAAACAAGAGTAAATATTTCACTATCCAATCTAAACTTTCATTTCCAAACTGATACAATCCAAACTTTCAAATAAGAGTAAGCATCTAAACTTTCATTTCCAATATCGATTCCAAACAAGAGTAATATCCAAATGTATACATCAAAAGAATGTAAACATAAGTCAGAGTAACTTTCAAAAAACTATATACATCAAAAATCAGAGTTTAGTAGAGAATCATTACGTACATGAATATTAGAGTGAATAATGGATGGAAAGGAATAACCCGCAGCAGGCGGCGCGCGGCCGCACTGGGCCGCGACCGGGCGCGCTTGCCCGCGAGGGGCCGTGCAAGGTCGCGGCTGCCCGCGCGAGGCCACGCCCGCCCGGGCGAGGCCGCGGTTGCCGCGCGCGGCCGTGCCAAGCCGTGGCTGCCCGGAGAAGACGCCGCCGCCGTGTAAGCACAAACAAACGAGAAAATACGGGAAATGTCGCTTAGCTCGCGTACCTGGGATCAGAGGAGGGTTCGCCGGAGGAGAATCGCCGAGAGGGGAGATCGAGCTAGGGTTCGCGTGGTCACGGGGGAAGGGGGTCGTTGCCTTTTTTAAGTATTATTGCGACGGATTAACTTGTCCGTCGCAGATTAGCGACGGGTTTGACCAATTCCGTCACTATATTGAGGGGTTTGACCCGCCGATTAATTCTAGCGATGGATAATATAAATTATCCGTCGCTATAGCGACGGACTTTGACCAAGTCCGTCGCTAGATTCAGGAGTTTGACTTGGGAGCAACATTGGCGACGGATACTATATATCCGTCGCCATTAGCGACGGACTATTAAAAAAGTCCGTCGCAATTCCTTATTATTTTTGTAGTGATGATACACCTTTTGGTAAATATCAATTCTTGGATATGCCCTTTGGTACAAAGTCGTAAAGAATATGAGCAATAGTAAATTTTATTGGTTTGGTGCATCCAACAAGAATACAATTTATTTATCATGACCAATTCCAAAGATATATTAATAAAGATATTATTCTGTCTCAATAAATATTTAACTAAGTCTTATTATTTCTATTTCTTGATAACTTGATCTGGTCATTCTCAATTATATTGAATTAATCTTTTTTACCTCCGACAAACTCAAAGGGAGATCTTTGACGTTGAGTTTGCTTGCTAGTTTTTTGAAACGTTGTCTAGATAATGACTTAGTAAAAATATCAACTATTTGATCTTCTACAGAAATATAAGAGACTGATGACTATTTAGCTGTCACACGTTCTCGAACAAAATGAAAATTAATTTTCACATATTTTGTACGAGCATAAAAGATTCAATTAGTCGTAAGATATGTTGTTCCAATATTGTCACACCAAATTTTTGGTGTAATATTTGATGCAAGATGAAGTTCAAAAAGAACCGATTGAAGTTAAATAATTTCATATGTAATATTAGTTATAACTTTATATTCCACCTTAGTCCTTAAACGAGATACCGTAGGTTTCTTTTTCAAATTCTATGAGATAAGATTTTGTCCAAGAAATATTGCATATTCACTTGTAGATTGTTTGGCTTCTGGAGAGTTTATCTAATTTGCATCACTATAAGTATGTAAATCTTGAGACGATTGATGTTATAAAAGAAAACCATGGAAAATAGTATTTTTGATATAGCAAAGTATCCTTGTTACATTATCTCAATTTTTCTCAGTTGGAGCATGCATAAATTGACAAGCACGATTTATTGCAAAAGTAATATTAAGTAGTGTGCTAGTGACATATGATAAGTCTACAACAATGCTTCGATAAATTCGTAGATCAAACAGAGTAGAAGAAAATGAAGTTGTAGAGTGGTCTATAGTAATCGGTGTAAAAACTAGATGCGCTCCATCCATTTTGGCTTTTTGGAGAAGGCCAATAATGTATTTGCTCTAAGAGAGGAGATAACTTTCCTCATGTGGAAAAATTCAATACCAAGAAAAAAACTAGCATTACCCAAATCTCGAGTAGGAAATACTTGATTGAGAAGAAATAATAAAGTTGTGATACCTTTTTTCTATAGTTGTCGGTTATTAGAATGACATCCACATAAATAAGAAAAAAATATCATAGATCCATTATTATATTTTTAGAATAGAGATGAGTCAGTCTTTGATCCAGAAAATCCTTATACTTATAACCAATTAGATAATCAATGAAACCATGTACGAGGAACTTGTCGAAGATCATATATGGATTTCTTGAGTTGACAAACATGAGAAAAAAATTGTGGATGAATGAACCCAAGTAGTTGCTGCATAAATAAAGTTTTCTCAAGATGACCATGAATAAATGTATTAGAGATGTCTAATTGTCATACGTGCTAATTAGAACTAACAATTATTCATAATAATAGTCTAACATATGTAAGTTTAATTATTAAACTAAAGGTGTCATTAAAGTCAATATCTAGTTGTTAACTAAATCTTTCAGCTATAAGTCGAACTTTGTGTCGTTCAGAACATCAACTTGATGCTTAAAATGGAATATCCATTTAGAGCCCACAACATTCATAGAGGGAGTGTGCAGAACTAGGCTCTATGTTCCATTATAAAGAAGTGCATCAAATTTTGTAGTCATTGTACTACACCAATTTGGATCCTTGTTTTCCTGTGTATAACAAGTTGGTTCAATAGATTTTGAAGAGATTACTAGAGCTCGTGGAAGAGGATGTTTAGTTGTCATTGGCGGACATCATGCATATATATTACATAAGGAAAACATGCAAGGGGGAGTATTGTCATCTAAAACACTTGCCAATGGCAATGAGGAAGCAGGTTGACATGGTGATTTTGATGACAGACTTATATTATCCGAGGATCTAGTGCTAGAAAGCATATTATCTTCAACTGGTGAGACTTCTAAGATTATAGCATCAACTTGAGGTGATTCTGGTGATATAAGGGAGTTATCAGAGAGTACCGGAGCAGGACCTAGGATTCCATCACTTCCGACAATATTAGGTGGCATCAAGAATGTGCCACTGGTATATAGAGAAGAGATTGAATAGACTGCTGAAAAAGGCAATAGAGACTTATCAAAAGTAACATGTCGTGAAATATATATCCATTCGGTTGATATATGCAAGCAATGATAGTCATAGTGCAAATTGCTATAACCAAGGAAAACATATTGTAGTGAAAGAAAGTCAAGTTTATGTTTAGAGTAGGGGCGTAATTGTAAGGACCCCGGGTTGGTTTTAATATGATCAACTAAGTTAAGTTAGGTCCTGGTTGGTTTGATCCTTCTGTCTAAGTGTGCAGAAGCTTGGAAGCATAAAAAGTCAAGTGGAAGAAGCAGCGAGTGAGAAGAATGGCTTGAGAAGGAAGTCGACAAACTCAATGCATCCGAGAGATGAAAAGACTGCGGAAGAGTACATCAGTAGACGAAAAGGACGTGCACGACGTCCGAGAGACGAGAAGCCGGGGAGGAAAACTATTCGAGGAGGAGGTCGGAGTTGGGTTCGAGTGAGGTCAACTTTGGACAGTCGATAAATCACCCAAAGCGCTAGAGAACTGGTCAACTAGTAGTTGATCAAGAACCAAGCGGCCGCAGTTGTTTTGGGCACTCGGACTCCAAGCGCCTGGGACTATCCCGAGCGCTCGGAATCCAGGTGCCTGGGGCTATCCCGGGCAGCGGGAGGGATGCCTTATTAACAACTCAATCGTTGCGAAGTAGATCAAGTTTGACCGAGCTTCATGCGCCCCGAACAAATCCAGGCACCTGGGTGTGCCACATCTGCAATGGATAAACTTTATCCAGGGCTATAAATAACCCCTAGAGCTAGGATTGAAACACAACGCACTTTGTAATCATTCCCTTTACGTACTCTAAACTTCTATGCTTTTAACTGCTTGTAAGAAGCTACTCCGCCTCCCTCAAAGGAGTCTTCTCCCTGTAAGAGGCTACTCCACCTTCCTCAAAGGAGTCTTCTAATAGAGTCTTCATTGTCTTGGATTAACAACAAACCCAAGTTACAAACCAAGTAAAGTCATATGTCTTTTCTTATCTTTATGGTTATTATTTTTAATTGATAAATGAGTCCTTGCTAAGTTTGAAAGCAAGAGAGTTAGTTTTATTTTTTCAAGGCTATTCACGCCCTCTAGCTGACCCTACACATATCTACAATAACCACTGATAACATGCGCAACCAAAAATTAAAAAAAAAAGTGTAGTTAGGAGTTCGATTATAAAATTTTTTCAAAAGGACACTTATAATTGAGCAATAGAGTAGGAAGTTAATTTATGAGATATACAGCAGTATTAACAGCTTCATCCCAAAATTTATGTGGAACAGACGCATAATGGAGAAGAGCTAAAATAATTTCAATTATATGTTTATGTTTTCTTTGAGTAGAGTCATTTTGATCCGGTCCTTCTTTCTCACTTTTCTCTTTCTCCCTTTTGCTTTTATTTTCAATGTAGATACTAGAAGAAGATGTCAAATTTATCTCCAAGTTGGGCATATTGGTACTTAATGTCCTAGACTATTTGACTCAAATTTTATTGGTGGTCCTGCAGCTTTAAGATAACCAACTGCTTCACAAGTTTATCCTAAAGTCCTTTTTTCTATGCCTACTCGTGGTAAACCTTTAGAATTTTTATCTACTATATGGTATATTGACACTGGAGCAACTGATCATGTCATATCAAATTATAATATCCTTGTAGATGCATTGTCATATTTAGGCGTGATTGCTAATTCAAGGTAATGTCAAGTGCACTACCAAGCTCTTTCTGCAATAATGTCAGAGACAGAGAAACCCCTTACAAGAATTTAAAGCACGAACACTTAGAATGGAAAATACAGAGTTTAGAAATTAAAAATAGAGTGTGATCATCTCATTACGAGCTCAAGAGGCTCTATTTATAGTCTTCTGGGACAACTAGCAGTTTACTGACGTGATGCATTTCGGACTCCTAGAAGCAGTCCAGGCGCCTAGACTCGGTCGAGTCAATACACTTGGCAATGAGTCTTTTGTTGGGGCAATCTATGGTCTGGAGTGACCATGTGTTTTGATGTTTGGGCAAAGCTAGAGTTTAAGTTAGGTTTACCCTTGAGTTCTAATATGTGTATGTGAGTGTGTAGGTTTGCAGGTTACACATATTGACTTAGCTGGACGGTTTAGGGTATGGTGAAGGGTGGCATGGAGGTAAGTCGTGGGCTTGTGTGCGCACCCGAGGGATCATGGATAGCAGGGACGATGAGCCGAGAGGCACAGACTTTGAGGCATGCGTGAATGATGACATGGAGGCAAGCCGAGGGCTTGCGTGTGCATCTGAGGGACGGGAGCCAAAGATGAAGAGGGCGCGAGGCAATAGTCGAGGCTGCTGGTAAAGAGTTAGCTGAGTCGTGAGGGTACGAGTGCTGAGGGAATGTACTCGGGGAAATCCTAGGGGTCGAGTGCTGAGGGAATTGTACTCGGGAAGGAAAACCTAGGTGGGCAGTCGACTGAGGTTTTGGCAGTCGACTGCTATGGGGGCAGTCGACTGGTAGTGGATGGGAATTCGAACGTTGGACTTGCAACGGTCGAGTTTTAGTGGGGGCAGTCGACTGGCCTTGGGGCAGCCGACTGGTAGCGGGAATTTTAGCCTTGAGACCTATTTAAAGGGGCTCAGGTTTGGCTGAGAACTTCCGACGAAATGAGCTTGGCTAGAGCTCATTAGTAGTCTTTGGTGCTCAGAAGTGTGTCCGAGTTTTTGACGAGGTTTCTTCACCCATAAGGAGCTACACGAGCTAGCCGGAGGGCATCTGGGGAGTGATCCACCGAAGGATCAAGGGATCGTCCACCTTACGGACTGCCGTGGAGTAGGAGCGTCATCTCCGAACCATGTAAATAGGTTTGCGTTAGCATTGTTTGTTATTATTATTAGTATTTCCGCTTGCGCTTGCTAACGTGATAGGTAGAAAATTGAAAGAAGCTATTCACCCCCCCCCCCCCCCCGCTTCTAGCTTGGCATCACGATCTAACAAGTGGTATCAGAGCAAGGGCGCTCATCTACAGACTAACCGCTGAGAGAGCACAAGCTAGAGAAGATGACGATTGAAGACATGTTGGGGGATGACATTAACATTCCACCTCCCTACGATCGCGAAGACTTTGACTATTGGAGGATGCGAATGAAGACTTGGTTTGGAATGGATTGGGAGTGCATGGTGATACTAGAAGAACCATTCGAAATTCCAAGAGATAAGCATGGTAAGAAGTTTCGACCTAGATATTGGACTAAAGAGCAACAAAGTCAATCGAAGGCAAACGAGAAGGTAATTTCGATATTACTTAACATTTTGCCTAATAATGTATTGAGTGGTGTAGGTAAATATGAAAATGCATATGAGCTATGGAACAAGATTAGAGTGATTCATGAAAATCCTACACAAGCTCAATTAATGGAAGAGCCCAAGGAGACAAGTCAAATGGTCCAAGAAGAGGAAAAAAAAAAGAATTGTCAATATCATCAAGTGAAGTGGCACAAGATAGTGAAAGGTTATCCACTTCATCAAGAGAAGAAGAAGAGGTCTCAAATTCAAGGATTGAGGGGCTGGAGAGACCCTCATCAATACCGGAGCAAGAAGAAGCTCCTACCTCCGCCAAAGCAAAGTCAAAGGACCACATCATATGCTTTGGATGCAACAAAAAGGGGTACTACAAGGACAAGTGTCCACTAGGTAAAAAGGAGGTAAACCCTAAACCCAACTCAGTTCATTTTAAATATAACATAGGTTCTAGGGAAAAGAAGGAGAAAAAGCACATTAGGTGCTACACTTGTGGAGAGCTAGGGCATTATCACACCAAGTGTCCAAGAAAGGGAGAGCTCAAGAAAATGGAGCACTTGAGAAAATGGGAAAAGAATGAGAAGAAGAGAAGCTCACAACAAGGGATGTAATCCCTAACTTTAAATTGAAATGCAATTCAAACTTAAGTTCCTCCATGAATGTTAAAAATAGTGTCAATTATTTATCCATGCATAACTTAGGATTTAAATATCATAATAGGAGTATGGTTAGTATTGTAGATCAAAAACTTAGAAAAATCATGCATCATGATAAACCCAAGACCTTTGTACCTAAGGATCATGACATTAATCCCAAGAAGGGGAGACATATGCCTAGGAAGGAGGGTAGGTCTAGGGATGTCCAAGGAGGACATGTGGATACTAGGTTTGAGAACCCAGAAAGGGAAAATCAAGCATTGAGGGAAAAGCTTGATAGGTTAGAGAAACCCCTAGAAAGATTCGCAATTGGATCTAAGGGTTTAGGTATGGTGTTGGGTGGTCTAAAACCCAACAATGATAGATCGGGGTTGGGATACCGATCTAAGGTCTCCAATGCCAATGGAAAGAAATATGCTAAGGTAGCATATAATTATGGCAAGGAGGGAAAGTCCAAAAATGACAAGGGGGTGTCATTTAAAAGCAAAAGGAAGGACTTAACCAAGGGCAAGGTGTCTAAGGTTAAGAAGGTTAAGTTTGTAGGCCAAGAGTCACCAGGGGTACACCGGTGTGGTCTAGTGTTTGTTGAGTCACCTAGGAAGGTGGCTATGGCTAAGAGCTCAAGGGGGAGCTCTAGGAGTCTTTGGGATCCATGGTAAATGGATCTCGGGAGGTGCTTCTCTAGGAGGTCTAGGTGGACCATGGAGTGTGCCAAAAGAGTTGGAGACGGATGTGAATCTCAATTCTTTGGGTTTCGGCACAAAAGATTTGAGTTTCATACATGGGAAGATGACATTGGGGTCATATTACATGAAAGGTGATTTTTGATGTATAAATACCATATAAATCAATGCTAGGGATGCATTGTGGATTGGTATGAGCAAAGACATCAAGAGGAAACCAAAACTAAGACTTTAGGTCAAGGTTTAATTGAACTATTTAGGTAGTTTTGGGTTGTGTCAAACATGGGAATAGTGATAGATACATTTTTGAGTGTATTTTTCTCAAGTAGGTATGGGTACCAGAAACCTCTCCACAAAATTTGGCAATTTTTTGAGACTTGTGAAATTTCTGGTGCATTTCTGAATTTGGGTTCAGAAGGTTGAAAAATTAGTTTTCGGCGTGCCAGTCGACTGGTAACTGTCCCAGTCAACTGGTAAAGGCTGAAAAATGGGTTTTAGCTATTGTAAGGTGTCCAAATGATGTGAAACAAGTGTGAAACCTTGTGGGGGGTTAGTACACTGTGTTTATAATCATTTAGGGGTGAAAGAGTCCAATAAGGGGGAAATTTTGGAGTCTTTTGATGTATGGCAAAGGGGGAGAAGTGTTGGGTTTTAGTGGGAAACCAAACACGCCTTTGCGGGAAATCCTAGGTCTAGGGGGAGCCTAGGTAAAGGGGGTGCATTGTTGCTCCATTGGTGACGTAAGGGGAACCTTGGAAAGATTCTTAAAAAGTCTTTGTAAGTCTAATGTAGGGGGAGCCTTGGGAAGGTTTTAAAAAGCCCGAATTGGTGAAAATTCCTAACTTGAGAAGGTTAGGTGTGGGGATACCTTGGGATAGGATCCATGCATGTTTGCATTGCATATGCAGTGGCGGTGTAAGTCCAAGGTGGAGCCTTGGCAACGTAAGTCCAAATGATTGTTAGCATTGTGTTTTGCTATTTGTTTTCCCTAACTTAAACGTATTGTCAAACATCAAAAAGGAGGAGATTGTTGGGGCAATCTATGGTCCGAAGTGACCATATGTTTTGATGTTTGGGCAAAGGGTTTAAGTTAGGTTTACCCTTGTATTCTAATATATGTATGTGAGTGTGTAGGTTTGCAGGTTACACATATTGACTTAGCTGGACGGTTTCGGGTATGGTGAAGGGTGGCATGGAGGCAAGCCGTGAACTTGTGTGCGCACCCGAGGGATCATGGATAGTAGGGACGATGAGCCAAGAGGCGCGGACTTCGAGGCATGCGTGAATGATGGCATGGAGGCAAGCCGAGGGCTTGCGTGCGCATCTGAGGAACGGGAGCCAAAGATGAAGAGGGCGGCGCGAAGGCAACAGTCGAGGCTGCTGGTGAAGAGTCAACTGAGTCGTGAGGGTACGAGTGCTGAGGGAATGTACTCGGGGGAATCCTAGGGGTCGAGTGCTGAGGGAATTGTACTCGGGATGGAAAACCTAGGTGGGCAGTCGACTGGGGATTTGGCAGTCGACTGGTAAACCTCACAGTAACATCAGTCGACTGCTATGGGGGCAGTTGACTGGTAGTGGATGGGAATTCGAACGTTGAGCTTACAACGATCGAATTTCAGTGGGGGCAGTCGACTGGTAGCGGGAGTTTCAGCCTTGAGACCTATTTAAAGGGGCTCGGGTTTGGCTGAGAACTTCTGACGAAATGAGCTTGGTTAGAGCTCATTAGTAATCTTTGGTGCTCAGAAGTGTGTCCGAGTTTGTGACGAGGTTTCTCCATCCACAAGGAGCTACACGAGCTAGCTGAAGGGCATCCGGGGAGTGATCCACCGAAGGAGCAAGGGATCATCCACTTACGGACTGCCGTGGTGTAGGAGCGTCATCTCCGAACCACGTAAATAGGTTTGCGTTAGCATTGTTTGTTATTATTATTAGTATTTCCCCTTGCGCTTGCTAATGTGATAGGTAGAAAATCGAAAGAATTTATTGACCCCCCCTAGCTTGGCGTCACGATCTAACATCTTTCGAACAGTTTTGGGCATCCCATGTGTCTGGAAGTAGTCTAGAGGCTTAGAGTCTACTGATGTGGACTCCTGTGCTAATCTGTTTCTGCAACGGTCAGCTGACGTCGTCGCCCCATTCCGAGTGTTTGGAACCAATTCAAGCGCCTGGAATTCAAACGCCTGGAACCAATCCAAATGCTTGGAATGGTAAACTTAGAAGTTGATCATTCATTTCGATCGCTTGGGTATTCCTCCAGTCATCCGAAGTTGAGCTCAGCTGAACCTAACTTCGACCTTCTCCTCGAACAAGCTTCCTCCCCGGCTTCTCATCTCTTGGATATGTCGCACGAGTCCTTCTTGCTTCATCGGTATATTCTTTCATAGCTCCTCCCCCCTCGAATGCACAGAGCCTGTCGACTTCCTTTCGGTGCCATCATATTCTCATTCACTCTGTCTTCCGCTCGACTTCTTCATATTTTTTTTTTTCTTATCCAATACCTATTACTTGCAATAAAATAAGTAAGACTTATACACTAATGAGAATTGTTAATATCCCAAACAACAATGGCTAAAACAAGATGTTGATTTGATCGTCTAACTCATTATATACTTTTCTGAATTAAATTTTGATAAATATAACTTTAATATTAGAGATTCCACTTAATTGAATTAGACAAGCACTAGCAATACTAAAGGTTGTATGAATTTTAGTGCCAATGCTTTTTGCTATCTTCTTTCTTAGAAGATAAGCAAAGCATCTGCCTTTTTCATTATTCTTAGACAAGCACTAGCACTACCGAAGGTCGTATGAAGTTTCGTGATGCTTTTTGCGGTATATTTTTGAACTTTCAACAAAGTTAAAGTTGGGCAGCATATCGATTATCTTATGAATTGATAAGAAAGAAGAATTAAAAAGATGATAAAAAGAGAATCTGAATAAACAAAGAAAAAATTAATTTGTCTGTCAAATAGAGGATAAATCCTCATACAACAAATCATATATTTATATAGACTCTAGATCTTAAAAAAAAAATGATAAAAAAGATAAGAAATCCTTCCAAAAAGAAAATTTTCTTAGCAGAGACATCGAAATTAATAAAATAGAGCGAAACTTAACCCATAAATATCAAAAATACCAAATTATTCCAAATAGTATAAAAATTAATGAAATGACTAAATATTAACAAAAAGATCTTAAGAGACTTCGACAATCTAAAAGTTACTTTTTGAGTTCAAAATTTAGGGTTACAAATTCTCTCATAATAAATATAAATCTCTAGATTCCACATATGATCATTGGCAGTCTCATTCTAAGGGGGGCAATTTGCTTATCCTCAGTATCTCTGTCAATCTGTCTCATGGCCAATAGGAAAGAGATAAATCACGGGGATTACTAGCCCAGATGTTATGGCTAGCACATGGGGAGGGGCGCACTGGCGTTACTAAATTTTGATTTTTAAATCTTAAGATGATAACACCGCATATATTAACTATCAATTCATCCCATGAAAACTAGCGAGCACTAAGTAGTATTACTAAAATTGGCATGAAATATGTACTCATTATTCTGTAATTTTCACAACAACGTCCATGAGGATAACTCAATGGTAATTGAATATATTTTTATTTTTATATTATGGATTAATTTTAATTCTAATTTTTTGTTATGTGGTAATTGAATATGTTCCTAGCTCTCTCGTATAAGTAACACCACACTCGATGCTAGTGTTGCACTGACAGTTCGCTGGCGATATGGGCAGCTCGGGAAGCAAACAGAACCATGGCTTCGCTTCGGTCGTGGCTGCTGGGCTTGCGCTTGCATGGGTTCTCTGCCGCCGCGCCAACAACGACGTCCCAAACCGGACAACGATGAGAGCTCCTGGCCGCAAGGGCGAGTACATTTTCAGAGACACCTTTGAGAACGATCCCAAAGGTTACTTTGCTCGTCTCCGGAAACATGTATAGTCGATAGAAATTAATAATTAATAATGCGTATGTTGTGCTTGAATGGGCGATATATAATGCATGCATTAATTATATATCTGATGGATTAATATATAATATTATCTTGAATCTGACACTGAATCACATTTTTTTCAAGTAGAAAATCGAAATCTAAGAGAAAAAATGATGGTGGATTCAGGTCTTTTTTTCACGGACCACCGCGTGATTTTATATTTTTGCCATAGACCGTAGGTAGTAACTTTGTCCAGCAAAGCTTGGTCGGCCTCCATGCTCATGCTCGTGTTAATGTATTGAATTTTAAAATTGAAATATATGATAATAAAAAATTTTGCGATGAAAAATCCTTTTCACAAATTTGCGATAAATTTTATGATGAAAACTTAAATTGTCATAAATTAGCAACGAATTATTTTCGTCACAAATTAACAATAAAATATATTTTGCCACCAAATTCTTTCGGTTTAGCGACGAACTTCAATATTCGTCGCATATTTTGAAACAAATACTTAGTTCATCACAATTTTTGTGATGAAATTAATGATGTTCGTTGATAAAATTGCGAAGAATTCAATATTCATCACGGAGTTTGGCACGAATAATAAATTCGTTGCTAATACGTGCCACAAATAAATATATTTGTCGCAACATCCTAAGATACTTAATATTTTTTATTTTCCTTATAATTTAAAGGGATTATTGATATTTATTAAATTTTACGTTTCTACAACGAATTCATAAATTCATCGCAAATTTAGTGACGAATCCATGGATTCATCGCAGAATGGGGATTTTAAAAAATTAAAAAATAAATAAGTCTGAAGCCGGTTGATGCACTTAAAGAGCTCGGAATAATATGAAATTAGTTCCTATATATTTTTATAAATCCTCAGATTATATAAATGCCCTCAAACATATATTTGACCTAATATGTTGAGATCTATAACTTTTTGAACATGATTTAATTTTTTTAAAAATATATTTATGTTAAAAAAATCACGGATCTAAATATATTAGGTTAATTTAATAATTGAGGGTAATTATAAAATTAGGAGACTTAGAGGAACAAGTAAGAATTGGTTTCCTATCGTTCCAAATTCTCTAGATCCATCAATCAATTTTGAAATATTTAATTTTTTTAAAAAAATATGGGCTGTTGGACGGTGAAAGTTGGTGGATAAAAAAAAATTTCCTAAAAATATAGGCAAACATTTTCACTACCTAGTACTTTAGCTGAATCACACGCATGCATTAGCAAATATTCACTACAAGCAATATCTGCAATACCAACGGGATTTCCGACGGAATGTTTTTCCATCGGGATCTACCGATAGAAATTTAATTCTGTCGGTATATCTCAACAGAAACAACATTCCGTTGGGATGAATCCCGTGACCCGCACACGTGGCAAAAGTATTTTCCGATGGGATTAAGTTTCCGTCAGAAATATTACCGATGAAAACAACATTCCATCGGGAATCTCGGGAGCCGCACACGTGGCAAAAGTATTTCCTGACAAAATTAAGTTTCTGTCGAGAATATTATCGAAGGAAACAATATTCCATCAGGAATTTTTGGACTCGCACACGTGGCATTAAGTATTTTCCGACCAATTTTCTTTTTCGTCGGGAATATTCCTATCGGAAACTTAATTCGGTCGGGAAATCGTAATCAAAATTAGGGTTGAGCCCTATTTTTGATCGCCCACGTTCTCTCTTCTTCCTCTGCGCTCCGATCTTCGATGCCTCCCCTCGGTGCTATTGTTCTCCGATGAAGGTACGCCTCTTCTGTTGAGGCAATCTATGATCCAGAGTGATCAAGAGTTTTGATGTTTGGGCAAAGGGTTTAAGTTAGGTTTTCTTTTGTGCACTAATATGTGTAATTGAGTGTGCAGAATTGCAGGTTCACACATACTGACTTGGCTGGACGGCTTCGGTATGGTAAAAGGTTGCATGGAGACAATCTGGAGGCTTGTGTGCACCCGAGGGACCTTGGTATAGCAGGGATGATGAGCCGAGGGTCGTGGACTTTGAGGCGTAAATGAAGGATGGCATGGAGACAAGCTAGAGGCTTGTGTGCATCCGAGGGACGAGGGTCGAAGACGAAGAGGGCGCGAAGGCAATAGTCAAGGCTGCTGGTGAAGAGTCAGCTGAGTCAAGGGACAAGAGCCGAGGGAGGAGGACTCCAAGGGTGAGCCGGGAAGTGGACTTCAAAGGGCACACGTGAAGAGTGGCATGGAGGCAAGTTAAGGACTTGCATGCGCATCCAAGGGACGATAGCCGGTCGAAGAGGGCTTCAAGGGGAAAGCCAAGGGAGTGGACCTGAAGGCACGCGTGGAGGAGGGCCAAAGGAGTGAGTAGGAGTGTTATTGTAAGCTGGGCAGTCGACTGGGGATTGTCCAGTCGACTGCCAAAACTCACAGTGTGTGATTGGCCCTTGACCAGTTGACTGCTCTGGGAGCAGTCGACTAGTGTATAGCTGGATTCGAACGTTGGGGCTGTCAACGGTCGAATTTGAGTGGCGGCAGTCGACTGCCCTGGGAGCAGTCGACTACCAGCGAGGGTTTCCAGCTCGAGTTCTATTTAAAGAGAACCCGGTTTGGGCTGGGGTTCTCGGCGAAATCTGCTTGGGTAGAGTAGATTAGTAGCCTTTTGGTGCTCAGGTGTTGTCGAAGTGCTGTGGCGAGGTTTCTCCACCCACAAGGAGCGACAAGGGCTAGCCGGAGGTTATCCGGGGAGTGATCCACCGAAGGATTCTTGGATTAGTCACCCTTAGGGGTGGATACTAAGTAAACTGTTCTTGTTAGCGTTGTTTTTATTCATTATTATTGTTTCCGCGTGCGCAACTAACAACTTAGGTACAAGAAGAACCGAAGAATTGCTATTCACCCCCCTCAAGCAATCGTACAAGATCCAATAAGTGGTATCAGAGCGAAGGGCCGCTCTTATTGGACTAATCGCCAAAGGAGCAAAAGCTAGATAAGAAAAGTGATGGAAGATAAGTTGGGTGACGACATCTACACTCCGCCTACCTACGATCATGAAGATCCCGACTATTGGAGGATACAAATAAAGACGTGGTTTGGAATGGAGTGGGGATGTAGGATAGCAATAGAAGAGCCCTTCGAAGTTCCAAAGGACAAGCATGGAAAGAAGCTTCTTCCTAGATATTGGGACAAAGAGCAACAAGAACAATTTAGGGCAAATAATAAGGTAATCGATATATTAATTCATATTGTGCCTAAAAATGTTTTGAGTGAAGTAGGTGAATATAAAGATGCATGTGAGTTGTGGAAAAAGATAGAAGAATATCATGAGAAACCTACACAAGCCAAAAGAGTGGAAGAGCAAATAGAAATGGATTCAATGGACCAAGAAAAGGAAAAAGAAACGGAATTGTCAACATCCGAAGAAGAAGAAGTGTCCACATCCTCAAGTGAGGAAGAAAGTGAGAAATTATCAATCTCAAGAATTGAGGGGGAGGAGAGACCCTCATCTAAACTGGAACAAGAGGAAGCATCCACTTCATCCAAGGATGAGGAAGAAGTGTTAAAATACATAAACTTTAAGGGCTAAAATGTAAACTTTCCTAGACTGAGGGGTTCTGTGCGAATAGCTGAAATAGAAGGGGTTAGGTGCAAAAGACCAACCATAGCTTAAAACCCTATCCTTTCCTTTTCATCCGTAGTTGCGCCCGATCTATTCCTTTCCCTTCTTCTCCCTCGCGAACCCTAGATCGCCGCCAAGCCACCCACTGTCTCCTCCTTCCACCCCCTTCACGCGAGAGGGAGTTACAACGTTAAGCTTTGGTCTAAGGTGGGTTCCTGACGGCGGGAGACCTAGCTGCTTCTTTTTCTCTTCTTCGCCGCGACCAAGCAGAAGACACCCGACCTTCTCTTCTCCTTCACGATGCCCTAGCTGCAACCTCTTCACTCGACGCCACCGCTCACTGAGCATCAGTTAAGCCACACCTCCTGCTTCTCCCCGATTGCTTACTCTCCTTTTTCCGTCGCAATGTTAACGCAACCATCACTGACATTGGGGCGAAGCTGTTAGATCTGAGCAAGATTTTGGTACGGGCCTCAAATCAAGGTAAGGGGATCAAGAATTCGTTTCCTAATAATCTGTTCTTACAGTTTGGGTGGATTTGCCTAGTTTTGGCTTTTGAAATTCTCCTAATGCTCTTGTTCAGTTCTTGTGTTGATTATGTTCGATTTTGGGGTATCAATAACGGGCAAAAGCATAGGGTTGCTGATCGTGAGTTGTGGATGATCCTTGGTTGAGGATGTATCTGTTGGTGCAGAAAGCACCACAGTCAAACCTGTGTTTTGATAATGGCAACAGGGTTCAAAAGTTAAGTCTTACTTGATATCTAACATGTCACTTGAGTGTGCAGAGTAAAAAGCCCTAGCGAAGGACTGCTAGGCACTGGCGAAGGAATGCCAGGGTAAAAAGCCCTAGCGAAGGACTGCTAGGCACTGGCGAAGGAATGCCAGGGTACAAAGCCCTAGCGAAGGACTGCTAGGCATTGGCGAAGGAATGCCAGGGTGAAAATCCCTAGCGAAGGACTGCTAGGCGCCAGGCGAAGGACAGCTTGGGACTGAAGCCCTAGCGAAGGAATGCTAGGCACCGGGCGAAGGACAGCTCGGTATCCAAGACCTAGCAAAGGACCGCCAGGTAAAAGTCCAACCAGAGGAGTGGTTGGCATCAGGTACAATCTCCCGAGAGGAGTAGGTGAGGACGCGTTCCCCGTCGAGGGAACAGTAGGCATCGGTTCGACCTAGGGTTCCATTTTGGAAACCCAAAGTCAGAACCAAGACAGCTAAGGCTGTATAAAATAATATAATACTGCTTTTTGGACTAACCCTGGATGCAGGATCGAAGGACTGAGTATCTGCAGCTCAGAGAGCCTCAAAGGAGTGAGGCAGAAGCTGAGCAGGGCGCCCCGGATGTTCTGGGCGCACCCAAGGTCAACCCAAATCAGCAGGAGTGAAAACACGCCTCGACAGTTATATGTCGGGGCGCCCCGGATGCTCCGGGCGCCCCGCCTGTCGCCGGCGCCCCGCCTGTCGCGGGCGCCCCCAGTGCCAGCTGCCGAAGCACACCCTCGCGAAGCCAAAAGGATGAAGGCTTGACCCGATCAATGCGGGCACCCCGAGCGCTCCGGGCACCCCGGTCAAACCTGATCCCGATGTTGAAGGGATCAGATGTTGACCGCGCTGGAGACGGATCGACCGCCACGTGGGGGGGCGCCCCCGACGTCCCGGGCGCCCCCAGGCCCTATATAAAGGGCCCTCGACCCCAGGCTTCAAGCAACACTTTCAATCAACGCTTCTACGCTCTTCTACTCTCGCGCCTCGCTCCGGAAACCTCCCAACTCGAGCCGACGATGTCTCGCTGCTCCGAAAAAGACAACCTGCATCGGACGTCGGTAAAAGAAGAGTTTTTCTTTTTAATTATTAAGTTTACTGTGCTATATTTGTAAATCAATCTTTGTAAACTATTATTGCGCCTCATATAGAATTGCCCAAAGTAAACGGTCAACGACCGTGGGCCTTGGAGTAGGAGTCGACCTAGGCTCCGAACCAAGTAAAAATTACTGTGTTCGCGTGTTTGTTTTTATCTTCCGCTATCTTTCGCTGTGCAATTTCTCTTTCCCTAAATCCGAACGATTTCCGATATTCACCCCCCCTCTATCGGTTCTCTCGATCCAACAAGTGGTATCAGAGCGGGGAAGTTCAAATTTGGTGCAATCACCAGTTTGAAATTGTTTTCGGATTTTCTTTATTTTTTTTTCTCGTTCGATTTTTTTTTAAATTTTTTCGTTCAAATTTTTTTCCGTTAATCGAGGTTGGTGCAACACCGCTCGACATTTTATTCATCTTATCCCGCACTACTAAGAAATTTTTTTTGTTAGTTATCTTTTTCAGATTAAATGGCCATGCAAGAAGGATTCAGCACCTCCAGACCTCCACTGTTCAGTGGAGAAGACTTTTCTTACTGGAAAAGTAGAATGGAGGTCCACCTGAAAACTCAGGTGGACATGTGGATCATCATCCAGTCCGGACTGGAGATTCCCAAGAACGCTGAAGGAACACCTCAAAGCTACTCAGAATGGGACTCCGCTCTGAAGCGCAAAATAGAAGCCGATGCAAAGGCAACACAGACCCTACAATGCGGTTTAACAAAAGAGGAGTTGAACCGGGTGGGCCCCTTCAACAGTGCCAAGGAGCTATGGGTAAAATTGATCGAGCTGCACGAAGGAACATCAGATACTCGGATCAGTAAGTGAGATCTGCTCCTAAACAAACTGTACACCATCAAGATGGCCGACAATGAAACAGCAGCCCAACTCCATGCACAAATCCAAGAATTGATGAACGGTCTTCACACTATAGGTCACAAGGTCGAAAACCGTGACCTAATAAGGTATGCCCTAAATGCTTTCCCTAGAAATACCTTGTGGGCATCTATGGTAGATGCATACAAGGTTTCAAGGGATCTCTCTAAAATTAAATGAATTGTTTTCCGAGTTAGAACTTCATGAACAGACTAACTACAATATGGCCGAGAAAGGTATTGCCTTTGTTGCAGGAAAAGCTGTAAGGACAACAAAGAAAAAGCCACAACCTGAACCCGAGTCTAACTCAGACTCAGACTCAGAAGACGAAGAAGGAGATCGACCGAAGCTGGTCCGATTGGCCCGAAGCTACTATAAAGAGTTAAAGAACCAAACCAACAGAAGGAAGGCCAACCGAAGAAAGGACGAACCAGCTGAACCCACAAATGACAAAAACAAGCCCAACGTGACTTGCTACGAGTGCAAGAAGAAGGGTCACTACAAGACGGAGTGTCCAAACCTGAAGGAGACCAAAAAGACAAGAAGAAAGAAAGCACTCCAAGCAACCTGGGACGAATCTTCCTCAGAAGAAGAAGAAGAAGCACCCCAGTCAAACCTACTAGCCCTAACCGCCTCAGAAGAAGTCGAGACCGAGTCTGAATCAGAACAGGACGACGGCAGACTAACCTTTTCAGAAGACGGCGAGATCAAGGTAAGTGGTTTCAATAGAAGTCAATTAAATGATCTTATTTCTTATCTTTCTCGAGATTTGGCAAAAGCCAAACTCCGAGTCGAATCCCTCCGACAGGAAGTAAAACTCCTGAAAGAGGAAGCTGACTCTAAATCCTTAACCGAGAAGATTCAAGAAGGAACTCCTACTCAAGTTGAAAACCTTGAGAAGGAGAACTCCTCCCTGAAAACTCAGGTTAAGGATCTTAGAGCTCTTAGAACGATTCACTTCTGGTTCCAAGGTCTTGACATGATTCTTGGAAAACAGAAGTCTGTTCTAAATCGATCCGGACTTGGCTTATAGAACCAAATCCCGACAAAGATCCTATTTTACTGTACTGAATCAGTCCAGAGGTAAAGTTCAGGCATGGGTACCAAACTTACCTGAACAAACCAACTGGATCAAATCAATATTGGATCCCCAAGGATAAGATTCACATCTTGCCTAATCATTATCGTGGCTATAGTCCAGGGGGAGCCAAACTGAAAACTATATTTATTGTTAGATAAATTTAATTTCTGATTGCAAATTGCATTTTGATTGTTTATTTAATTTCTGCAATTTACCATGCTTAGAAATAGTTAGTATAAGGACTAACAAACTTAACTGAAACTTGAAAACATAGTATTGGGTGGAGGTGAGATGATAGTACGTTAGGGAAACCAATTCTAATAAGATCAAGTTTACTTGGTCTCTTTAGACTGGTGAAACTAGCCGAAGCTACCGATCCAAAATCAAACTAGTTAGACCAGAACTTTTTCAAAGATTAATTTTGAAAATGAAATTTCATTAAACGGCTTTGTCAAGGAAAGGGTTGATGATCCAATAAGGCTATGGCCAAAGAAGGCCTAGTGCCTCGCCAAGACCTGGAAGCCAATTTTTGAATTTCAAATTCAAATTACTTTTGTCAAAATTCAAATCTAACACAATTTTCAGTTAAGTATAGATTCAAACATCTCCTTTCAAAATAAACTTAACTGTTTTCAAAATTAATTAATGTTTTCAAAATAAATATGTTTTCAAAGAATTTTTTATCAAAACCTGTCTCACAAAACCTATTAGGCAACGTGATTGAAACCCTAGATTTGGGTGAGACAGACTAGCATGAAACTCAATTTAAGCTACTCCTAACTCTAATTGGATCCAAATCAATAAAACTCTTTATGTGTAGGAACATAAAGATTTGGACCAATGGATGTTGGATAGCGGTTGCTCCAGACACATGACTGGAGATAAATTGAAGTTCACCAAACTCAAGCTCAAGAACCTAGGCTCAGTAGCATTTGGTAACAATGCTACACTCAAGGTAATTGGGTCAGGTAATATTGAGCTTAAATCTGACTTTATTATTAAGAAAGTTCTCTTGGTTGAAAACTTCAATTTTAACCTGCTTAGCATAAGTCAGTTATGTGATTCTGGTTATATAGTCACTTTCAACAATTCTGACTGCCTAATTAGAAATGTACAAGACATAGAAATCATGCTTAAGGGCACTAGGAAAAATAATGTATACACTATAAACCTTCCCCTAGTACCCAAATGTATGTTAACTCAGTTAGAACAATCGAACCTCTGGCATAGGAGATTAGGTCATACCAATTTGAGAACTATCTCAAAAGTCACCCAACTTGGTCTAATCAAAGGTATCCCCAAAATTAAAAACAATGAAAACCTAATATGTGAATCATGTAATCAAGGTAAACAAACCAAATCTAATCACAAATCAATTCAATCTGACCTAACTCAAACCACACTTGAGCTCCTGCACCTTGACCTATTTGATTCACATGGAGCCAAGTCACTAAGTGGGAACCGATACTGCTTAGTAATAGTTGATGATTATTCTAGGTTTACCTGGGTTAGGTTTCTAAAAACCAAAGATGAAACCTTAAAACTATTTAATGATTTCTGTAAATTGATTGAAAATCAAAACGATACTAAAATTAAAAGACTTAGGAGTGACCACGGGGGAGAATTTGAAAATCAACGGTTGAGGAATTTGTAAGGTCAATGGGTATTTACATGAATTTTCATGTCCTAGAACCCCCAACAGAATGGGATAGTCGAAAGAAGAAAAGAACTTACAAGAAGCCGCTAGGCTATGCTCAACGAATTTAACTTAGCAAACCAATTTGGGTAGAAGCGATTAGTACGGCTTGTTACATCCAAAATAGGGTTCTGATTAACAAGCGACACAACAAAACACCCTATGAACTGTACTACCATAGGCTCCCAAATCTACACTACCTAAGGTCTTTGGATGCAAAGTTCATATCCTAAACACCAAAGACACTTAGGAAAATTTCAGTCCAAATCAATCCTAGGTATCTTCCTAGGATACTCAACCACAAGTAGAGCCTATAGAGTTTACAACAAACAAACTAAGAAAATTGAAGAAACAACTAACTTAATATTTGATGAAGAAGTCAACTCCACATCTGATAATCCAGACCTAACTTCATCAAATTCTGATCAAGAAAATAATGAACAAACTAGTGAACCCTTAATTGAATCCTTAAACGAACTAATTATTGAACCAATTAATGAGTACGAACCAACAAATGAACCAGCCCAAAGGGTCGAATCAAACAGTGAACCAAACCGACCAGCCGGACCTGAGGCTGAACCAAGTTCTAGGAGAACCAAGAAACCCAGACTTAGTCACCCAACCGATCAAATTATGGGTGATCCAACTCTAGGAGTCCGGACTTGATCCTCCTATAGAAACCTTAGTCAAATAGCTATGATATCAAAAATAGAACCCAAAACTATAGATGAAGCCCTACCTGACCCTGACTGGATCATAGCTATGCAAGAAGAGTTAGCTCAATTTGAGAGAATCCAAGTCTGGGAACTAGTGCCTAAACCTGAAGGCAAAACCATCATAGACACTAAGTGGGTCTTTAGGAATAAGCTAAATGATCAAGGAGAAATAGTTAGAAATAAAGCCCGCTTAGTAGCCAAGGGATTCAGCCAAGTAGAGGGATTAGATTACGATGAAACATATGCCCCAGTAGCTAGACTTGAGTCCATTAGAATGTTGTTAGCCTTTGCATCCCATAAAGGATTTAAGCTATACCAAATGGATGTGAAGTCAGCCTTCCTAAATGGGTTCATTAAAGAAGAAGTTTATGTAGGACAACCCCCTGGGTTTGAGGACTTAGAAAAACCTGACCACGTTTACAAACTAACTAAAGCATTATATGGGTTAAAACAAGCACCTAGGGCATGGTATGAACGTTTATCAACTTACTTAACTTCTAAAGAATTTAAATAAGGACTTCCAGCTCAACTACACCCAAACTCAAGTATTTATTGACAATATAAGTTCAATTAATTTAACTAAAAACCCAATACAACATTCCAGAACCAAACACATAGAAGTCAAACATCACTTTGTAAGAGACCATGTAGCCAGGGGTGAAATAGTACTTAAGTATATTGACTCTAAATCCAACTTAGCTGATATATTCACAAAACTATTACCTGAATCTGAGTTCAGTTCACTAAGAAGGTAGTTAGGATTGTGCTCTGTAGAATAGATTAACTCTATTTTTGATTTTCTTATTGTTTCAGTTGATTTAAAAATCAGTTTCTAAAAATAAAATTTTGAAAAACTGTTTTACTTAATTTCAAAATCAGTTTGTTTTAAATCTTTTTTCGACTTAGTTTTCTTTCAAAACTACCCTCTTTCAAAACTAGGGATTTTTCACAAATGGACTTAGCTTAGGCCCTAACCCTAGAACTGCATGCACCTATAGATTTAGAAGCCAGCATCTCACTAGCACTTTAGGATACTTTTGATTGATAATCTAGAAAGGGTTGAGATGCTTAGGTCTTTGCCTTAATTCAAGATGTGTTAAGTCAGTGCATCTGCAGTAATTGGGGCACTAAATACAACTTACACAGCAATCAAGTTAAGTGTCAAGTTTAAAAAATCTAACTTGACCAGAAACACTTAACTTGACTAACCCTAGCGAAAACTACTGCTTATAACAGTTAGTAAGTAGCTAAATGTGTTAGACAGATCCCTACAAGAGAAAATTAACTGATTTGGTTCAAGTCTTATCATGAATTGATTCAATACAGCAAAATCATATGAATATTTTTCCTTTATGAAAGTCATTTCTTTTATGCAATTTAATTTCTGCAATATCTATCTGTTTTTGATATATGGCAAAGGGGGAGAGATAGGAAAGGAGAGAGTTCAAATTTTTAATTTTTTTTCAAACTCTCAAAATCTTGTTTCAAAAAGTTAGCTACTGTTCAAAGCTTTTCAAAACCTTTCTAGAAATACTTAAGTTTTTTCAAATCCAACTAGGTACTTAAATTATTTCAAAATTTACTAAGTACTTAAATTATTTCAAAATTTACTAAGTACTTAAATTATTTCAAATCCTACTAAGTACTTAAATTATTTCAAAATTTACTAAGTACTTAAATTGTTTCAAAGTTTACTAAGTGCTTAAGTTTTTCAAATCCTACTAAGTACTTAACCTAAAAAGTTTTCAAAAACTTTTGAGTACCTTAAACTTAAGACTTCAAATTTGTGTTAAGTACTCTAAACTCATGTTTTCAAAAATTCCTCTATGAACTTTTAAAACTTAAGCTATCAAAAGATTTCCAAAGTATCTAAACTTAAGTTTTCAAAGTGCAAAATCATTCTAAGTAAAGTTTTTTAAACTTAGAACCCCACGACGTTTTGAAAAATCTAGGGGGAGATTCCCTCCAGGGGGAGGGAACAAATTTTTATGCTTTTGATTAAACTTAACTTTTTGAACTAGGGTTGCCATAAATCAGAAAGGGGGAGATTGTTGGTGCAGAAAGCACCAAAGTCAAACCTGTGTTTTGATAATGGCAACAGGGTTCAAAAGTTAAGTCTTACTTGTTGTCTAATAAGTTACTCTAGTGTGCAGGGTAAAAAGTCCTAGCAAAGGAATGCTAGGCACTGGCGAAGGAATGCCAGGGCAAAAGTCCTAGCGAAGGACTGCTAGGCACTGGCGAAGGAATGCCAGGGTAAAAAGTCCTAGCGAAGGACTGCTAGGCACTGGCAAAGGAATGCCAAGGTGAAAAGCCCTAGCGAAGGAATGCTAGGCATCGGGCGAAGGACAGCTCGGTATCCAAAACCTGGCAAAGGACCGCCAGGCAAAAGTCCAACCAAAGGAGCGGTTGGCATCAGGTACATTCTCCCGAGAGGAGTAGGTGAGGACGCGTTCCCCGTCGAGGGAACAGTAGGCGTCGGTTCGACCTAGGGTTCCATTTTGGAGATCCAAAGTCAGAACCAAGACAGCTAAGGCTGTATGAAACTAACAACTTACTGCTTTATGTTGTTTTCGGACTAACCCTGGATGCAGGACCAAAGGAACGAGTGTCTACAGCTTAGAGAGCCTCAAAGGAGTGAGGCAGTAGCTGAGTAGGGCGCCCTGAGTGTCCAGGGCGCCCCCAAGGTGAAGATGAAACAAATGAAGCAAAAGGAGCTTCGGCTGAATACTGGTCGGGGCGCCCTCAGCGCCCAAGGCGCCCTCAGCGACCAGGGCACCCTCAGCGCCCAGGGCACCCCCAGCAGCCAAGGCGCCCCGCGCCTACGCCAGCGTAGCCGATTACACTTATCCAGCCGAGAAGCCCACGCTGAAGAAGTCAAGCAGGGCGCCCCCAGTGTCAAAACTCATCCCTATTCGAGTGGGATAGAGCTTGACCGAGCGAAGCTCGGATCGCTTGACACGTGGGGGCACCCCCGACGTCCAGGGCGCCCCAAGGTGCTATAAATAGCACCCAACACCCAGGCTTTCAAGATCATCTCCGACACAATGCTTCTACACTCTTCCGCTCTCGCGCCTCGCTCCGGAAACTTCCCAACTCGAGCTGACGACGTCCCGCTGCTTCGAAAAATTCAACCCACAAAGGACGTCGGTAAAAGAAGAGCCTCATTTAATTATTAAAGTTTACTGTGCTATTGTTGTAACTCAAATTCTGTAAACTGATTTGCGAACTTATAGAATTGCCTGCAGAAAACGGTCAACGACCGTGGGTCTTGGAATAGGAGTCGACCCAGGCTCCGAACCAAGTAAAAATCCCTGTGTTCATGTTTTCGTTTTTAAATCTTTCGCTGTGCAATTACTCTTTTAAAACCCGAACGATTTCCGATATTCACCCCCCCTCTATCGGTTCTCTTGATCCAACATAGACTACCTTTAGGAGGAAAATGTTGAGGAAACTGTCAATGAACCAAGAATCACTTCGTGATTATGTTGAGATACTCTTGAGACCTAGCGTGTCTCTATGTTATGGTGTTGGAACTCAGGGGTTTCAGAAACTTGAGTGGAGAACCGGAGAAATTTTGATTACAAGTAGACGGTTAGTCGACTCATCTTACGCTATTCTAGTTTATGAGGTTTCATGACTCATAGACAGGTCGTACGTGTTAGATATTCTCGATAGCACATCGGGAAGCATGAACCGCTGGGATGCGGTGGAATGGGTGTTAGCAGCGTGACACCGGTGAAATTTAACTGTAACTGGTGTATGTTATAGAGGGTGGTCTCTGAGGGGTAGACCGTTGGTTGTCAAGTGAGAGTGGTTACGAATTGACCTCCAAACCAGTCCATGTGGTGGTTCATTGGCATCGGAGACGACGAGGTTGCAGTTATCTCCTCGTCTCAGGGTTAGAGGTTCTAGCACGTGGACGTTAGGGTTTCTATTGTTACTGAGCCGTACTGTTGACAGTGGTAGCCTTAACTCTCGGACGTTTTCGTAGTTCGAGAATTTTCGGATGCTTGTCCAAAGGAGTGTTCTAGCGTTTTCTATGGTTTGAAAATTTTCTAACATATTTACGGAGGAGCTTCCTTGATTATCTCACCTAAGAGGCAAGTGAGGCTCACCATTCTTGGTTTGTGTGTTTTGCAGGTAATACCGAAGATACAGAGAGAGACTTGAGGCATTTCTGTGGTGGACCGATATTGGGAAAGATATCGCGGAGGTTGTGGTTAGGTATTTGGTATGTCGGTAGATGAAGATTGAACTTTAGAGACCCGCTGGGCTATATTAGACGATCCCCATTTATGATTGGAAATGGGAACAGGTATTAAGGTCCTTGTCGGGGAGGGTTTGTAGTGAATTGGGTGGTCGTTGATTGACTAACCCAATTTGCGCATTTTCTTGGGTTTTGGTTGGCCATTACCGATGCTTGGTTGAAAGTTCTCTAGCATTTCATCACCACTTACACGCCTGACTAGGAAAGGCGTGAAGTTTGTATGGACTGAAGCCTACGAGACCAACTTTCAGGAGCTGAAGCGGAGGTTGGTATCTGCGCCAATTCTAGTATTGCCTTCTGGAGAGGCAGATTTCACTAAGTATACTGATGTCTCTCTTTTAGGACTGGGCGCGGTACTCATGCAGCAGGGACGGGTGGTTGCTTATGTGTCTCAGCAGCTGAAGGAGCATGAGAGGAACTACCCCGTTCACGATTTAGAGTTTTTGGCAATCATTTGTGCGCTGAAGATCTGAAGGCATCATCATTACGGGATCACCTTCGAGATCTTCATGAACTGCAGGAGTTTTCAGTATCTATTCACTCAGTGAGAGCTGAATCTTCGGCAGAGGAGATGGATAGAGTTTCTGAAGGATTATGACTGCACCATTAGCTACCATCCTGGGAAAGCTAATGTAGTCGCCGACGCCCTCAGTCAAAAGTCCAGAGCTATTTTGGCATGTCATAGAGTGATGGTCACGGATTTGATTTAGCATTTCTCTGAGCTGGGATTAGAGGAGCAATGTCGGACAGAGAGAGTATTGCTAGTGACTCTGATGGCTCAGTCAGAGATTTTGACGAGGATCAGAGAGACTCAGGTCAGTGACCAGCACATTCAGTTTCTGGGCAGTCAAGCGATTTCGAGAGAGCAACCGGATTTTACACGTGATGAGGAGGGTGTCCTGTATTTCTGAGGGAGCTTGTGTATCAGAGGTGCACCCTGTCTTGGAGGAGTTGCTGTGGGAGGCCGTCGATCACGTTTTGCTATTCATCCTGGTAGTACTAGTATGTATCGTGATTTGAAACGTTAATACTGGTGGAACAACATGAAGAGGGACATCGCGGTTTATGTTACTAGATGTCTCGTGTGTCAGCAGGTTAAGGCAGAGCACCAGAGACCTGCTAGACTCTTCCAGAGGATTCCCATTCCTGAGTGGAAGTGGGAGCATATCACCATGGATTTCGTTGTGGGTTTGCTGAGGACTAGGAGAGGTCATGATGCGATTTGGGTAGTCGTGGACCAACTAACCAAATCTACTCACATCTTAGCTATCCGGAGGACAGATTCTCTTGATAGATTAGCAGAGTTTGCAGAGGGCTATGGGTACATAGCTCCGTCTCAGCACAGCATTTCATCTCTAGACAGACGGACAGTCAGAGCGTACTATCCAGACTTTGGAGGACTTATTGCGCTCGTGTGTGATGGAATTTGGGGGCAGTTGGGAGGACCATTTGCACTTGGTGGAGTTCGCCTACAACAACGGCTTTCATTCGGCAGTATAGATGGCACCGTTTGAGGCGTTGTACGGTAGGGCGTGCAAGACACCCACCCTCTGGGATGAAGTCGGAGGGACTCAGCTGCTGGGACCCCGTAGAGTTCAGCACGAGGCAGAGTTGGTACGAACTGTCAGATAGAGATTACTAGCGGAGCAGGATCGTCAGAAGAGCTATGCTGATCGGAGGCGCAGAGTCTTAGAGTTTGCTACGGGGGATCATGCTTTTCTTCGAGTTTCACCCACGAAAGGGCTGAAACGTCTTGGTCTCAGAGGTAAGCTAGCTCCATGGTATATTGCTCCGTTCCAGATTTTAGAGAGAATTGGAGTTATAGCTTATCGCCTAGCACTTCCACCGTTTTTGACCTGCATCCACGACGTGTTCCTTGTGGCTATGTTGAGAGGTTATGTGCCAGACTCCACCCACACATATTATCCGAGGTGTCTATTCCGGTCCAGTGTGACGCTACCTATGTGGAGGTACCTGTACGGATTTTGGGTTTTCAGGAGCGTCAACTACTAAACCAAATGATCTGGCTAGTTAGGATCGGTTGGCAGCATCAATCGGATGCAGAGGCTACTTGGGAGTTCGAGGACACTATTCGAGCTCGATATCCCCACTTGTTCGACTTAGGTATGTGTGAATTAATTTCATTCAGTCTGTATACTGCATGCCATTTTGGTTCAGTATTTTGTACTGTATGATCGTACTTGGCATACCTAGAAAAACAAATTTGGAGACCAAATTTTTGTTAGTGGGGGAGAATGTTAAAATACAAAAACTTTAAGGGTTAAAATGTAAACTTTCCTAGACTAAGGGGTTCTGTGTGAATAGCTGAAATAGAAGGGGTTAGGTGCAAAAGACCAACCATAGCTTAAAAACCTATCCTTTCCTTTTCATCCGCAGTTGCGCCCGATCTATTCCTTTCCCTTCTTCTCCCTCGCGAACCCTAGATCGCCGCCAAGCCACCCACTGTCTCCTCCTTCCACCCCCTTCACGCGAGAGGGAGTTACAACGCTAAGCTTTGGTCTGAGGTGGGTTCCTGACGGCGGGAGACCTAGCTGCTTCTTTTTCTCTTCATCACCGCGACCAAGCAGAAGACACCCGACCTTCTCTTCTCCTTCACGATGCCCTAGCTGCAACCTCTTCACTCGACGCCACCGCTCGCTGAGCATCAGTTAAGCCACACCTCCTGCTTCTCCCCGATTGCTTACTCTCCTTTTTCCATCGCGATGTTAGCGCAACCATCACTGACATTGGGGCGAAGCTGTTAGATCTGAGCAAGATTTTGGTACGGGCCTCAAATCAAGGTAAGGGGATCAAGAATTTGTTTCCTAATAATCTGTTCTTACAGTTTGGGTGGATTTGCCTAGTTTTGGCTTTTTAAATTCTCCTAATGCTCTTGTTCAGTTCTTGTGTTAATTATGTTCGATTTTGGGGTATCAATCACGGGCAAAAGCATAGGGTTGATGATCGTGAGTTGTGGATGATCCTTGGTTGAGGATGTATCTGTTTTCAGCTTTTCCGGTTGATTCCTGCCATTGTTTAGAGGATAGCTGATAAAAACATGATTTGGTTAGGTGAGAAATATTCTGTTCTTGGGATGTTTCCTTCTCTGCCGTGAGATGTGTGGATTGTAATCAGATGCTTAGGTTGGGTTTCTTGTGGATTTTGATGTATTTAATTGTGGTGTGTTTGGGGCAGCAGAGTACCTATGTTGGACTGTATAGTTTTGGATTTTGGTAATGTGGATCAGTTTGCATCAGAAGATTAGTTTTGATCCTATGGGAATTACTTGTTCAGCTTGAATTTGTATGTTCATGGATCTAGGTTTTGAAGTTGTTCACTTAGTCTAGCTGTGTGTATAGTTTTACTAGGTTTTGGATACGATTCATGATTGGATTTATGATTTAGATCTTGGAGCAAATAGGTTTAGGGGTTAGGTCCTTGGTTAGGTCTAAGCTGAACCTGATTCTGGTTAGGTGGGGTAATTTGGAATTAATCATTTAATTAAGATTAATTAAATGATTAAGGAGTTTGGTATTAGCCCTAACATGAGTAGTAGTTGATATTAGCTGGTTACTTTTATGTAAATAGCTGAGGGTATTATTTATTTTTGGATGCAGGACATTGATTGGATTCCACTTGTTGCGGGTTCTCTTCACGTTTGGATTCCACTTGTTGCGGGTTCTCTTCACGTTTGGATTCCTACATCGGAGGCGGGTATCTCTGACTCTTCTTTTAGATTTGTCACAGATATATATATACTTGATATACTTGTTTAGCAATAGCGTAATAGATTGTGGCATGACTCTTATATTTGTTTTGTTGATGTTGTTTGTGCCACAACTGACTTGTGGCACCTATACCTTTAGGACTTAGGTTATGGTGCATTATCCACGAACCTTGCATATCATGTTGATATAGGTGGACTAGATAGTGGATGTTGTTTGACCAGTGTTATGCATTATCGTGCACTGTGCATCATGATAAGTATCATTTTATTGATTAATTCAGATGCTTAAATCCATGTTTGACCCATATTTTACTTGTGTAATTGTGGATTTACCCTAGGTTCTAGGATTTACATTCATTTTGGACCTAATTACAAATTTTTATATATTTGAGTTGTTTTGTCATCAAATTTTTTATCTACTTTTGTAGGCTTGGAAGGATCATGGACCTAGGTCATGTTGGGTCAAATGTTAAGTCAAAAGTGGACTGGATCAAGTGATCAAGCGTCGACTCATATGGACCGTCCGATGCAAGAACGGTTAGATTTAGACCATCTAAGAACTTCTGATCAATCCGAGCTGGGATTAAGGCTAATCAAGCACTTGGATCAAGATCTGAAGATTTCAGCCCAATCGGAGATCATCTAGCCGTTGGATCACGATCAGAGAGATCTAGACCGTCTATTCAAAGATCAAGGTGATCTGAACCATCCGTTGCAAATCTGGCAAATCCGAGCTATCCCGACGTAGATCCTGACCTATGATCAAGATCTGGAAAATTTGAGTCAAATCGGACAAGGATCAAGCATTGGATGAAGTGGGATTAATCTGAGTCGTCCACTGTTTAACTACTTAAACTGAAATCAAATTCCCGATCTGTTGTCACGTCTTCTCCAGGCAGCTCAGTTCCTCTCGTTTTCTCACTTGTTCTTCATTTTCTTTGCGATTTCTTCCATCTGAAGGCGTGACCATCTCGATCACAACCTTGGAACTCGATCTGGATCATCGGGAAGAAGCTTCAATGGAAATTCAAGCTCGGATTTGCATCAGAACAAGGGCTGATTGAGGGTTTCGTCAGTTTCTGATTTCTGATCAATTTGATCGCGATTTTGTGCTGTTTTCTTCGATCGGAGCTATCTGGAGGGTCTCTGGAGCACTCTGATCATCACCCAATCTTCATCGCAGTCTTTCGTTGCCAGATCAAAGAGATCAGATTGGATTTTCCAGCTGCGTGCAAATTTGTGAGCAGATCTGAAATTGGAGCTATTTTTCCAGTGATTTACGAGCTGAAGGGGTTCTTGGCTTGCCCTTATGTGATGATAAGGAGGTTTTGAGCTAAGGGATGGATCGAGATTTAGTTGTTTACTGAATTTTAATTTCTAATGCTATAATTTCCATTTCTGCAACATTTCTGTTACTGTCTTCGGAATTAGCTGCTGTAGTTTCATTTTCTAAAATGTTTCTTTCTTCAGTAGATTAGATTTTGCAAAGTAATTAGTTAGATTGCTTAATTAGTAAACAATTGTAGTTATGTCAGCTTGCTTATGCTTGAGTCAATTCTGAATTGGGTATCAATCCTGTTTTCTGCGTATCATCCCTTTCTTTCTGTATCAATTCGTTGCATTAGCTCTTGAATTTCGCATCTAGCTAGATTCAGTTTTATCTTCTGAAGTTAGATTGTAGCTTGTTCATTTTAAAGCATTAGAATTCAATTTCGGCAAGAGATTTCCATTGCTACGCATCAATACATTTCTGCAAGTATTCAGTTTTATCTTCTGCAAGGTTCAGTTATACTTTCTGTAATTTGTGCCAGTAGACATAGCCTTTCGGAAGCTAGTTTCAAGCATATGTTTTCAATTGTTTAGTTTGATTTCGCATCCAATTAGCTGCTGCATTTCAATTCTACATATAGGGTCTGAATTTATGCATTTCAGTTTTGAATCAAATTTGCTCCTATCACTTTTGAGTTTCAGCATTTTTTTCATTCATCCTTGCTGCCAACTTCATTGATAGCTTAGCTTTCTAGCCGAATTGATCAGCTTTAATCCCTGCAGTTAGTTTAGCTTTTGGTACAATAGTTTCTTCTTCTTGGCATTAGTTTGCTTGAATTTCTGCATTCAATCTTGCATTTAAACTATTTTCTGAATTGAATCTGAAATCTAGTTTCTGCCCTTCTGCATTTAAGTTTCAGCTTGTTCAATTCCTAAGCCCGTGTTATCCATTCCCATATTCGATTGCAGTTTAATTGTGGCATATCAGTTTCTTATTCAGCAAGCATTTAGTTTCAAATTCTGCAAATTTCTTTTGGTTACAGCTTATGAAGTTTGCATTCCAATTTTGCAGTAAGGTTTAAGGTCTTACATTAGTTTCACTCGGAAACCTAGCATCTTGGTTGATTAAATTGTTTGGCATCAATTTTGCATCTGATATCATAATTGTCTTTCAAAATTTAATTTGCATTGGTTGAGTCCTTAATTGCCATCTCTAGTTTAAGATTGTTTAGTTGAGTTTACTTCTTTTCATTGCGTTTTACATTGTTATTTGAAACCAAATCCAAATTTTATTTGAAACCCAAAAACATAAACGATACATAAACTCGAGCACGAATCGAACAACTTGAACTAGCCCTAGGAAAAATACGACCTGTGGCCCCTTTACTATGCTTTTATTCTTTGATTACAAAAAGGGTTTCCAGCTAATAAATATCTAAATTTGAGACCCACATTCGTGACACCTCTTTTGGGTCCATCAAATTTTTGGCGTCGTTGCCGGGGAATATACTAGTTGATTTGTTTGATTTTTGCTTGTATGCTTATGGACATATCATTTGATTCTATTTTCTTTTGCTTTATCTTTTGTATACGGTTGCTGCCATTTTTCTTGTTTGATTTGTGACAGGGCTGCATGATCAAAATGTTTTCAAATGCACAACCAGAGCTCAAAGGTCTACTGGTGGAGATAAAAAATTTGACTAAGCACTTGAAATCCCAACAAAGACCCAACAATGATTCATCTACTTACCAGCAGCCATGTCAACAGGTTCAGCAGCAAAACCAATCTTTTCAGCAATCCCATTCAAATCTTCAGCAACCAAACTATCAAATTCAGCATGGGCAGCCACAAATCCAGAGTTTTGAGCAACCAATTCAGCAACCCCAGCCCCAATTTCAGCAATTCCAGCCTCAATTTCAGCCAATTCAGCAAGGGCAGCAAGGTTTCCAAGCATTCCAAACGTTTCAACCTCAAAATCAGCAAAATTTTCAGCCCTCACAGCCTTACAATCCAAGTTTCCAGCCTTCGAATTCGAATTTCCAGCCTATTCAATTTCAGTTTTCACCACCACAATTTCAACCTCAGATCCAGGATTTTCAGGGCTATAATTCTCAGCAAGTTCAACCATTCTTTCAGCCTAATTATCAGCCATTTCAGTAACAATATCAGCGCATTCAGCCATTTGAGCAGCCCCAACAGCTCCAATTTCAGAATGCACAGCCTACTCTTGATTTTCAGCAACCTCATGTCACATTTCAAAAACAACAAATGATTCAAGACATCGGAAGACGCTTTGAACACTTGGTTGATCTAATGAATAAAATTTGGGGGAATGAAGAGGTTGTGTCAAGTTTAAACACTACAAATGCCGAATTTCCTGAAAAATTTTCAGCATTCAATTTTCCCATTCAAAACACCCCCGGAGTTGAATTTTTACCAGTTCAAGGTGACCCTAGTGCATGGCCAAATCCTTCTTCAATTGATTTTGCAATATTGGAAGAAGAAGAAGAAGAAGAAGTCATCAAAATCAGGAAACCTAGAGCATGCATCCCTCCAGAGATTCCTGTTCAAAATTCAATTCCAAATTTTTCAGCTCAAGAAAAAGATTCTGAAACACTACAGGACCCTTCTCATCATTTATTTTGTGATGATAGTGTTATTGATGGTCCTAATTTTTCTAATATTGCTGTTACAGATATTACAGAGAAGCATTCATAGGAGATGATTCCATTGGTGTAGGGGATTGCACAGAGCCCCAGGGACCACCATCATTGACCGATACATTAGAAAATTCAGAAGACAAGCCAAAAAGTGTAGGGACTTGCATGTTGGGAGCAAGAACCCAAGGATCACCTATTCCAGTTGAGTGTCCACTAGAACTTGAGTTTGAGATGGAACCTGTATTTGACCAGGAGGAAGCTATGGATACATCTAATCTTGTAGAACCTCCAGGTATTCTTCAGCATGATCAGGTAAGTATTTCTCTTCATTGTTTAGAAGAATCCATTGATGTACCTAAAACTGATTTTATGGGTTGTGATGGATTTCTTGATATATCTTATGTAGAGCTGGAGTGTGAGAAATTCATTGAGGTGCCTAGTGTTGAATTTGTTGCATGTGAAGCATGTCTTGACACATCTTTTGTGAAAAGTGATGATGAAAATTCCATAGAGGCACCCAGACTTGATTTTATTCATTGTGATGATATTCTTGATACATATTGTGCTGAAACTGATTGTGAAAATTTTTTAGAAGAGCCTGAAATTGAAGTTGTTTATTGTAAAGAATCTCTTGTTATTTCTTATGCTGAAATTGAGTGTGACAAACTTATGGAGGTACCTGAGATTGATTTTATTGACTGTGGAACATTTCTTGATATATCTTTGATGGATTTTAATTGTGGAAAATTGTTAGAAGAGCCTGAAATTGAAGTTGTTTATTGTGAAGAATCTCTTGCTATATCTTATGCTGAAGTTGAGTGTGACAAACTTATGGAGGTACCCGAGATTGATTTTATTGACTGTGAAACAATTCTTGATATACCTTATGTAGAAACTGTTTGTGAAAAATTCACGGAGGTATCAAAAATTGATTTTATGGGATATGATGCATTTTTGGATACATTTCATGTAGAGATTGGTGGTATTACACTTCTATATTACCCTGCACGCTTGAGAGAGATATTACATGGTTTTGCAGGGTCCCGAAGACTTATGGAGTGGGTGCTCCATCTAAACAGTCTACAACCTCCTGGAAGGATTTTCAAGAAGCATCAAGAGGGAGGAGTTAATTTTGCTTTGACTCATAGCACTCCACTTCTAAAATGGATGTTGTACCTTAATCGTCTACGGCCACCTGAACATTTTTCTGTAAAGTATAAGTGTGGGGGAGTAATGCAAAATAAAATTGAGCAAATGAAGGAAACTTTTTCAGCTACCCCTACTCCTCCACTACCACGATGGAGGTTATTTCTTGATAGACTCCGACCGCCAGAAATAAAGGGGAGTTTATTCTTTCTTGCATTTTCTTTCATTGCATGTTTCATTTTTATGTTCTTTAGAAGTAGAATTTTCTTTTAAAAAGAGTCTTGTTAATAAATGCGTGAGTAGAGTGAAATGAATAAATAGGCAATGTAAATACCATGTTATTTCTTTTGGCACATTTTCTTCATGAGTAGCAATAAATGTATCCCTCTAGGTTATCTTCATATCATTTTAGAGTCTCTTGAAAATAAATTAAATTTGGTTGTTAAAACTTAGGGTTTGAGTTCATGGATGAAATCTTGGATGCTTGAGTACTACTTAGCTTTAGATTCTAAAGTGATGATTTGAGATGAATCATTTATACCTAGTGAGGATTAGCCTTATTTTTTGTGACACATACTTGTGATTGTACTCTAGAACTTGCTTAGGTTCTTTCAAAACCATATTTCAATGATTGGATCACATCTATAGAGGCTAACTAATTTGTTTACCTTTCAATATCAATTCTTGGCAATAATCATGTTCATTCTATTTTTCTTTCCTTATCTTCTACTCTTAACCATGCTCTTATAGGGACTTGTTTGTTTGGGGATGTTCTTTGATGTTATTTTGCCCGAGACGGACAAAAGATTAAGTGTGGGGGAGTGGTTAGTGATTTGGAATCAATTTTTATCAAGGATGCACTTCTTTTGAAAAAAAAATTTGCAATTTCAAGTGCCAAATTGAAGTGAGTTGGGTGTCAAGAATGAGCAAGAAGAAGTGGTTAAGGATGAAATCAATTGGAGCATCTAGATTCTTATTATACTTTGAAGATCCAAGTGGCATGCAATGTGCAATGAAAAAAAAATCTGCAGAAAAAAAATAGAAAAAGTGGCATGCAAAAGCAAAAAGAAAAAAATTGTGCCAAAGTGAAGGGAAAAAAATTTTGTGGATCAAACTTGGATCGGAAATGAGGTGGATTAAGAATTGGGAAGTGCTAAAGTCTGAATTGAAGCAGGAAAACGCAGAAAAAAATCTGAAAGAATGGCAGCAAATCTGTGCTGAAAATAGAGGGAAAATGCAGCTATGAACTCAAGAAAAAGAGCTGGAAATTAAAGGGAAAACACATTGAATTTCAAAAGCAATCCGACTGAGACACAAGCTGATTCTTATCAGCTTGTTGGAGTTTTATTCGGTACAGATTCTGAAGCTGTAAAAACTGTTACGCAGAGAAGAGAATCTGATTGAATGTGGCAACAAAGTAAATGTAGAGAAAAAAAACAGCAAGTAGCAATTCATTTGAAGATCACAGCATTGTAGGATTGGAACTGATTTGGATAAGAATTTGGGGAGCTGAGCACATCAGGACTGAACAAAATGAGATTAAAAATAGGGAGTCAGCAGCTGAACAGGAAAAAAAAAGAGAAGAGAAAACAGTTTGAAAAAAAAACAGGAAAAAAAATAAAGAGACAAGTGGCACACCATTGAAGTTTCGGCACCATGAAATTAGTGAAGATACTCTCATCCAAATTGAAGATCTGCTCCATTACATTCTGAATTTACTAGAGAGAAAGAGAAAGAAGAAAAAAAATTGAGAAAAGAGAAGGAAACAAGTTGGCACGCAAGATGGAAAGTTGGCACAAAGGAGTTGATGAGGTCTTTTCATCAAATTTTTGAAGGGCAATGTCAAAGCCTCATTCCATTACACTTTGACTTCATTATGAGGACTGACAAGAGGGCAAAGTGCATTGAAAATATCCTTGAGCATCCAAGTCTTTCACTTTATCAAATTTGCTATTTTCTTAGTTTTTACCTCATTTTTACCATTTCATATATCTTTCTCTTGTTTGATGAATTTCTGTAGATGTTGATTCTAATCATGAATAAAGGTAGAGAGTAGATAACAAGCAAGCCTATGGTAGTACAAAAAGCATGTGTGTATGAGTGAGCTCCATTTTCATCATGTACTTAGAACTTAGGAAGAGAGCCACCAAAAATTTCCCTTGAGAGGTTTAGTGAGTGAAATTCATCTCAATGAATCATGAAGGTTGAAATTGCTAAGTAGTTAATTTAAGGACAAGATATTAATCCATAGAGCTTAGATTTTTGAGAATTAACAACCCTAGGTAATTTCTTTTCAATTACTTCTACTTATGTTTGAGAAAAGCTAGGGGATACATATTTAGTACTTTTCGCGAGACGCTCAAGCTTAAGTGTGGGGGAGTTGATAAGTATCATTTTATTGATTAATTCAGATGCTTAAATCCATGTTTGACCCATATTTTACTTGTGTAATTGTGAATTTACCCTAGGTTCTAGGATTTACATTCATTTTGGACCTAATTACAAATTTTTATATATTTGAGTTGTTTTCTCATTAAATTTTTTATCTACTTTTGTAGGCTTGGAAGGATCATGGACCTAGGTCATGTTGGGTCAAATGTTGAGTCAAAAGTGGACTGGATCAAGTGATCAAGCGTCGACTCATATGGACCGTCCGATGCAAGAACGGTTAGATTTAGACCATCTGAGAACTTCTGATCAATCCGAGCTGGGATTAAGGCTAATCAAGCACTTGGATCAAGATATGAAGATTTCAGCCCAATCAGAGATCATCTAGCCGTTGGATCATGATCAGAGAGATCTAGACCGTCCATTCAAAGATCAAGGTGATCTGAACCATCCGTTGCAAATCTGGTAGATCCGAGCTAACCCGAGGTAGATCCTGACCTCTGAACAAGATATGGAAAATTTGAGTCAAATCAGATAAGGATCAACCGTTGGATGAAGTGGGATTAATCTGTGTCGTCCACTGTTTAACTACTTAAACTGAAATCAGATTCCCGATCTGTTGTCGCGTCTTCGCCAGGTAGCTCAATTTCTTCTCGTTTTCTCACTTGTTCTTCATTTTCTTTGCGATTTCTTCCATCTGAAGGCATGGCCATCTTGATCACAACCTTGGAACTCGATCTGGATCATCGGGAAGAAGCTTCAATGGAAATTCAAGCTCAGATTTGCATCAGAATAGGGGCTGATTGAGGGTTTCGTCAGTTTCTAATTTCTGATCAATTTGATCATGATTTTGTGCTGTTTTCTTCAATCGGAGCTATCTGGAGGGTCTCTGGAGCACTCTGATCATCACCCAATCTTCATCGCAGTCTTTCGTTGCCAGATCAAAGAGATCGGATTGGATTTTCCAGCTGCGTGCAAATTTGTGAGCAGATCTGAAATTGGAGCTATTTTTCCAGTGATTTGCGAGCTGAAGGGGTTCTTGGCTTGCCCTTGTGAGACGGCAAGGAGGTTTTGAGCTAAGGGATGGATCGAGATTTAGTTGTTTACTGAATTTCAATTTCTAATGCTGTAATTTCCATTTCTGCAACATTTCTGTTACTGTCTTCGGAATTAGCTGCTGTAGTTTCATTTTCTAAAATGTTTCTTTCTTCAGTAGATTAGATTCTGCAAAGTAATTAGTTAGATTGCATAATTAGTAAACAATTGCAGTTATGTCAGCTTGCTTATGCTTGAGTCAATTCTGAATTGGGTATCAATCCTGTTTTCTGCGTATCATCCCTTTCTTTTTGTATCAGTTCGTTGCATTAGCTCTTGAATTTCGCATCTAGCTAGATTCAGTTTTATCTTCTGATGTTAGATTGTAGCTTGTCCATTTTAAAGCATTAGAATTCAATTTCGGCACGAGATTTCCATTGCTGCGCATCAATACATTTCTGCAAGTATTCAGTTTTATCTTCTGTAAGGTTCAGTTATACTTTCTGTAATTTGTGCCAGTAGACATAGCCTTTCGGAAGCTAGTTTCAAGCATCTGTTTTTAGTTGTTTAGTTTGATTTCGCATCCAATTAGCTGCTGCATTTCAATTCTACATATAGGGTCTGAATTTATGCATTTCAGTTTTGAATCAAATTTGCTCCTATCAGTTTCGAGTTTCAGCATTTTATTCATTCATCCGTGCTGCCAACTTCATTGATAGCTTAGCTTTCTAGCCGAATTGATCAGCTTTAATCCCTGCAGTTAGTTTAGCTTTTAGTACAATAGTTTCTTCTTCTTGGCATTAGTTTGCTTGAATTTCTGCATTCAATCTTGCATTTAAACTCTTTTCTGAATTGAATCTGAAATCTAGTTTCTGCCCTTCTGCATTTAAGTTTCAGCTTGTTCAATTCCTAAGCCCGTGTTATCCATTCCCATATTCGTTTGCAGTTTAATTGTGGCATATCAGTTTCTTATTCAGCAAGCATTTAGTTTCAAATTCTGCAAATTTCTTTTGGTTACAGCTTATGAAGTTTGGATTCCAATTTTGCAGTAAGGTTTAAGGTCTTACATTAGTTTCACTCAGAAACCTAGCATCTTGGTTGATTAAATTGTTTGGCATCAATTTTGCATCTGATATCATAATTGTCTTTCAAAATTTAATTTGCATTGGTTGAGTCCTTAATTGCCATCTCTAGTTTAAGATTGTTTAGTTGAGTTTACTTCTTTTCATTGCGTTTTACATTGTTATTTGAAACCAAATCCAAATTTTATTTGAAACCCAAAAACATAAACGATACATAAACTCGAGCATGAATCGAACAACTTGAACTAGCCCTAGGAAAAATACGACCTGTGGCCCCTTTACTACGCTTTTATTCTTTGATTACAAAAAGGGTTTCCAGCTTATAAATATCTGAATTTGAGACCCACATTCGTGACACCTCTTTTGGGTCCATCACATCACTGTCGATCAGGGCCCCTTTTGGTTGAGCTAGGTCGACAGTCATACTGACCTACCCATACGGCCACTCATGGGTTAGTAGTTGACGGAGTATGGGTAGTGTGCTCTGTGCTGCTTCGCTCGTGCACTCATGTGTTAGTGAATCGGAGCGTGATATCAGGCAGATGTCCCTCCTTGAGTTGTCCAGATACCAGGAGATGAGAGGGAGAGGTCTCTCCCCCATTTATACACATGGGGTAGGGGTAACACTCAGACAGAGATGTCCTCCACAGATGACCTTAGGCTGATAGAGACATCGCTAGGATAGGCCAAGGAGTAGGTGTGTTACACCGACAACATTCCGTCTACTCGATCACTCAGGAGTAGTGATGGCAGAGTATAGACTGTAGCGACCCGCCTTCTCTCTACCTTAGACAGATCGTTACTTTTGTCTACTTCTCGACTCTACTGCACGACTAGATGCGGATTTTTTTTTTTTTTTTCTTCTGTGATTCTACTCATAGTCATGCTGATACCATGTCCCTTCTTCTCCTCGTAAGAATACTTTGATTTGCTGCCCACTCGCACGGTTCAGGATGGTGACCAGTCATGACTTTGTTATTCGTTTTTTTCCCTTACTTTGGCTTGTTTTTATTTTTTACTTTGCATAGTTACTTATTTATTTGTAGCTCTTATGTCTTGATTGTTTAATTCATGCATACTTGAGTATGGACTGTTACTAGTTTCTGGCAGACCTCTACATTCTACTGCTCGTAGTTCTTATGGCTTCTCATTGCACATTTGCGTACTATGGTGTAACTGTATTATTGTCTGACTCTACTATGCAGCCTTCGTTAGTTACTATTGCAAAAAAAAAAAAAAAAAAAAAAAAAAAAAAAAAAAAAAAAAAAAAAAAAAAAAAAAAAAAAAAAAAAAAAAAAAATCTCATTGCACTGTTGCTCTTTCTTTTTTTTTATATTTCTAGCTATTTGTATTATGATACTGAGAGATATTCGCTAGTGCCTCTATAGGCCTGTCATGTACCGGTCTTAGCTCGCTTGATATGTTCTTTTTTTTTCATGCTGATTTCTGGATTGGTGTACCTTTCTTTTTTTTTTTTTTTTTTTTTTTTTTTTTTTTTTTTTTTTTTTTTTTTTTTTCAGCTATGTAGCTTTGTATTCTGGATCTTGCGAGTCTACTAGTGCAGTACTATTGACTTCTGTTCATTTTCGCTAGTTCTTCGTGCCGTATGATTTCGGTCAGTTTTGGTCACAGTTGATATTTTCTCTATTTATTTATTTGGTAATACTTTCTTTTTTTTTTTTTTTCTTTGCTTTTTGTTTGGTCCTTTTTTTTTTTTTTTTTTTTTTTTTTTTTTTTTTTTTAGGATCGTCATTACTAGTATAAAAAAAAAAAAAAAAAAAAAAGTACATAGACCCCTATCATGCCGTTCAGTCTGTACATGTTTTGTGGATTTTATTTTTTTTTTTTTTTTTTTTTTTTTTTTTTTTTATATTTTTTTTTTTTTTTTTTTTTTTTTTTTTTTTTTTTTTTTTTTTTTTTTTTTTTTTTTTTTTTTTTTATTTATGCCTTGTGTTTTGTCGTAAGTCGGACCGGTCCGCAGTCAGGTATGGATTACCCGGTTTTATGTTCTGTTCTGTCTTGATTTGAGGCCTGAGACCCATTTAACTGCGTGGTTGTGATTTATGTGATGTATGTATATGTTAATTGTCCGCCGGACAAGGGAGATGCTGTCCGATTTTCTATTGGATCAGCGGCTCCTGGGGGTCTCGGGGCGTGACAAGAAGTCAACCTAGCCTCCATCTCCACCAAAGCAAGAACCAAGGACCACATTATATACTTTGGGTGCAACGAAAAGGGACACTACATGGATAAGTGTCCAAAGGGTAAGAAAAAGGAGGTAACCCCTAAACTAATTTCAATTCCTTTTAAATCTAATATGGGGTGCAGGAATGAAGAAGCCCAAGCTAAAAGGAAGAAAATGTTGGTGCAAGTTGCATTAGTGATGTCCTCCTCTAAGTGTTTTAATGTTTGACAATATACTTAAGTCAGTGATACATTGAACAAAGGAAGGGGAGTTAAGAGAGGAGTAACAAAATGAACCAAAGTCCTAGTAAACCTAGGCAATAAGTCCTGGTTCGAAGAATTGGGCACTAAGTCCTGATCATGGATTGGGCACTAAGTCCTGGCAAAGGGCTGGGCACCGAAGACCTGACCGGAAGTTGGGCACGAAGTCCTGGTCGAGGACTGGGCAAGAAGACCTGGCCGAGGGTTGGGCACCGAAGACCTAGTTCGAGGAATTGGGCATGAAGACCTGGCCGAGGGTTGGGCACCGAAGACCTAGTTCGAGGAATTGGGCATGAAGACCTGGCCGAGGGTTGGGCACCGAAGTCCTGGAATTAGGATTTGGGCACGAAGTCTTGGTCCGAGGGACTGAGCAACTTAGCTGAGCGATGACTAAGGACAGAAGTAGAGACGGGTCTGGGTTCGGACGTCTCGAGATCCGAGAGTATCGGAAGCTAAGCAAAAGTCCACCCGAAGACTGGGTGGCAACCGTCTCCTGAATGGAGTAGGTGAAAGGCGCGTTCTTGGGGGTGAGAACATGCGTCGGTTCGACCTAGGGTTTCGTGGAAATTCAAAGTCAGAACCAAGTCCTTAAGGTTAATATTGTGTGTATATTTGCTTTGTATTTGTGTATCTTGCAGGTACCAAGAACCGAAGACAAAGCAGGAAAACGCGGCTGGAAGCTTAATTCCAGGCGGCCCCATCAATGGGGGCGCCCCCAAGCATCCAGGCGCCCCCATCAATAGGGGCGCTTGGATCAAAGAAGAAAAAAAAGACCGGTTTCGTGAAGAAGACAGAACAGGCTTCCATTCAGGCGCCCGGGATGATACAGGCACCCGAGTTCATGTAGGCGCCCAAGTCAAAGTTTTATCAGCTGCGACGAGTTCGGCGCAGGGATAAGGTTTGACCAAGCCTATAGGGGTTCCCCCATCAACACAGGTGCTCGTATGAAGCCTATGAAAGGGGATTCGACCCCTCAGCTTCAAACAGAAATTCCACATTCATTCTAAGCCATTCCGTGCGAAGCAAAAGCGATCAAACGAAGCTCTGCGACCAAGGAAGCTCCAGGAGGAAGTGCGTGATGCTTCGGAGTTCCGGATTGGCCGGATCGTCTGTTTCTGTTTGGTTTGTTTTAATTCAAGTTGCATTTCAATTCATATCTTTTTGCTTGTATATCAACTGTAAGACGGGTTTTCTCCGCCTCTGAAAATTCCAGAAAGGAGACCAATAGTTGACTCACGCCGAGTACATAGGCCTTGGACGTACTGACCCTGGGGGGTTGGGAACCAAGTAAATAAATCCCGCATGTCTATTGTTTTGCTTTTCGTTACTTTATTTTCCGCTGCGCATTTGCTCTCTCTTAGTCCGAAAAATTTTATAACGATATTCACCCTTCTATCATTTTCTTCGATCCAACAGAAAATTAGATGCTTCACATGTGCAAAGCTAGGGCACTACCACACCAAGTGCCCAAAGAAAGGTGAAATCAAGAAAATGGAGCACCTAAAAAGATGGGAGAAGGAGGAAAGAAAGAAGAGAAGAAGCTCACAACAAGGAGGGACTACAAGGGTAAGGGAGGTAATTCCTAACCCTAAGTTAAAATGTAATTCTAATTTAAGTTCCTCCATGAATGTTAAAAATAGTGTAAAATGCTCATCCATGCATGCTAGAATTAATGAAGAATGTCTGCTTGTGCATAGTCATGGATTTAAGTATCATGATAGGAATAGGGTTAACAAAATAGATCATAACCCTAGAAAGGTCATACATCATGAAAAATCTAAGACCTTTAGACCTAAGGATCATGGCAATAATTCCAAGAAGGGGAGGAGTGTGCCTAGAAAGGAGGGTAAGTCTAGGAATGTCCAAAGTGGACATGTGGACACTAAGGTTAGAAACTTGGAAAGGGAAATTAAGCCTTGAGGGCAAGGCTTGATACATTGGAAAATGCCCTAGAAAGATTCACGGTTGGATCAAAGGGTTTAGACATGGTGTTGGGTAGTATAAAACCCAACAATGATAGATCGGGTTTGGGATACCGGTCTAAGGTCTCCAATGCCAAGGAAAAGAAGTATGCTAGGAAAGAATATAATCATGGCAAGAAGAAGAAGCCCAAAAATGACAAGGGGGTGCCATTTAAAGGGAAAGATAAGAACTTAGCCAAGGATAAGGTGTCCAAGGTTAAGAAGGTTAGGTTTGTAGGCCAAGAGTCACCGGGGGCACACCGGTGTGGCCTAATGTGGATTGAGTCACCTAGGGAGGTGGTTAGGGCTAATAGCTCAAGGGGGAGCTCTAGGAGCCTTTGGGATCCATGGTAAATGGATCTCAAGAGGTTTTTTCCCAGAAAATTAGATGAAATGTGCCAAAAGGGTTGGAAGACTTGGGTAAGTCTTAATCCTAGAGAATTGACACATTAAAAGGAGTTTTAGGGAGAAAAAGGTGAAAATAGGGTTATATTGGATCAAATTAGGCTTTAATGTGTGAATACCATATAATTCAGTGCTAGAAATGTATCATGGCCAAGTATTAGAAGATATATCAAGAAAAGGCCAAAATTAGGACTTTTTGGATGAGTCTAAATGATACAAATTTAGAAGAAGTTAAATTTCGTACCAATCTTGGGATTTGGAGTATATTTGTTTGGAAACCTATTTTTTCCCAAGTAGATATAGGCTTCATAAATCTTTTTACAAAATTTCAGATTTTTCACATATTTGTAGAATTTATTAGGCATTACTGAAATTGGGCTAAAAACCTGAAATTTAGGTATCAATCGACTGCCCTGGGGGGCTGTCGACTGATCCAAGTGAATTCAGCCCTGAAAGCTCTCTGTTCGTTTTAGCAGTCGACTGCCTTTTGGTCAGTCGACTGATTTGTAGATTTAAGGATAAAAGGCATATTGGAAGCATAGGAAAGGGTCATGATACCTTATAAGATTTTATGGTTAAAAAATCATAAACTATTATTGGATGATAGGATATGACCTCAAATTAAAATCCCTGGTTATGATTTCATATTCTTTGAATCAAGGTTAGCATTGAGATTTAATGTTGATTTTATGGAATAAGGTTTTATTGATAATCACGAAATTTAAGAAGGATTGATGAGTTCTTAAGATCCATTGGATGATATTGAATGATAAATTCTTGATGAATGAAAAGATATGGAAGTTTCTCATATGAATCTAGGATTAAGAGATAAAAAGGAGGAGACTCTCATCATATTGAGGATACGGAAAAGAAAGAATTGAGGACAATTCCTTGTGTAAATTGATAATGGTTAGAGTTGACAAACACAAGGAATCATGAATAAAGTTCAAAGTTGATACAAAATGCCAATGTTTAAGGAAATTAGAATTGATACCAAAAGTCAAGCACACTTGATTCTCTTCATGGAAACATATTTTTCTAGGATAGGGTATATCCTAGCAAATGTGCTTGCAAATTCTTAGATTTTCCAGGTTTTCTAGGATTTTCTAGAGGTTTCTAGGGTAGAAAACTTGGGTTGTTGAGTTAGGATTAACTTGACAAAAGAAAGGTTGTGATCTTAAGTTGGGGTAAAAACTTAACTTGGTGTTAGAGTGTTAAGTTGGGTAGAACTTCACCTAGGAAAATTGAAAATTGGGAGAAGGCATAGGTTAAGGGGGAGGTTGCCTCTTAGTTGCCTTAATTTTCATAGAAAACTTTTGGGTTTTGTGTCAAACTTGGGAATGGTGATAGATATATGGTAAAATATATTTTCCCCAAGTAGGTATGGGTACCACAAACTTCTCCACAAAATTTGGGAATTTTTGGAGATTTGTGAAATTTCTGGCGCATTTCTGAAATTGGCCAGAAAAATTGATTTTCAGAGTATTAGTCGACTGTCTTGGGGGCAGTCGACTGGTAAAGGCTGATTTGTGTATCAGCAGCTGGTTTGGTGTCCAAATGTTGTAAAACAAGTGTACGGGGTGTTAGTACACTGTGTTTAGGATCATTGGGGATTAAAAGAACCAATAATTGGGATATTGTTGGGTTCTTTTTGATGTTAGGCAAAGGGAGAGAAGTGTTGGGTTTAATTTGGGAAACCAAACACACCTTTGCTAGAAACCCTAGGATTAGGGGGAGCATGGTTGCTCCACTCTTGGCGTAAGGGGACCTGGGAGAGGTTCTTAAAAAGCCTTTGTAAGTCCAATGTAGGGGGAGCTTTGGAGAAGCTTTAAAAACCCCGGTTTTGGTGAATAGTCCTAACTTGGAGGGTTAGGTGTGGGATGCCTTGGGATAGGATCCATACATGATTGCATTTGCATATGCATTGGCGGTGTAAGTCCAAGATGGAGTCTTGGCGACATAAGTCCAAATTATTGTTTTAGCATTGTTTATTGCTATTTATTACTATTTGTTTTCCCTAACTTAAACGTATTGCCAAACATCAAAAAGGGGGGAGATTGTTAAGGCAATCTGTGATTCGGAGTGTTTATGAGTTTTGATGTTTAGGCAAAGGGTTTAAGTTAGGTTTTCCCTTGTGTACTAATATGTGTAACTGAGTGTGCAGGATTGCAGGTTTACACATACTGACTTGGCTGGACGGCTTCGGTATGGTGAAGGGTTGCATGGAGTCAAGCTGGAGGCTTGTGTGCACCTAAGGGGCCTTGGTATAGTAGGGATGATGAGCCGAGGGGTATGGACTTCGAGGCGTACGTGAAGGATGGCATGGAGACAAGCTGGAGGCTTGTGTGCATCCGAGGGACGAGGGCCGAAGACGAAGAGGGCGCGAAGGCAATAGTCAAGGCTGCTGGTGAAAAGTCAGTTGAGTCAAGGGACAAGAGCCGAGGGAGGAGGACTCCAAGGGCGATCCGGGAAGTGGACTTCAAAGGGCACACATGAAGGGTGGCATGGAGGCAAGTCAAGGACTTGCATGCACATCCGAGGGACGATAGCCGGTCGAAGAGGACTTCAAGGGGCAAGCCAAGGGAGTGGACCTGAAGGCACGCGTGGAGGAGGGTCAAAGGAGTGAGTAGGAGTGCTATTGTAAGTTGGGCAGTCGACTAGGGATTGTCCAGTCGACTGCCAAAACTCACAGTGTGTGATTGGACCTGGAACAGTCGACTGCTCTGGGAGTAGTCGACTGGTGTATAGCTAGATTCGAACGTTGGGGCTGTCAACGGTTGAATTTGAGTGGGGCCAGTCGATGCCCTGGGAGCAGTCGACTGCCAGCGAGGGTTTCCAGTCCGAGTTCTATTTAAAGAGAACTCGGTTTGGGCTGGGGTTCTCGGCGAAATCTGCTTGGGTAGAGTAGATTAGTAGCCTTTGGTGTTCAGGTGTTGTCGAAGTGCTGTGGCGAGGTTTCTCCACCCACAAGGAGCGACATGGGCTAGCCGGAGGTTATTCGGGAAGTGATCCACCGAAGGATTCTTGGATTAGTCACCCATAGGGGTGGATACCAAGTAAACCGTTCTTGTTAGCGTTGTTTTTATTCATTATTATTGTTTCCGCTTGAGCAACTAATAACGTAGGTACAAGAAGAACCGAAGAATTGCTATTCACCCCCCCCCCTCTAGCAACCGTACAAGATCTAACATCTTCTTCCATTCTTTCTTCCCTCTCCGACCAAGCCACTAGCCGGCGCAAGATGTGGTCCACCACATCTTGTGCCGGCTGGTTAGATCCGGTAGTTGCCAGATATAGCAACTTGACAAATCTAGCGAGTGGTCAGATTTGCCCAGCCGAGTAGCACTACCAAGCACCAACAAGCCACTACTAGGTAGCAAGTTCTGGCCACGACCACAGCCGACCAATTCTGGCTATGGCCGACCACTGTCTGGTGGTCAGTTCTAGCTGCGCCCACTAAAAGAGAATAAATATAATATTTGACGGCGTCAAATATTATTAGATATTTTCCTTATTAATCTGTTAATTGACAGTTTCTTTATGAATATGTTAATTAACAGATTCCTTATTAATTTTTCATTTGACTAAGTATCCTAAGGCCTCTATAAATAGTATATCTCATAGACAAGTTTTTTCAATTAATCAAGAAAGTTATTTTGTTACCTCTTCTCTCTACCTCTCTTCTCTCTCTCTACTTCTCTTACTCTAATATGGTATCAGAGCGATAGCTCTTCTTACCTTATGCGCCGCTTCTTTTTATACGACGTCTTTCTTCTTCTTCATGTGACGCTTGATGTCACCGTTTTTATTTTTATTTTTATTTGAAAAAAATAAGGGCCTAGCAACTTCTAAAGTGATTTGTCTCTTCCTCCTCTATTTTTGCTCGCCATCCTCCTTCCTCGTTGCTATCACCCGCCCACTCATGACCGGATAGTAGGGGAGAAGAGGAGTAACCTTTGCATTTTTTGCCCAAGCTACAACAACTTTTGGTTCTTTGTTATTTTTTTATGTCGAATATCAGAGATATCAAATTTGTCTCCAAATTGGACATACTGGTATTCAATGTCCTAAAAGACTCGACAAAACCTTCATCGGTGGTCCTTCAGCCTTAAGAAGATGTCAAATTTGTCTCCAAGAAGGTTGAATAATTACAGTGGCAAGTGATCGAGTTACTGGAGAAGGACTATATCTGAGAAAGCAAGAGCCCGTGTGCGATCTTCCTTCCGGGTTACCACCCATGCGTGATATCTAACATCAGATTGACCTTATTTCGGGACCGACATATCGTTTCAATCCCAAGAAGGCCGAATAATTACAGTAGCAGGTGATGGAGTTACTGGAGAAGGACTATATCTGAGAAAGCATGAGCTCGTGTGCAGTTCCAGCCCTACTAGTGTCGAAGAAAGATGGTTCGTGGCATATGTGCGTTGACATTAGAGCCATCAATATGATTATCGTGAAATATAAATTTCTGAATCCCCGCTTGGAGGACATGTTGGATCAGCTATCCAGTTCCAAGGTCTTCTCAAAAATTGACCTTAAAAGCGGATACCATCAGATCAGAATAAGGCCTGAGATGAATGGAAGATCGCTTTCAAGACACAACATGGGATATATGAGTGAATGGTCATTCCTTTTGGATTGTCTAGTGCGCCCAGAAGTTTCATTTGATTTATGCATTAGATTCTTCAACCTTTCATGGGAAAGTTTGTGGTTGTTTACTTCGACGACATTCTCGTCTATTGTTCGACATGGACATCACACTTCGATCACCTCCATGCTTTTTTTGAAAAGCTGAAGACAGAGTACTTATTTATCAACATGAAGAAGTGTTCTTTCTTTACTATGTCGGTAACATTTCTTGGCTTTTTTATATCTACTGATGGTGTGCATGTAGATCCAGCAAAAATAGACGCAGTCTTGGAGTGGCCTCAACTGAATGTTGGAAACGGATGGCTAGAGAGGGGGGGTGAATATAGCCAATCTCTTTTTCTTGGCACTCAACCAGTTATCTGCACTCAACTTATCAGTAGCACAGCGGAAGAAGCAAAATGAAACGAGCAGTGCAGTAAACTAAAACAAAAGTGAAGACAAACAAAGACAGCTACCAAGATCGCTAACAAGAGGGTTTACAAGGTTCGGGGATAACTTGCCCCTACTCCTTGGCGTGCCCTTAAGGTGGGCGATCCCTTGATCGTCGGCAGATCAAGCCCCGGTGTTCACCGGATATAACGCAACCTCCTTCTCGGTGGAGAAACCTCTCCATAGCGTTTCAATAACAGATAAATGTTTAAGCTCAATGAAACAACAGGAAGGATCTTACTCAAGCACTCAGCAAGGACAAGAACACAGCAAGCTTCCCTGAGCTCCACCCAGTGGTGATCTCACGCAAGAACCCCTCTTCGTGTCTTCCCACTGTCGGACTCCAAGCCCCTTGCTCTTTCCTCCCAGCACTTACGTAAGAGTTGGTTGCTTCACAAAATCAGTAGCTTGCTCAAAGTGATGAAGCTTCAAGAACACAGCAAGCTCGTAATGGAGAACTCAAGGCGCAGCAAGAAGATTAGTTCCAGAACTCTAAAACTCTGCTTCCACGAAGCTTGCTTCCGCGCTTTTGATTCTCCACACAGCACCAGGTGACAACATCCTCCGTAGCCTCCAGCTACCACGCTGCCAACGCCAGCTACCACTAAGCCCTCTCTGGTCTTCCTGAGATCACCTCAGCCAAGCCCCAGTCCCGGCTCCAGTCTGCAGCTCGGCCGTTGCAACCTGAAACGGAGAATCGGACAAACCTACTCCAAGGAAAGCCTCCTTTGACCTCTCCTTGAGTGTTTGAATCCTCCCCTGTCACCTGTAGCTTAATCAGATTGTTAGAGCAGTAAATCAGACAGTAAATCAAATATCAGAAGCAAACGGCAGCGAATCGGATATGATCAGACGTTCTGACCGCGTCTGACAATGCAATTTGAATTAAAGTGATCGGTCACCGGACCGATCCAGGACTTGTGGGTCGGTCACCAGACCGATCTACTGCTTCGCTGGGATTCCCAGCTCTCGCGGCTATACACGCCTGATCGGTCACCCGACCGATCAGAGTGAAGCCTGATCGGTCACCAGACCGATCAGAGTGAAGCCTGATCGGTCACTCAGACCGATCAGGACAGATGAACGGAGAATTATTAATCAGATCCAAGATCCCTGATCGGTCACCGGACCGACCCAGGACTTTGATCAGCAAGGGAACTCACTCACCGTCCGCTCCCTGATCGGTCACCAGACCGATCAGGAGCAAGGCAGTGAGGAAGCAGCCTGCTCCCTGATCGGTCACCGGTCCGATCAGGAGCCCCACAGTAGGTTCCCAACCTCACTGTGTGCTCCCTGATCGGTCACCAGTCCGATCAGACATCGCTGGATCGGTCACCAGACCGATCCACGAAGGAGCAGCGTGCCAATGTCCCTGATCGGTCACCAAACCGATCCAGGGACTCAAACCTAGCCCTCCAAGCTAGGAATTCATCCACCTTAGCCCTCCAAGCTAAGGATTTTTCCATCTAATCCTCCAAGTTGGGAATTTGCACCTAACCCTCCAAGTTAGGACTTTTCACCTAGCCCTCCAAGCTAGGACTTTTCACCTAGCTCTCCAAGCTAGGACTTTTCACCCAACCCTTCCGAGTTAGAACATCATCCAACCTAGCCCTCCAAGCTAGGCACCTGACCCTCCAAGCCAGGACTTTTTCACCTAATTCTCCGGGATGGGAATTTGCACCTAACCCTCCAAGTTAGGACTTTTCACCTAGCCCTCCAAGCTAGGACTTTTCACCCAACCCTTCCAAATTAGGACTTTTCCAACACCTAGCCTCCCAGACTAGGATTTTCCAACACCTAACCCTCCAGGTTAGGATTTTCCAACACCTAACCCTCCAAGTTAGGATTTTCCAACACCTAGCCTCCCAGACTAGGATTTTCCATACCATGCCTGATCCCCGACCAGGACTTAATCATAATCATCATAATCATCCACCTAAACTAAAATCGGTGTCAACACAAAAACAACAATCAGGGCCAGACTGCATCAACAATCTCCCCCTTTTTGTCGTTTGACAATCCGATTTTTAGTTTAGGGATTCTCAATCAATAACTCAACTTTAGAATCATAGGGGAATCCAGATCTTCCCCCTACAACATGATCATTCTAAACTTAAACAATCCACACTCTCCCCCTTTGTCGAACACCGAAAAGGGGCTAGACGGGCTGTTAAGTTTTAACCATACTCCCCCTCAACCCTAGGGGTATCTCAAATCAACAAGGATAGGAATGATTTTTGGATAACCATATGACCACATGTGAAAAATATAGAGCAAGATATAGCAATCACATGCATCATATGAACATGAAGTATCAACTCGCAAATCATGCCATAACATTTACATGTATCAGGTAAGCATGGCATTACAAGTATGAACATGGCAATGTAGCAAATATGCATATCATAGTCATATAAACAACATGACATCAACAATAAGCATACTAAGAGTAGATAAGCATGTAATTCAAGGTCAGACAAGTCAAAGCATAAAACAAGTAGCAAGATACGTGTGGCACAAGGCCACAATAGTCAAGTCACAGGGCATACAGCCCAAGAGTCATACAAGTCATCCATAAGGAAAGGTAAGAGACATCCAAGCTCAAACATCAGCAGGAGGGTCGTCATCGTCCACGAGATCATCCATCGTGGTATCAGTAGGAGCAAGGGACCCTGGTGCAGTACTCGATGAAGGTACACCTCCTGGGAATGTGTGGCTGTGCCACTCCTCATACCATGTCTGCTGGAGGGTACGGGTCCCCGAGACCTCAGTCTCGATCCTGGTCAGTCGGGAATCAAGTGAGCGAAATCCTGACCGATACTCCTCGCGATCTGTCGCCCCTAACTGTATAAACTCCTGTAGTGTCTGATCCAGCTCTGAGATCTGCCAGCGCAGATCTGGATCCGACTCGTCATAGTCATCATCATCAGCAGCGGTTGGCGCATAAACCTGTGGACCTCCCCTAGGTAACTCACCAAGGACCCTACCATCTTTCCAAATCAACATCCGATCGGGCCCCCGAATAATGATGCTGGACTTGGCGAATGCTCGCCGGCCAAGTCGGCAATCCTGTCGTACCATCGGCATCGTCCGGCCCTTGGTGACATCTACACCAACCGACATGAGCCAGTCGGTGATGACGTGACCAAAAGGCATGTAGACGGTGCGGCGGCTGGGCTCTCGATAAGACAAGATGGACTGGAAGATGCTCTCCATGATATCAAAGTCCAAACGGCGGTGCATACCGTAGAGCATCAGGCAGTGATAGGGTCTAATCTCAGCTAAAGGTTTAGAGGTGATTGGGAGGATACACTTCGTGATGATCTTGAATAATATGTAGCTAGTGGGAGAGAGACGTAGAGCAGCAAAGGTAGGAAAGTCAGGGCCCAGCTCATCAAGACCGTCTGGGCGGGGATGACCAAAGAAATACTAATGGATAGAATCAGGGGTAACATCTGCAAATGGTGCCAGTAGAGGATTAGGAAGCTCGGGATAGATCAAATACATGTTTGGTGATCGGCGACCACCCAGAAAATCGGCAAGTATGTCATAAGAAAAATTGAGAGTCTTTTTGGCGACTCGAGTAGTGAACTCAAAACCACCTTGAGGACCCTGCTGAAGGTTATTGTAAAATTCCGAGACTAGGTCATAGTTGATGGTTCGCTCTAAGGAGAGGAGGAACCCAAGATTGTAAAAAGTAACGATCTCCATGATCGATGGACAGTACTCAGTCAGGAAAGGAACATCTATGGATCGGTAGGGTAGCATTTTGAAGGTCCTTGATTGAAAGGACTGCTCACAGGCGGCGTTTGGAAATCTAGAGCTCGAAGAGGGCTGTAGCCTCTTGGAGGGGGTAGAGGAAGAGGGGGTTTTCCCTTTGGAGCTGCCCTCTGTAGCCTCTTTGCCCTTGGAAGACTTTCTAAAAGGATTGAATTGGTCATACACATGATTTAAACAATTTGAACAGGATGGACATAGATTGAATCACACATACAAGAGTTGATGACCATAGGTTGAACCACAAGTTGAAGAATTGATCATCATAGATAAGACCCAATCATAATATAGACATTAAATCAAGATGAAAAATAGAACAAATGAAAGATTCGATTTGATCATTTGGTGAGAAGGTAGGGTCACGGCAAATACACAGGGGTCACGGCACAACAGCAAGAACAAGAGCCAAAACATGGTTAGCTTCACACTATAATATAGGAAAAGATTTGGAAAGAAAACTAAACCACAAAGACACACTTTGGCGCCATTGATGAGGTTTTTGAAGGTTGGAAGGGAAAAAGCCTGCGCAGGAAAAGCCTCGGCGCAAGACAGAAACGCAGAAGATTGGAGCAAACCGTGAATTCGCAGAGAGCAGGGACGCCCGTAGAGACCTTCGCACCAACTCGTACGCATGGAAAGGAGGAAGAGAAAGGCACTGGAAAGCTCTCGCACGAAGCAAGGGTGGCGAGAATGGGAGGATTCGGCGCTAGGGTTCGAGAGTGAAGGGTTTTGGGAGGAGTTAATCGGTTGGTGGATCGGTCCACCAACCAGAATTTAATGCGTCTGAACGGATCACCGTTCGATCTGATTGCGCCCAGACCAATCAGGCTCTAGCCTGATCGGACTGACCCGGGCCTGATCGGTCGGGTGACCGATCAGGTGCGCTCCTGATCGTTCGGTCTGATCGATCAGGGAGAGATCAGTAGGCTCGGTCGGCTTACTGTGAACCCCCTGATCGGTCCGTGGACCGGTCTCAGCAGAGTGCCAGATCGGTCCGGGGACCGATCCAGCTAGCTCAGTATACTTGGTCAAAATTACGGAAAGTCACTGCTATCCCTCTGATCGGTCTGTGGACCGATCAATGCAAAAGGAAGCCTGATCGGTCCGGGGACCGAACAGCAGTATGCCTGATCGGTCCGGTGACCGATCAGGGTTCCTGATACGAACTGAAGTGTTCAGTTTCAGAATTTCTGAAGCTTTCCAAGGAAATCTGGTGAAGTTTATCGAACTTGGACAAGATCTCATGACTAAACTTGATCCCTGAATAAGGATCAAAGGTCCTTATAAGTTCAAAATCACTTTGATCCATCTACATGGAGTCAAACTCAATCAACAATCATTCAAGCAAATTCAATCAAGTTTTGGTTCCAAATCCAAGTTTCCAATCAAGTTGTCTTGATTGGAATGTCCAAGTATGATCATGGAGCCAAATACACATATATTATGCATTGGTTTTCCCCATACTTGGTCACCACCGTGATCATTATCTCGTCAACTTAACTTCTCAAGGGATGCATTGACATTTTGAGAAATTGAGTTGATCCTAACATCTCACCCCATTTCTAGCAAACAAAAATGTTTGGTAAACCTTATAGTTTGTGTGAGATGTCCCCAAAGTTACCCAAATTGTTTCCCAACAATTTCGAAATAATCATGAAGGGTTTGATTACAATTTGAAAATCATGAAGCGCGACACATTCCCAACTCCCGTCTTAAGAAACTAAACTCATTTTCGGGAAGTGGTTTAGTGAAAATGTCTGCTAGGTTGGATTTGGACTCTACATGTGAGAGTACAATATCTCCCCTAGCTACATGATCCCTAATGAAGTGGTGTCTTATTTCAATGTGTTTGGTCCTAGAGTGATGGACTAGATTTTTGGTTAGATTGATTGTGCTAATGTTATCACATAACACTTGCACACCCTTGTAACTCAATCCATAGTCCTCTAAAGTATGTATCATCCACAACAACTGTGATACACTCTCTCCCATGGCGATATATTCTGCCTCGGTCGTGGAGAGAGCAACGCAATGTTGTTTCCGACTTGACCAACTTACTAAGGACGAACCTAAGAATTGGCAACCCCCACTTGTGCTCTTCCGATCCAACTTACATCCAGCGTAGTCGGAATCCGTATAGCCAATCAAATCAAAAGATTCGGTACAGGGGTACCAAAGACCTACACCAATTGTGCCTTTGAGATATCTCAAAATTCGCTTAACAGCAATTAAATGAGATTCCTTGGCACAAACTTGATACCTAGCGCACATACCCACAGCAAATAGAATATCCGGTCGACTAGCTGTTATGTATAGCAAACTACCTATCATACTTCGATATTGAGTTAAATCAACGGGTTTACCACTCTCGTCATTGTCTAATCTTGTGTTTGTGGCCATGGGAGTGGTTACCTCTTTTGAATCACTCATGTTGAATTTTCGAAGCATTTCTTGTGTATACTTCGATTGGTGCACATGGATACCATCGCGAGTTTGCTTGATTTTAAGTCCAAGGAAGAAAGTCAACTCTCCCACTAGACTCATCTCAAATTCACTCTCCATGTGTCCAATGAACTCATTTAAATAGCCCTTATTATTTGAGCCACAAATTATGTCATCGACATATACTTGGGCTATAAATATATTGTCACCATCTCTCCGTAGAAATAGTGTAGGGTCTATTTGGCCTCGAATGAAGCCCTTCTCAATCAGGAATGTCGACAACCGCTCATACCAAGCTCGGGGTGCTTATTTAAGGCCATAAAGTGCCTTTTTGAGCTTGAACACGTGGTTTGGAAATTCGGTACTCTCAAACCCCGGAGGTTGTTCGACATAGACCTCTTCTTTAATCAGACCATTTAGAAAGACCGATTTGACGTCCATTTGATATAATTTGAAGCCACGATGTGCTGCAAATGCAAGCATCAATCGGATGGACTCTAATCGTGCCACGGGAGCATAGGTCTTATCATAATCAAGGCCTTCAACTTGACTGTAGCCCTTGGCTACCAAGCGTGCCTTGTTTCTAATGATTTCTCCCTTATGGTTCAATTTGTTCTTGAAGACCCATTTGGTTCCAATAATGGAGGTCTTCTTGGGTCGAGGGACTAAGTCCCAAACTTGACTCCTCTCAAATTGACCTAGTTCATCTTGCATTGCAATGATCCAATCGGGATCATTTAATGTTTCATCAATTTTCCTATGTTCAATTTCGAAAATTAGGGCAACTTCATTAGCCTCATTCCGGAAGAATGATCTAGTTCTAACCCTCTGATGGATGTCTCCAACAATCTGGTCTTGGGGATGACTAGAGGCTAATCTAGTTTGCCTTGGTGTTGGTGGTGCTTCTTGAACGGGTTCACCAGACATAAGTTCAGCCTCAGGATCCGGCTGATCAATGGGTTGTCTAGGTTCACCGTCATCAGACTCATCACCATCAACAACACTTGGAGTTTCATTCAAACTTAGTCTCCTAAGTTCGAGTTGAACTCCTTCTACATTTTCTGATTGGTCACTTGACTTTGGAATTTCTTCAAAGACCACATCAGAAGACTCTTCAACTAATCTAGACTTCTTGTTGTAGACTCGATAGGCTTTGCTAACGAGGGAGTACCCGACTAGTATCCCTTCATCAGCCTTTGCCGTGAACTTTCCAAGATGGTATTTGGTGTTTAGAATGAACACCTTACAACCAAACACCCTAAGGTGTTTATCCGTAGGTGGTTTCCCAAACCAAAGTTCATGGGGAGTCTTTCCTAGAAACCTATGAATGAGGACTCTGTTTTGCACATAGCAAGCCGTATTTACAGCTTCAGCCCATAAGTAACTCGAGAGTGAGTACTCATTAAGCATGCTTCGTGCAACCTCTTGAAGTACACGGTTCTTCCTCTCTACAACATCATTTTGTTGTGGTGTTCTAGGAGTAGAGAACTCATGCTTATAACCTCTATCTTGACAAAACTCTAAAAACCTTTGATTTTGAAATTCACCTCCATGATCACTTCTAATTGTCTTAATGGTTGATGATTTTTCATTTTCAACTCTTCTACAAAAAGAAATGAAAATATCTAAGGTTTGGTCCTTATATTTTAAAAAGTAAGTCCATGTATATCTAGTGAAATCATCAATGATCACAAAGCATTATCTACTTCCATTCAAAGATATGATGGTACTACAATCAAATAGATCCATATGAAGTAAATCCAATGCATTGGAAGTACTTACAGCGCTCTTACCTTTATGGGCATATTTTGTTTGTTTACCCATTTGACATGCATCACAAAGTTTGTCTTTTTCATACTTGATGCTTGGTAAACCACGGACTAATCCCTTGTTGGTCAACTTCCGAATGTTCTTCATGTTCACATGAGCTAGCCTCCGGTGCCAAAGGGTGGACTCTTCTTCTTTTGACATGAAACACTTAGCAGAAACATTAGTAGCACTTTTAAATGAAACTAGATAAATATTGTCTACTCTTGTTCCTACTAGTACTGTGTCCAAGGTGTCATTGTGTCTAACTAGACATTGACTTGGTTGGAAGTCAATTGTGTAACCCGTATCACACAATTGACTCACACTTAGGAGATTAAATTTCATCCCCTTGACTAGAAGGACATTTGAAATTCTAAGACATTCGGATATTTGAATGTCTCCTACCCCTATGACCTTAAGACTACCATTGTTACCAAATGATACATTACCTCTACTTTTCTTGTGAAGTGTGGTAAACAATGATCTATCCCCGGTCATGTGTTTGGAGCATCCACTATCAACGAACCAAGTTGATAGATGCTCCCCCTCAATCATAACCTACACAATTCGAAAAATAGAAGTTTTAGGTACCCAAACCTTGGGACCTAAAGCATCAACTAAACATGACTTAGGCACCCATGCCTTGACAACTTTCATTTGATTTTTGGGTGTCCTAGATTGTCTCATGTCAGTCCTAGACATGAGAGACACAAATGAGGGTTCCTTAGGGCGGTAACCAATACCGGCCCTATTGTAAACTGCCCTTTGGGCATTTAGAATCATATCTAGGGTCTTAGAGCTAGTTGAGAACTTCCCAAGAATATTCTTGAGCTTCTCAACCTCACTCTTCAAAGATTGGTTTTCCTCTACTAACAAGTTATCATGCAAATCATTTACTTCCTCAACCTTAGAGGATTTCAAATTTACGATCTCATGTTTCAAACATTTAATTTCATCTTCTAGCAAGTCAACATGCAAATCGTCAATATTATCATCCCTAGAAGCTTTCAATTGATCAATTTCTAATTGCAATGCTTTAACCTTATTCTTGGACTTTTTAAGCATATTAGTTAAACATGCAATTGCCCTATAACACTTTTCAAGCTCGGGAGAAGTTACCTCTTCATCATCCGAAGATGATGAAGCCGTGTTTGAGGAGCTTGGAGCTTCATCACTGCTCTCCTCACCAAGAGCCATGAGTGCCACTTACCTTGTGCTCTTCTCCTCCTTCTCTTCATCGGATGAGCTAGAGGATGTCTCATCCCAAGTGGCCTTCAAAGCCTTCTTCTTCTTCTTGGATCTCTCTTCTTTTCTTTTGGATTTCTCCTCCTTCTTCTTGAGTTTTGGACATTCACTCTTGAAATGCCCTTTCCTACCACACTCAAAGCAAGAGGCATTAGTCTTGTCAAGTTTGGATTCACTAGAGTTACCTCTACTCTTGAATCGTCGATCCCTTCGCATCATCCTTCGCACGAAGTTCGTCATTTCGGATGAAGAGGAGTCACTGCCATCTTCTTCGAAATAGGACTCGGATTCGGAAGAGGATGAAGATGAAGAGACTTCCTTCTCCTTCTTCTTCTTGTTGGTTCGGTCCCCTGCAACTAAGGCAATTCCCTTCTCCTTGGGGCCTTTGTTAGCCATTTCATGCAATTCCATCTCACAAAAGAAATCATCTAACTTTACAATAGATAAATCCTTGGATACTTTGTAGGCATCCACCATGGATGACCACAAAGCATTCCTTGGAAATGCTTTCAAAACATACCTCACAAGGTCGCGATTCTCGACCTTTTCATCAATTGAATGAAATCCATTGAGGACTTCCTTGAACCGGCTATGGAGCTCACTTACCGACTCATTCTCCTTCATGGAGAGATTTTGAAGTTGATTGAGGAACAAGTCCCTCTTTGCAATTCTAGAGTCTCGGGTGCCTTCATGGAGCTCAATGAGTTTGTTCCACAAGTCCTTTGCACTTGTGAAAGGACCAACCTTGATGAGTTGGTCTTTGTTCATGCCACATTGTAGAGTGACAACCGCCTTTGCGTCGGCTTCACGTTTTCGTGTTTGTTCGGCAGTCCACCGTGAAGACTCGAGTTCTTTGCCTTCGTCATCCTTAGGAGGGATGAACCCCTCCTTCACCGCGAACCAAGTGTTGATATCCATCTTCAAATAGTATTCCATCTTTGATCTCCAATATTGAAAGTCGGCGCCATCAAAGAATGGAGGTCGGGTGGTGGAGAAGCCTTCTCTCAAAGCCATCTTGTTAAAAACTCTCGGATGTTAAGCCGTGTACAGAGCCCCACGCTCTGATACCACTTGTTGGAAACGGATGGCTAGAGAGAGGGGGGGTGAATATAGCCAATCTCTTTTTCTTGACACTTAACCAGTTATCTGCACTCAACTTATCAGTAGCACAGCGGAAGAAGCAAAATGAAACGAGCAGTGCAGTAAACTAAAACAAAAGTGAAGACAAACAAAGACAGCTACCAAGATCGCTAACAAGAGGGTTTATAAGGTTCGGGGATAACTTGCCCCTACTCCTTGGCGTGCCCTTAAGGTGGGCGATCCCTTGATCGTCGGCAGATCAAGCCCCGGTGTTCACTGGATATAACGCAACCTCCTTCTTGGTGGAGAAACCTCTCCACAGCGTTTCAATAACAGATAAATGTTTAAGCTCAATGAAACAACAGGAAGGATCTTACTCAAGCACTCAGTAAGGACAAGAACACAGCAAGCTTCCCTGAGCTCCACCCAGTGGCGATCTCACGCAAGAACCCCTCTTCGTGTCTTCCCACTGTCGGACTCCAAGCCCCTTGCTCTTTCCTCCCAGCACTTACGTAAGAGTTGGTTGCTTCACAAAATTAGTAGCTTGCTCAAAGTGATGAAGCTTCAAGAACACAGCAAGCTCGTAATGAAGAACTCAAGGCGCAGCAAGAAGATTAGTTTCAGAACTCAAAAAACTCTGCTTCCACGAAGCTCGCTTCCGCGCTTTTGATTCTCCACACAGCACCAGGTGACAACATCCTTCGTAGCCTCCAGCTACCACGCTGCCAACGCCAGCTACCACTGAGCCCTCTCTGGTTTTCCTGAGATCCCCTCAGCCAAGCCCCAGTCCCGGCTCCAGTCTGCAGCTCGGCCGTTGCAACTTGAAACGGAGAATCAGACAAACCTGCTCCAAGGAAAGTCTCCTTTGACCTCTCCTTGAGTGTTTGAATCCTCCCCTATCACCTGCATCTTAATCAGACTGTTAGAGCAGCAAATCAGACAGTAAATCAAATATCAGAAGCAAACGGCAGCGAATTGAATATGATCAGACGTTCTGACCGCGTCTGACAATGCAATTTGAATTAAAGTGATCGGTCATCGGACCGATCCAGGGCTTGTAGGTCGGTCACCAGACCGATCTACTGCTTCGCTGGGATTCCCAGCTCTCGCGGCTATACATGCCTGATCGGTCACCCGACCGATCAGAGTAAAGCCTGATCGGTCACCAGACCGATCAGAGTGAAGCCTGATCGGTCACCCAGACCGATCAGGGCAGATGAACAGTGATTTTTTAATCAGATCCAAGATCCCTGATCGGTCACCGGACTGACCCAGGACTTTGATCAGCAAGGGAACTCACTCACCGTCCGCTCCCTGATCGGTCACCAGACCGATCAGGAGCAAGGCAGTGAGGAAGCAGCCTGCTCCCTGATCGGTCACCGGCCCGATCAGGAGCCCCACAGTAGGTTCCCAACCTCACTGTGTGCTCCCTGATCGGTCACCAGTCCGATCAGACATCGCTGGATCGGTCACCAGACCGATCCACGAAGGAGCAGCGTGCCAATGTCCCTGATCGGTCACCAAACCGATCCAGGAACTCAAACCTAGCCCTCCAAGCTAGGAATTCATCGACCTTAGCCCTCCAAGCTAAGGATTTTTCCATCTAACCCTCCAAGTTGGGAATTTGCACCTAACCCTCCAAGTTAGGACTTTTCACCTAACCCTCCAAGCTAGGACTTTTCACCTAGCCCTCCAAGCTAGGACTTTTCACCTAGCCCTCCAAGCTAAGACTTTTCACCCAACCCTTCCGAGTTAGAACATCATCCAACCTAGCCCTCCAAGCTAGGCACCTGACCCTCCAAGCCAGGACATTTTCACCTAATTCTCCGGGATGGAAATTTGCACCTAACCCTCCAAGTTAGGACTTTTCACCTAGCCCTCCAAGCTAGGACTTTTCACCCAACCCTTCCAAATTAGGACTTTTCCAACACCTAGCCTCCCAGACTAGGATTTTCCAACACCTAACCCTCCAGGTTAGGATTTTCCAAACCTAGCCTCCCAGACTAGGATTTTCCAACACCTAACCTTCCAGGTTAGGATTTTCCAACACCTAGCCTCCCAGACTAGGATTTTCCATACCATGCCTGATCCCCGACCAGGACTTAATCATAATCAATAATCATCCACCTAAACTAAAATCGGTGTCAATACCAAAACAACAATCAGGGTCAGACTGCATCAACAACTTCCACCTTGCCAGCATGCGATCTCCCCGATCCACCTGGACTTCACCTAGTCCCACTAGGTGTGCCTAGTCCCACTAGGTCTTTTCCCATGCCAGCGTGCGATCTCCCCGATCCACCTGGACTTCACCTAGTCCCACTAGGTGTGCCTAGTCCCACTAGACATCATACGATATTCAAACATCATATGACATTCAAACATCATTATCAAACATCGAAACATCTAACCTTAAGCTTACCAAGCTTACCAGACCTAAGCTCACCCGAGCCTAGTCAAACTAGGTCAACCCTAACCTAACCAAGATTGCACCAACAATATCCACCCATCGGCTCTATATATAACCCCTTTTCCCCTTTTCACCGTCCCATTTTCGCCTCGTTCCACTGCTATTGAGTGCTCTGCTAGGGTTCCGACGACGATAGTCCTGCAACCTCGCACTCTCTCCGGCGACCCCTCGTTTTCACCGGTTAGTTCGTCTTTCCTTCTATCTCTCCGGCGACCCCTCTCCGGGTGACAACTCTGCGCCGTACCCGACAAACACTATCTGATGCCCAAAACTCGGGGAAACGAGCAGTTCGGAAGAGAATGGCGTTTGAGGCGGACAGGGGACGAACCGCCAGGAGACATTGCCGCCCGAGGAGGGGCAGAAGATGAACCATCAGGAGATGCTCTCGGACGAAACAACCGATGTCATCTCCGCTATGCTCCCCGGCGGAACACATGATATCCCTTTTGGACTCCTCGGCCAAACCCGGGGTCTCATCTCCGCCATGATCTCCTGCGAGACCCCGGACATCATCTCCGCTATGCTCCCTGGCGAATAGTGTGAAACATGTGGTTCCACCTCCGCTAGGCCCTTCGGCGAGAAACACTGCTCCGTCTCCACTATCCTCCCCGGTGGTGCTGACGACCCCTACCATAAAAAGGGGCGGGGGAGAGTGCACTGGCATATCGCCAATTCCATAAGGAGTCTATCAAGAGAAAGAAGGCGTAATGGATGGAGTCTATCAAGAGTGCACTGGCATATCGCCAATTCCATATAGGCACGGCGCAGGAGCAGTAATGGACACCAACCCTGAGGCGTCGCATCGATTAGTATGCCTCTGCCGCGCCTAGGAACTTGCAACCCTTTATGGGTCAATTCAATGGATTTTTTGGGATTTGGAGACGATGGTTCGGAGGCCACCAACACTCTCTAGAGAGAAGGGTTGACAGGGGCCCCACAGGGGAATAACTGCAGACCTAGTACTTGGGCTTGCGGGGGTAGCTTAGGGAGATCTGTACCCAGGATCAAACCCGAAAAATCTCGATCTTTCTACTCTCTGAGCATTTGATGCAAAGACAAATGACACAGGGAGCCAAATGCAACAGCATGCGCGAGACTATAAGGTAAAGAAATATTATCATTTTAATCAAAATGGGTACAGCGGGGCCAAACTCCCTAGTAATAGGCCCGACCCTGGGCCAGGTCCAGCCCGGAACTGGCCCGGGTCAACGGGCCGAACTGGAATCGGCCCGGCAGGATGCCGGGCCAGTTCCGGTTCGCGTAGCCAAAACCCGCAAACCGACAGTTAACCGCCAGTTCCAATGGTACTGAACCGCCGGTTCCAATGGTACTGAACCGCCGGTTCAGTGCCGTTGGGAAGGTTTTGTATTTTTTTCGACGGTTGAGATCATTTAACCATTTTTTGATCAATGACTATGATTTAGTGACCGTTATGATCCAAACTCTATAAATAGGGAGCTCATTTCATCATTTTCACACACAACACAACTTCTCTTCTCTTAATCTCTCATTCTCAAATCTCAAATCTTAACTTCTCTCCGCGTTCTTCATTTTTTGACGATAATGGAAGGAGGTCACGGAGCTTCATCATCTCAATCTCGGAGGGGAAAAGAAATAGCGTACGAGGATTCCAACCTTCAAATTCAATCCACCGATGATGAGACTGAGGCTCAGCCCTAATGCCCTTCAATCCCCAAAACGTAAGGAAATACCGATGCGATTACTTCTAAGGTTCGGGAAAATCCTCCTTTAAAATCATCTATTTTCACTAAACATTTTGAGAAAGTCACACTGTCGTCGGGAGAATTGCGTGCAAAATGCAAGCATTGCAATGCTTCCTACAAATTCCAAGTCGGCGGCGGCTATGGGTCGTTGAAACGACATATAGAAATGAAGCACCCGACGTAATATGGGCTTGACCGCTCTCAAACACAATTATCTAGATTTTCTAGTGGTAGTAGTACTAATTCTGGTTTATTTTTATATTCGGATAATAAATTAAGAAAATCATTAGCTAAATTTGTTTGCGTAGAACATCTTTCTTTTAGTTTTGGATCTAAATGCACATTTGAAGATTTTTGTAAAGAATCTCTTAATCCTGCTGCTAAATGTGTACCTAGGACTACACTTACTCGTACAATTAAAAGATTAGTAAAACAAGGAAAAAAGAATTTAATTGATGAATTTAGTAAATTAAATAATAAAGTTTCTTTATGTTCCGATATTTTGAGTGATTATTGGCAAACTCATTCTTATATGGGTGTAACATGCCATTGGATTGATAACTCTTGGATCCTCCAAAAAAGATTGTTAGCTTATAGAATTTTTGATGAATCACATACTGCTCATAACATTGCACAATTATTACACTTAATTTTAGAAGAATATGGATTGACTCATCAAATATTTTCAATATCATTAGACAATGCTAGTTCTAATACCGCTTCTATAGATGAACTAAAATTTATTTGCCAACCTGTTATTGATGGTTTATTTTTTCATATTCGTTGTGTATGCCATTTTTAAATTTATGTGTTCAAGATGGATTAAAACTTTTACAAAATTATATTCAACCAATTAGAACCGCAATTTCATACTTATGGTCACATCCATCTATGATGAAACAATGGGGTAAATTTTGTAAAGCTAACAGAATGCGGCCTAAAAAATTTCCACATGATGTTCAAATACGTTGGAATTCAACATATTAATTATTACAAAATTCTTTTCAATATAAAGATTTATTATGTTTATTTTTTGCACAAAATAGTAATACTAATATATATTTATTTTTCACAATAATGGAATATTTGTAGTAATATTTGTGAAATTTTAAAAGTTTTTAACGACGCAACTGAACAACTTTTCGGTGTTTATTATCTCACTGCTTATTTAATTTTAGTGAATTTTTGTAGTATAGTATTAATATTAAATGAACATGTAAATAATGAAACTTTAACTTTATGTATATTAGCTACAAAAATATTTTTATTTTATTCCTGAAATTTATTTAATTGCATTTGCTTTATATCTTAGATTTAAATTAGAAGTTTTACAAGAAATGTTAACTTTATATTATGACGCTTTAATTCCTATTAAAGATTCTTCCTATTCGGATCCAGCTAATATTATATATAATATTAGAAATTATTTATATGATCTTTATAATCAATATTATGTTAAATATGGAACACAAACAAATATTTCTGGAACACAACAACCTACTACTACTAATTTAAAACTTACAAAAGCACAACTTTTATTAAAAGAATGGACGAAACGTCCACGAGGATCCTCAAGTTCCACACAAGAACTTGAGAATTATTTTACGACTTCTTGGGATTTTAATGAAGCAGATAGCGAAGACTTCGATATCTTGAAGTGGTGGTCACAGAAGGCTCAAAGATTTCCCGTTCTCTCCGTGATCGTAAAAGAAATTTTAGCTTCTCCAGTGTCAATTGTTGCAGTGGAGCAGACGTTCAGTGTCGGCGGCAACATATTAGATGAACGACGATCAACTATGTCTCCCAACTCATTGGAAGCTCAAGCATTACTTGATGATTAGACCAGAGCAAGAAGTGAATCCAAGGAATGCAATTTTCAGAAGATGAAGTCGAAGAATTTGATACCGAAGGAACAAATACAATGGAACGGGAGGAAATGGAAGTGAGTGAGAAAGGGTAAAAATGTAAAGAATGTAAAAGGGTAAAAATGTAAAAGAACTACGTAGGCTTTGATTCCCCTACACCTTAAGGGGATACGTAGGCAACTTATATAAGTGCAAGCCCTTTTTTCAATAATTTTTTTTTAATTTAAGTTTTAATTTTTTTAATATAATAATCTTGAACCGTGGCGAACCGTGAACCGGCGGTTCCGAACCGTCGAACCGGCGGTTCCGAACCGTCGAACCGGCGGTTCCGAACTGTGGTCGGGTCTGCCTAGTAAATTATAGATCGACAGGCGTGCTAGAGGGGGGGTGAATAACACTTTTTCGTTGACGTCTCTACAAGGTTGTTAGCGCAGCGGAAACAATAATATGCAAAAGACAATAAGAACAATGCTAACAACAGAAATTTACTTGGTATCCACCCAAGTGGGTGACTAATCCAAGGATCCACGCACGTACACCACTTCCACTATGAAAAATCATCTTCAGGTGGAGAAACCTTTACAGTGGTGTTGTCTTCCTCTTTACAGAATGTAGTGAATGAAGAGAGAGGAAGTTGAGAAGACTTTTCACACGAGCAGCACTTCGTTACAGTACGGAACCGTACCGCTCACGTGCAAAAAGGTCCTTCTTTTATAGGAGAACAGGACAAAATCGTAGTCTGTCCAGCCCCGCACTAGTCGACTGCCCCTGGGGCAGTCGACTGGCCTAGCATTAATTGCTAGCCAACGGCTAGTTTTCGGGGTATACCAGTCGACTGCCTCTGGGCCAGTCGACTGGTAAAAGGCTGAAAACCTTCTGTGAGTTTTGGCAGTCGACTGGCCTCTGGCCAGTAGACTGCCCGCTCACTTCCAGCCAATCTTCACATACTCCTTCACGTGTGCCTTCAGATTCACTCCTTGGCTCGCCCCTTGAAGTCATCTTCCTCTAGCTCTCGTCCCTCGGATACGCACACAAGCCTTCCCTTGGCTTGCCTCCATGCCACCCTTCACGTGTGCCCTTGAAGTCCACTTCCCGGCTTGCCCTTGGAGTCCTCCTCCCTCAGCTCTTGTCCCTCGGATATGTTCACCATGTGTGATTCTCCAAGTCCTGCAAACTCAATAACACACATCAAATACAACATAATACTCTAATCTTAAACATATTCACACACACACATCAAAATCATGATCTTCCAATCATTTTAGGGCCGATTGCCTCAACAGTAAACACATAATCCTACAACTTGGTCCTCGGATGGGAGTTCTAGCTTCCCAAACTTGGCCGACACTCATAAAACTCAGATCAGCATCTGGAGGTAGAAGTTGAGCCTTCTTCAACTGGTCAATAACCCCGTGGAAACCTTACTTCAAGTGCTTCATTACCTGGCCTTGAAGTCTCCCTCAGCCTCTCTAGTGCTAGAACTCTCAGCAGCCCGAAAGTCACACAGCTCAGCCTCAGCAGCGTCCTTAGCATGCATCAGCTGTTCCATCTCGACAGACATTCTATCTTGCTCTGCCAGGGACTCCCTGAGCCTGTCTGAAGCGGCCCATACCTCCGATCGAGCCTGGGCCAGGTCATCTTCGAAGACAGACCAGCGATTAGTCACCATCATGAGATCGGACTCCTTCTGGCCGAGTTGCTGTGCTTGGTTCTGAACGCGTGAATTCTGTTGGGACCTTTCCCTTTAGCTAGAGGGGGGAGGGTGAATAGCTATTTCTCGATTTTTCTTCCTACAAGTTGTTAGTGCGCAAGCGGAATAACAAAAACTAAAACTAGCAACTAAGAAAGACATACTGATTTACGTGGTTCGGAGATAAAACTCCTACTCCACGGCTGTCCGTAAGGTGGACGATCCCGATCCTTCGGTGGATGATTCCCCGGAGCACCTCCGGCTAGCTCTTGTCGCTCCTTGTGGTTTGAGAAACCTCGCCACAACCCTTTGACACGACCTGAGCACTTGTAGGCTACTAACAGGCTCTTACCAAGCTTGTTTCGCCAAAGAAAAGTAGCCAAACACGAGCTCTCTTAAATTGAGCTCGATTCTGTTTTTGACCGTTACCAGTGGACTGCCCCTGGGGCAGTCGACTGGTCCTTACGAATTCAAATGTGACCGCCTTGACGATTCGCATTCTGGTCGACACCAGTCGACTGCCCAGTCGACTGCATCAGTCGACTGCCCAGTCGACTGCATCAGTCGACTGGTCCTTTACCAGTCGACTGATCTCTCAGTGCTCTACCTTAGTCAACTGATCAAGCATCAGTCGACTGCCACCTAAGGTTTCCCTTCCCGAGTACAATTCTTTCAGCACTTGAACCCTATGATTTCCCTTCCCGAGTACAGTTCTCTCAGCACTCGAATCCTCACGACTCAGTTGACTCTTCATTCAGCAGCCTCGACCTGTTGCCTTCAAGCCCTCTTCGACTTTGGCTCTCGTCCCTCGGATGCATGCAAGCCCGCGGCTTGTCTCCCATGTCACCCTTCACGTATGCCTCGAAGTCCGCTTCTCTCGGCTCATCATCCTTGCTTTGTCCACGGTCCCTCGGATGCATGCAAGTCCACGACTTGTCTCTCATGCCATCCTTGTCCGGTCTCAAAGACGTCCAACTAAGTCAATATGTATCCTGCAAACCTGCACACTCACATACACATATTAGATCAACATGAAATCCTAACTTAACCATATTGACACACACATCAAAACCCATGATCTTCTCGATCAAACTTGGGCTGATTGCCCCAACAATCTCCCCCTTTTTGATGTGTAGCAACATGTTTACGTTAGGTGCAAAAATAACAATAACAATTGAAAATTAAAGACATAGTAAGCAGCATAAACATGCATTCTCACCTTTAACCTATGCCCTCCACATAATTTTCATATTTTCATAACCACAAGTTAAGTTATACATTAATTTCACAAGTTAAGTTAAAACCTAATTTAAAATCACACGTTCTCCCCCTTTGACACCATAAAAAAGATTACCCCAAGCAACCTTAACCCTAGTATCAATTCGAACACCTTTCTATTTCTAAAAACCCCCAAAAATCAGAAAAACAGCAGTACCAGTCGACTGCCCAGTTTCCAGTCGACTAGGGCCGGGAAACCGCAAACCTACAGAAAGATCAGTCGACTGCCCCAGGGGCAGTCGACTAATACACAACAGCCTGAATTTTCCAGCCGAAATTTAGAAACAACTAAAAAATTCCACAAAATTCTAAAATTTTGCAAGCATATTTTGTTGGATCGTGAAAACCGATAGACGGGGGGGGGGGGGGGGGGTGAATATCGGAAATCGTTCTTTTTCGGAAAACTAAGAGTAAGTGCACAGCGGAAATAAAGATAAGAGACACAACACAAAGACACAGTGGGTTTTGCTTGGTTCGGAGCCTGTGTCGACTCCTATTCCAAGGCCCACGGTCGTTGACCGTTTACTTTGGGCAATTCTATATCAGGCGCAAATAGTTTACAGAAAGTTATTACAGAATTTAGTACAGTAAACTTAAATAGCTCTTTTTACCGACGTCCGAGGAAGATCGACTTTTTCCGGAGCAGCAGGACGTCGTCGGCTCGAGTTGGGAGGATTCCTGGGTGAAGCGCGAGAGCAGAAGAGCGTGGAAGCTTTGTCTGGAAGTTGTTGTTGAAGCTTGGGGTCGAGGGGTGCTATTTATAGCACCTAGGGCGCCCTGGACGTCGGGGGCGCCCTGCCACGTGTCAGCCGATCCGCACTTCGCTCGGTCAAGCTTTATCCCACCTAAATAGGGATGAGTTTTGACCTCTGGGGTGCCCTGGTCGCTGAGGGCGCCTTCATTGACGCGGTCTTCTCGGCTGGATAGAGTTGATCAGCCTTGTTGGCAAAGGCGCGAAGCGCCTTGGCACCTGAGGCCGCCCTGGGCGCTCAGGGCGCCCTGGCTATTGAGGGCGCCCTGGATGCAGAGGGCGCCCCGGCCAGTGGTTAGCCGAACTCCTTTTTGCCTTACTTGTTTCTTGTTCACCGTGGAGGCGCCCTAGACACTCAGGGCGCCCTACTCAGCTGCTGCCTCACTCCTTTGAAGCTCTCTGAGCTGCAGACACACGTTCCTTTGGTCCTGCATCCAGGGTTAGTCCGAAAACAAATTAAAGCATTAATTTATACAGCCTTAGCTGTCTTGGTTCTGACTTTGGTCTCCAAAATGGAGCCCTAGGTCGAACCGACGCCTACTGTTCCCTCGACGGGGAACGCGTCCTCACCTACTCCTCTCGGGAGAATGTACCTGATGCCAACCGCTCCTTTGGTTGGACTTTTGCCTGACGGTCCTTTGTCAGGGCTTGGATGCCGAGCTGTCCTTCGCCCGGTGACTAGCATTCCTTCGCTAGGGCTTTAGTCCCAAGCTGTCCTTCGCCTGGAGCCTAGCAGTCCTTCGCTAGGGCTTTGGATACTAGCAGTCCTTCGCCAGTTGCCTAGCAGTCCTTCGCTAGGGCTTGGATGCTGGCAGTCCTTCGCCAGGTGTCTAGTAGTCCTTCGCTAGGGCTTGGATGCTGGCAGTCCTTCGCCAGGTGCCTAGCAGTCCTTCGCTAGGGCTTGGATACTGGCAGTCATTCGCCAGGTGCCTAGCAGTCCTTCGCTAGGGCTTTGATACTGGCAGTCCTTCGCCAGGTGCCTAGCAGTCCTTCGCTAGGGCTTTTTCTGCACACTCAGTGAACAACGTTAGATCACAAATAAACTTAACTTTGAATCCTTTGCCAATATCAAAACCAGGTTCGATATGGTGCTTCCTGCACCAACATATTTCATATGATGTTTCCTATCCTGGAAAAATATAGTTTCCTGAAAATACCAAATATGCCTAACTTTTTGATAAAAATTCCAATTCTCTGAAAAACCCTTCATTTTATATTAATCTTCTATCCTAGGTTTGAACATATGTGTTTTTCCAAGTTTATTCTATACCATTTAAAACATGGCAATGTTTTTCAAACCTCCCCCTTTTTCTCATAATCTCTACATAGAAGATGTATTGAAATTTTTCATACAACCATAATAACAAGGTAATTTGAAATTTATCATATGCACGCATGCTTCATAATAAAACCATTTCATATAAGCAAATCTTAAGAAGTGAATTAAAAGTGCATATGAAAAACATAGATAAGTGCTACAAGGGTCATAGCCTCGAAATCCCCAAATAGTACAATGTCAAATATAGTGTTTGAGAGATAATAAAAATGTCCTAAGCTAAATACACTCTCAATACTACCACATCCAAATCAAGCTGAGCCTACATGTCATCGTCTGGAGGAAGAGGAGGAGGGGTCTGATACATAAGGTTCTAGTGCTGTATCATTTCATACATCTCGTCCTGGCACTGCTGAAACCTCTGAAAATGCTCCGTGAGACCATGAACCTCCCCCTGAATATCAATCTGCCGCTGCTGGACACTCTAAAAATCCTCCCTAAATCCATGCATCTCTGTCTCTAGTCAGGAGAGTCGCTCCTCTGTAGTCCCAGCAGGAGTAGCAGTAGGTGCAGCAGCAGGAGCAGCCTCCGCATCATCATCAGAACTGGAGGAGTCATGACGACGGTGCCAGACCAGTACTCGTTGCCGTCTCTCGATTCCAGCCAATGAGAGCTGCCGAGAACCAATCTGGTCATAGTCCGTAGACAATTGATGTACCTGACCCCTAGTGGTTCTAATACCTCTAGACAAAAAGAATTCGGTCAAAACATGACCGAATGGTATGTAGATCTTCCTATTTACGCTATGTGAAAAATGGACAATAGAGACGAATATATGGCGAGCGATGTTTATGTCAAGTCTCCTCTCTAATGCATACATTATCACCAAGTGTGGTAGTCGGATCTTTGACCTCCCCTTGGTGACAATAGGTAGAATGCAGTCTAGGACGATTTTATACAAGACATTGCTAACTGGACTCATGCGCCTGACTATAAAGATACGCTGTAGAGGAGGTCGGGGATTATCAAAACAATGACGATAAATTTGATCAATGGTGACATTGGGCAAGGTCAATGGCTCAATGACCATGGGGAAATATGTGAATGGATTATCGGAAATCCTAAACCCTAAAAATGATCCTAATACTACAGGTGTGAAAGGAATGGTAACTCCCTGTACCATAGACTCATACGTCCCGTCATCGGGATTACTACATGTAAGATTGGCATAAAACTCCTTGCATAGGTCAACATTGACATAACGCTGACAGTATACTAGTTTTTCTAACCCAAAATGCGTGATTATCTCAATAATGTGAGGAGTAATCTCCTGGAAGTATGTTCGATTGAGATATCTACAGTTCATCAAAATGAAGTCAGCATTGTTAAATATCTGCCGTCAAGCCTCGGAACGGAACCGAGGTGCCTTAGGATCTAGGGACTGCTGTTGGGTGGATCCCTCAACAGCCCTTCTCTTTCCCCTAGCCCTAAATGCAACCCCTATATGCATGTACCAATAATGACCCAATCAAGAAGGGAAAACAAGGTAAACATGCACAAAATGAAGGGTTAGTTATGAATCACGAATCAAATGAGAAAAATAAAGCAAATGATTCATTACCGTTTCTCCGATCGTTGCATGATAGCGAATGATTAAGGTTGACTCAAAGAGGATGTTTTTCTTGCCCTAGACTTGGATCTAAGATGAAGAAGGCAAGAAACACTATTTTAGGACCTTGGGAAGGCTTAGAACAGTTGGGGAGGTCGAGGGAGAGGAGAAGTCGCAAGGGGCGGTGCTGAAACCCTAGGTTCGGCTGCCCCCCCCCCGCGCGGCTGTTCTTTTAAAAGATTCCCTGTATCAGTCGACTGGCCCTGGGGCAGTTGACTGATGAACTAAACAGAACGATCAGTCGACTGATAGGGGATCAGTCGATTGATGCGTCGATTATCCTAGTTCCTGGATTAAACTGTACCAGTCGACTGCCTCTGCATCAGTCGACTGGTATCTTATATTTTCAGCATTTCTGATCCAACTTCAGAAATGCACCAGAAATTCCATAAATCTCCAAAAATTTTCAAATCTTGTGGAGAGGTCTGTGGTACCTATATCTACTTGGGAAAAATATATTTACCCATGTATCTATCACCAATCCCAAGATTGACACAAAATTCAAAACTATCTAAATGGTTCAATTGAACCTTGACCTAAAGTCCTAGTTTTGATCTCTCCTTGGTGTATCTTCTCATCTCCAACCTTAATGCATCCTTAGCATTGGTTTATATGACATCTCCACGTTAAGAACCAATTGTCATGCAATATAGCTTCATTGTCATCTTTTTCATGATATCACTTTTAATTGTGCCAAATTCCTAGGATTAAGATTCAAACTTGTCTTCAAATCCTTTGACACATTCCACAATTTATCTAGTCCTTTTGGAGAAACCCTCTTGAGATCCATTGATCATGGATCCCAACTTGACTCCTAGAGTTCCCCCTTGAGCTCTTAGTCTTAGTCACCTCCCTAGATGACTCATCTATAATGGCAAGGTCACACATGTGTACCTCCGGTACTTCTTGACCTACAACCCTAACTTCCTTAACTCTATACATCTTGTCCTTGAAAAAATACTTCTTCTCTCCTTTAAATAGCTACACCTTGCCATTTTTGACCTTCCCCTTGCCATAGTCATATGACATCCTTGCATATGACTTTTCAATAACATTTGATCTAATAGATTGGTATCCTAGACCCGGTCTATCATTGTCGGGGTCTTGACTACCGGACATCATGCCTAAACCCTTAGATCCACTAGTGAATCCATCTAAGATTTTCTCCAATTTATCAAGTCTTGCCCTCAAGGCTTGATTTTTCCTCTCTAGGTTCTTAACCTTAGTATCACCATGTCCATTTTGGACATTTCTAGATCTACCAATTTGTCTAGACATGTGTCTACCTTTCTTTGGATTAATGTCTTTGTCCTTAGATTTAAAAATCCTAGGTTTATCATAATACATAGATTCCTTAGAGTTTTGAGATACAACATTAGCCCTATTTTTATCATAATATCCAAAACCAAAATTATGCATAGACAAATAATTTTCATTACTTCTAACATTCACGGAGGAGTTTGAAAAATGCTTAAAGTTAGGGATTACCTCCCTTACCCTTGTAGCTCCCCCTTGATATGAGCTTTTCTTCTTCTCCTTCTTCTCCCACTTCCTCAAATGCTCCAATTTCTTGAATTCTCCTTTCCTTGAGCATTTGGTGTGGTAGTGTCCTAGCTCACCACACGTGTAACACCTAATGTTCCTTTTCTCCTTCTTTTTCCTACAACCCATGTTAGATTTTACAAGAATTGACTTAGGTTTAGGGTTTACCTCGTTTTTATCTAATAGGCACTTGTCCTTATAGTGTCCCTTCTTGTTGCACCCAAAGCAAATGATGTGGTCTTTTGACTTTGCTTTGGTAGAGATAGATGCTTCTTCTTGCTCCGGTATCAAGGGTGGTATGTCCTCCCCCTCAATCCTTGAAGTGGAGACCTCTTCTTCTTCCCTTGATGAAGTGGATGATCTTTCACTTTCTTGTGCCACTTCACTTGATGAGATGGATGGATCTTTATCTCCTTTCTCCTCCACTTCGGATGTTGATCTTCTTTCTTCATCCGATTGCTCCTTCTCCTCTTCTTGGACCATTGAGCTCATTTCCTTGGTCTCTTCCACTAATTGAGCTTGTGTAGGATTTTCATGGAGTGCTACCATCTTGCTCCATAACTCGTGTGCATTTTTGTATTCACCTACACCAATCATTACATCATAGACAAAATATTAAGTAATATTAAAATTACCTTTTCGTTTGCCTTTGATTGAGTTTGTTGCTCCTTATTCCAATATCTTGGTCGAAGCTTTTTCCCATGTTTATCTCTTGGAACTTCGAATGGCTTTTCTAGTGCAATCATGCAATCTCAATCCATGCCAAACCAAGTCTTTGTCCACATCCACCAATAGTAGAAATTCTCATGATCGTAGGGAGGCGGAACATTGATGTCATCCCCTAACTTTTCTTCAATCACCATTTCCTCTAACTTTTTGCTCTCTCGGCGGTTAGTGCGTAGATAAGCGAACCTTGCTCTGATACCACTTGTTGGGACCTTTCCCTTTAGTTAGAGGGGGGGTGAATAACTATTTCTCGATTTTTCTTCCTACAAGTTGTTAGTGCACAAGCGAAATAATAAAAACTAAAACTAGCAACAAAGAAAGACACCGATTTACGTGGTTCGAAGATGAAACTCCTACTCCGCGGCTGTCCGTAAGGTGGATGATCCCGATCCATCGGTGGATGATTCCCCGAAGCACCTCCGGCTAGCTCTTGTCGCTCTTTGTCGATGGAGAAACCTCGCCACAACCCTTTGACAAGACTTGAGCACTTGTAGGCTACTAACAAGCTCTTACCAAGCTTGTTTCGTCAAAGAAAAGTAGTCAAACATGAGCTCTCATAAATAGAGCTCGATTTTGTTTTTGACCGTTACCAGTCGACTGCCTTTGGGGCAGTCGACTGGTCCTTGCGAATTCAAATGTCACCGCATTGATGATTCGCATTTTGGTCGACACCAGTCGACTGCCCAGTCGACTGCATCAGTCGACTGGTCCTTTACCAGTCGACTGATCTCTCTGTGCTCTACCTCAGTCGACTGATCAAGCATCAGTCGACTGCCACCTCATGCTTCCCTTCCCGAGTACAATTCTCTCAACACTCGAACCCTAGGATTTCCCTTCTCGAGTACAGTTCTCTCAGCACTTGAATCCTCACGACTCAGTTGACTCTTCATTCAGCAGCCTCGACCTGTTGCCTTCAAGCCCTCTTCGACTTTGGTTCTCGACCCTCAGATGCATGCAAGCCCGCGGCTTGTCTCCCGTGCCACCCTTCACGTATGGCTCGAAGTCCGCTTCTCTCGGCTCATCGTCCTTGCTTTGTCCACGGTCCCTCGGATGCATGCAAGTCCACGACTTGTCTCCCATGCCATCCTTCACCGGTCCCGTAGACGTCCAACTAAGTCAATGTGTATCCTGCAAACCTACACACTCACATACACATATTAGATCAATATGAAAGCCTAACTTAACCATATTAACACACACATTAAAACCTATGATCTTCCCGATCAAATTTGGGTCGATTGCCCTAACAAATTCAACCTCTCGGTTGAGGCCTTCATAAGTCGGATATCTCCCGACAACTTTCTCCCTTTCATTTGAAGCTGATCTCGCTCTTGCATCACCCGGAGCAGGTCGTTAGTAACGACCACCGCTTTCTCAGACGCCAAACGTTCCCGGTGCCTGGAACTTTGAAGAGAGGACTCCATGGCCAGCAAGGTGTCTAGCTAATGTTCCACCTTCGCGCGAAGAGCTTTGCTGACCCCCGCTTGCATAAGACCTGCCCGGTGTTCGTGGTCAGCTACGGCCTCTGCTCTCAGGGCCCGGCGGGTCAAGGCTTCAATCTGGAGCCAGACGTACAAGCCACGGCCGGCTATCAGGCATTCTTCAGCCACCTATCATTGCACCAAGGAATTATAGAACATACTGTTAGGATCGATTCCTACGCTAGAGGGGGGTGAATAGCGTTTCTCGAACCCCTTTCTTGTACCTGCGTTGTTAGTTGCACAGTGGAAACAATAATAAAGAAAACAAACAACGCTAACAAAAAGGATTTACTTGGTATCCACCCCGGCCGGGTGGCTAATCCAAGAATCCGTCGGTGGATCACTCCCCGGATAACCTCCGGCTAGCTCTCGTTGCTCCTTGTGGGTGGAGAAACCTCACCACAACACCTTGAGAACCTCTGAGCACAAAGACTACAGTTTGACCCTTAACCAAGACCAAACTTGTCAGGAATCTCAGCCACCACGAAGTCCTCTTTAAATAGGACTCGGGATGAAACCCTCGCTACCAGTTGACTGCACCAGGGCAGTCGACTGGTGCCACTGAAATTCGACTGTTGCATTCCAACGTTCGAATTCTCAGCCAACTCACCAGCCACCTACCAGTCGACTGCCCCCAGAGTAGTCGACTGCCCCTAGAGTAGTCGACTGGTCCCCAGCTGAACCCTTCCCGAGTACAATCACTTAGCACTCGTATTCTCACGACTCGACTGACTCCTCCTCCGCAGCCTCGACTATTGCCTTCGCGCCCTCTTCATCTTCGGCCCTCGTCCCTCGGATGCGCATGCAAACCTCCAGTTTGCCTCCATGCCACCCTTCACGTACGCCTCGAAGTCCGCGTCCATCAGCTCATCATCCCTGCTCTCCAAGGTCCCTCGAGCGCACACAAGCCTCCAGCTTGTCTCCATGCCACCCTTCACTTTACTGAGGTCGTCCAGTCAAGTCCATATGCGTAACCTGTACATCCTGCACACTCAACATACACATATGAGATAACAAGGGTAAACCTAACTTAAACCCTTTGCCTAAACATTAAAACACGTGGTCACTCCGGACCACAGATTGCCTCAACAATCTCCCCCGTCTTGATGTTTGGCAATACGTTTAAGTTAGGGAAATAAGATAGTAGTCAATAGCAACAACCATGCTAAACAAATGCATATGCAATGCATACATGGATCCTATCCCCAAGGCATCCTACACCTAACCCTCCAAGTTAGGAATTTTCACACCTAGCCCTCCAAGCTAAGACTTTTTCACACCTAACCCTCCAAGTTAGGACTTTTTCACCAAAACGGGCTTTTTAAAGCTTTTCCTAAGCTCCCCTACATTGGACTTACAAAGGCTTTTTAAGAACCTCTCTAAGGTTCCCCTTACGCCAACAATGGAGCAATCATGCTCCCCCTTAAACTCAGCTCCCCCTAAACCTAGGGTTTCTGGCAAAGGTATGTTTGGTTTCCTAACTTAAACCCAAACTTCTCCCCCTTTGCCATACATCAAAAAGACCCCAATAATATCCCAATTATTGGTTCTTTTAATCCCCAATGATCCTAAACATAGTGCACTACACCCCCATACACTTGTTTCTTATCATTTGGACTCAAAACCAGCTACTGATACACAAATCAGCCCTGGGCAGTCGACTGCCCTGGGGGCAGTCGACTGATACTATGAATATCAGACTTTTCTGGCCAAATTCAGAAATGCGTCAGAAATTTCACAATTCTCCAAAAATTCCCAAATTTCATGGAGAACTTTGTGGTACCCATACCTACTTGAGAAAATACATTTCATCATGTATCTATCACGGTTCCCAAGTTGGACACAAAACTCAAAAATTTCTTATGAAAATTAAGGCAACTAGGAGACAATCTCCCCCTTAACCTATGCATTTTCCTAATTCTCAATTTTTCTAGGTGAAGCTCTACTCAACTTAACACCATAGGCTCAATTTAGGTTCTACCCAACCTAACCACCAAGTTCTTCTTCCTTGGCCACCATTAAAAGATTGCCCCTAAGCAACTTTATCCCTAGTGCCAAAAAGAACTCAACAAACCCTTAAACAATCCTAAGAGTTTGCAAGCACATTTGCTAGGATATGCCCTATCCTAGAAAAATATGCCCTGGGGAACATGACTTCCTCTGCAATAGCCAAACAAGGAAACATTAGTTAGAACTAACGAGCAGTGAGGGAAAAGGCGAACATACCGAGGCTGGGGCTGATCCGGGTCACTTTGGGGCTAAGGCCCGCCCGGTACATGAGCTCCTCACTCTGCACCAGACTGGGGCCACTGAACTCTATGCCGGAGAGTACGTTCCTGGCGCGCTAGTAGGCTGGACCCTGGAGAAACTCCCCTAGAGAGGGAGGAGTCGGTAGAGCCTCTATCCAGTGGAGAGGATTGAAGGGTCGCGTAGGCAATTGGAGGAAGATGAACTTCTCTTTCCACCCTTTGTGCGAAGAAGGGAACCTCCTAAGAACCTATGACCCGGGCGCGTCGAAAAGCTAAAGACCTCTCGTGAGCCGATCAGAACGAAGAAGGAATGAAAGAGACGAAGAGTCAGGGGGAGGTCGAAGAGTTTGAAGATAATATACGGCCCCCCATCTGAGCAAAGACATTGGGAGTCATCTGATGAACGGGGATATCGAAATAGGAGGTCACATTCATAAAGAAAGGAGGAATGGGGAAGCGGAGCCCCAACTCTACTTGCCTCAAGAAGAAAGTAAAAAATCCTACAGGAGGCTCCACTGGCGTCTGGTTTATCTTAGGGATCACCACCGCCATCTCGACCGGGATGCCATAGGCCTCAATGGTCGTCTGCAAAGCCTCCGGCCTCACTCTCGTAGAGGCGGACTCGTACCACTCCGCCCGATAACCTTCCATGGTTCCTAGGGAAAAAGACGAGACGGACGCAAATAACTTATGTTAAAAAGAGTCCTTAGAGAAGATGATGAAGATGAGGTGCACCCAGCCACGAAGCTAGAAGTTGGTTGAACGTCTTCGTCTCCCCTCCTTATACAGAAGAAGTCGTCCGCATGAGTGCAATGGGGACAAGGCGCGTGGAAGACAAGAAACCGCCACATCGGGGCAGCGCTAGGGAACAGTCGTTTGACGTGAGTCGGCTACAGTTGCGCACGTCAATAAGAAGTCGTGAAGAAAGCAATTGGGGCACGTGACGGCGGAGCATTCGTGAAAGGACTTTGTCGCCATCAAAGAGCGGCATGCGCCTTTATGAAGGAGGAACATATATCATTGTGGTACCTCGAAAGTCATAAAAGCCTTTTGGGAAAGACAAAACCAAAAAGGGATTGCCTTGGGACCCGAGGCAAATTCTACAATCTTAGGACCCCGTACAACTACCAAAGGAGCAGTAACGGGTGCAAGGACCCACTGGGACACAGTTTCTTCATCACCATAGTAGTTCGATCAATCAGCAACACTTCCTTCGATCAGACTTGAAGGGAGGGATTTGTGATGAAGTTGAATAGCCCATGGCAGGACACGTGGGCTGAAGAAGCTGAATGGCAAAATGTGGTGAGTCTGAGCGACTCCCCTTTCAGAGCTCCCAGGACCCTCTCGGGAAGAGGAGCCTCCGACCCCCCCCCCCCCCCCCCCGCGATAAACACGCCCTGGAGATCAGATCAGAAAACCCCTCCCGGGATCACCCCGGAAAGTCGGGTCCCGAGACCACCTCGAGGAAGCAGAGCGCCCGGGACCTTCCAGGCCATAAGACCCCGAGATCACCTCGGGAAAGCAGAGCCCAAGCAGCATTCGACCTCAAGTAGCAACCCCCTTTTTTCTCGGATATATGAATGATCATCTCCATTATCTCGGAGCTATCATGACCCTTAAATGTCGCAACAGATCGAACTTAATGACGGCGTGGACCGTTTCAAAGACTATCAGGTAACCGACGAAGGAGGACGTGACATAGATCATGGGGACGCACCGAGGCAACCGCCGCAGGTATAAAAGGTATTCCAACCCCTATGGTAAAGGAGGTACACATTCTTCACTACATACTGTCTTGTCTTTTCTTCATCTTCTCCATCGAGACACCGACTTGAGCATCGGAGTGGACTTCGCCGGACAACTTCCGACTTATTCCCCTAACGCTCATGTTAATCTCATAGGGTATGACTTCCTCTTCGATCGTTAACGTTCGCATGGATAGAACCATGATGATTGACCATCGACTTTGGGTCCTTCCCGAATAATTTTAATTCCCGAACAATTTTAAATCTGCATGTTCTTCGCCACTTTTCTCCTCGTCCTGCATGAACATTAAGCTGCTTGACGAAGAACAAATACCTGGGAAGAGAAAAGCGCCAGACAAACTCTGCCTTGGCTTTAAATAACCTCTGCAAATACATCATCAACCTGTCAAAGCCAAAATATTCTCCACTAATCACCCATTAATACCATGTGATCAGTTATCATCACCAGCATCCTAATTAATCATTTGGCACTAATTACGATCCCATGATTATAATTAAAGTCATGGAAACGCTAGCTAAGAGCATCCGCAACGGTTTAACTCCATTAACATTATAATACCTACCACCTCATAAAAACATAGGACTCACATGCTACATACACATTAACATTAACATCTTCATTCTCTCACAACCGTTTAACATTCAACCCCCATTATTTATGGGGCCCACATGCCACATACACATTATCTCACATATACCTTCTCTCACATACATATTCTCTCACATATTCATTCTCCTACCTACATATTTTTCATTTCAATTTTATTTACCAATTTAAATAATTATTATTTAAAATAAATAATAATAATTTTTTTAAATATGTGTATCATTATTTAAAATTTAAATTATTATTATAATTTTAAAATAATAGAGAACAACATAAAAAAAAATACACTTGCATACAATTAAAAGATAACATTTAATTAACATAAAGTGAAATAATAAAATACAAATTCAGGGATTATTATATTGTGACCAAATATGTTCAACTAAGTCGGCACGAAGTTGGTGATGCACATGACTGTCACGTTGTTGGGAATTTATCCGGAGATAATCATGAAATCCTCGGTTTGAGCCTTGGACAGGTTGTGTCGGTTCGTCACCTTCATCGTTGTACCAATTTGTCACGTGATCTCCCTCATCTTCTACAATCATGTTGTGTAAAATAATACACGCTAACATAATATGTTTTAATTTTTTTCTATACCAATAACGAGCTGGACCTCTGACAATTGCCCATCGAGCTTGAAGCACCCCAAATGCTCGTTCAACATCTTTCCTTGCAGCCTGTTGTCTTTCCTTAAACAATCTCCTCTTGGGATCTTCTGGACAAGGAAAAGCCTTCACAAAAGTAGCCCATTCCGGATATATTCCATCTGTTAGATAATACCCCTTCTTATATTGAGTGTCGTTGACCGTGAAATTAATCTCCGGGGCATTTCCTTGCAAGACATTATTGAATATGGGAGATTCATATAACACATTAAGATCATTACGCGAACCTGCGACACCAAAAAATGCATGTCATATCCACAAATCTTAAAACGCGACCGCTTCAAGCACGATTGTTGGTGATCCATGCCCTCTTGTAAATTGACCTTTCCAAGCAACTGGACAATTTTTTCATTCCCAATGCATGCAATCAAGGCTGCCTAACATTCCGGGGAAGCCGTGCCTCTCATCATGCAATTGAAGAAGACGTTGAACATCATCAGCATTTGGTCTTCTCAAGTATTGATCTCCAAATAGTTCAACCACATAAACGCAAAACTTAAAAAGACACTGAATGGCGGTTGATTCACCCATGCGTAGATACTCGTCAAGATGGTCGGCTGGGACTCCATAAGCTAATTGGCGAATCGCAGCTGTGCATTTTTGTAGTGGTGTCAAGCCTTGTCTACTGGCAGCATCATCCCTCTGTTGAAAAAATGATGACCGACTCTCAAGTGCATTCACTATGCGACAAAATAAATCTCTTCGCATGCGAAATCGTCTTCGAAATATTTGATCTGGATATACTGGATTTGCGGAGAAATAATCATTGAAGAGTCTCACATGCCCGGCTTCACGATTTCTTTGAATAAACCTTCTTCTTCGCCGCATCTCGTTATTACTTTGATATGATTCAACTATTTGTCGGCTTTGTTGAAGTATCAATGACATTAGCTCATTCCCTGGATCATAATCTTCATCAACATCTTCAACATGAACTTCATTTTCACTTGTCGAGTCGGACATGGTGTTACTTGAAGATTGAGACATATTTGAAGGAAGAATGATGAATGAAGAATGAAGAGAAAACAAATGTTGTCAGCTACTTGGAGAATGAAAAATTGTAGAGCACAAGGTGTCTATTTATTTGTTTTTGTCAACGGCTATATTCTAACAGCCATATTACAACGGCTATATTCCAACTACCATATTACAACAACTATATTCTAACAATTATATTACAACGGCTATATTCTAACTGTCAAATTACAACATGCTATATTCGAACGGCTAGTTTGCAACGGTTAAATTTGAATCAGGGTTAGTTTGCAACGGTTAAATTTGACTCAGGGTCTAACTTGAGTTAGTGGCCATGAACTAATCAAATGATCATACCAAAGTTGGCACAAACTCAGAAGGTTTTCTGATCGGTCAGGTGACCGATCAGAAACTCACAGAAACACTCTGATCGGTCAGTGATTTAGGGTTTGGTTAGGATTTTTGACTGTAGATAAAAAAAAAGTGACCAGAAATATTAATTGACCAGAAATTATAAATGAAGTTAAAAAAGTAAAATAATAGAAAATTACATTAATTGATCGGACAATGTTCGAAAATTACATTAATTGAAAAGTACATAATTAAAAATTACAATAAATGAAAATTATATATTCCATCTCTTCTTAATCTCGTTACATAAATGTTGATGGATGATAAATTGCTCGTGTCATTTGCGAGGTGTCTTTCGAAAGGATTGCATATTCCTTCAATTGAACTTTAGCTAAGGCAGCCTTTGCTTTCATCTCATCAACTTCGAGTTGTTTTTGTTTCATTCCAACTTCAGTCTTTTTGATGCTTGTATACTCCGAAAATTTTGCAAACATATTACCCAAATTTGTTGTCATATCTTCCATGTCTGATTTCATTTTGCTTTTTCCTTTTCTTTTTGCTGCCTTCTGACCTATTGGACGAGCTTCTTCTTCTTCATTTAGGTCTACATGTAGACTAGCATCTTGGCTAGATGACGTGTTGCTTGCTCCGGACTCTGAGGTTCTTGCCTTCTTTGTGGTAACAATGTGAGGTTCTTGCCTTCTTTGTTGACCAACAGACTGTGGAGTAAACATTGGACGGTCTTTTACTATCCTCCACACATGCTCAAGATTAAATGCAACGCCATTATTTTCTTCACGATATTTTTCGTACGCAAACCGCAATATATCCTCATCACTGTGGCCGCTACGATATGCACTATAAATACTATTGTAATTTGCGTTGAAGTGATATACCTTTTTTTGTATGGTATTGTGCCAGTGCGATCGTATTATACTTGCATTTCTATTGGGTGTACCTTGAGGACGATTATCATTGTAGTAGCTAGCAACACAACCCCAAAAAGCATCCATCTTCTGATCATTGTCGATGATTGGATCGTCGCTGATAGTGACAAATGATCTGGCCAAAATCTCGTCTTCAGACTTACTCCATGTTGATCGTTTTCTTCTGCTCGCAGCGCCAGCATCTGCCTTCTCTAAATTAACAACTTCAATTGGAGATTCATGGTCGGACACTTGAGTCTCTGGAACAAAAGTCGGAGAAAATGGATCACTTTCCGTCGGAGATGTAAAAGGCATGCCGGTTGTAGGTGGATTGGATGGATAATTTTGTGGATATGGATTATATGGATAATTAGGTGGATATGAACCATATGGATTATTTGGTGGGTATGGATTATGTGGGTAATTTGGTGGATATGGAAAATATGGATAATTTGGTGGAGTTTGGGAATTTTGGGAAGAAGTATTTTCTAAAAAATTTCTAAAAAAACCACGATTATTTTCATCCATTTCGGAAGAAAATACTAGAGATGAGAGGAGGGAGGAATGTCTTTGAAGATTGGAATGAGAGTGATTGGAAGAGATGTGTTTGAAGATTGAAATGAGAGTTGATGAGTATTTATAGATGAAAAATTATTTTTTTAATTAAAATAGCCGTTTGTTTGTGACCGTTTGTTTGTGACCGTTTGTATGAACGTTCGGGTGACCGTTGTGTCCCTAAAACCAATTTGATCGCCATCCTGATGATCGGTCTAGCTCCTCCCTGATCTTTTACTAGCCGTTTGGGTGACCGTTGTATTATTTTTAATCGATTACGGCAACCTCAATCGATTAAAATCACTGTTCTCTATTATTCCATGAGACTCTCTAATCGATTGGAGAGACCGTAATCGATTCTTTAATTAAATCCTTAATTAGAGTGATAATTTAAAAAAAATCTGTTTTGAAGGTTAAATCCTTAAATTTTATGTTTCTTATGTTTTTTTAGTGATTTAATCGCCTGGACTTTTTTTTTTTGAGGCATTTAATGCCTGGACCGATCAGGCTGTTGCCTGATCGGTCTAGATCATCCTTGATCGGTCGCTTGATCGATCAGGATGCCAGATCATACGCGATGAACGCGTTTAAACATCTGAACGCGTTCATCCGCGTCAGCACATTAACGCGCTCCCACAACGATATTAACGGGGACGGCTCGTTAATCGAGCGTTATAACGCTCGATTAACGAGCCGTTGCGGATGCTCTAACAATAACTAAAAACAGGGATTTTTTATTTAATTTTTGTCTGATTAGATAGATCGATACATCGATCGATATTATTTATTTATTTATTTATTTTTTCTTTCTTGTACTGTGTTCTCTCTTGTGACAGTAAAATGGGGTTCGAGGGGTGACATAAGAGATTTGGATGTTGGCCTCGGTTCCGCAGAGACCATCTTGGAAACAGTGCAACTGATGCCACAAATTGACTTTGTGATTTGACTCCAAATTAATTAACCGTCTTTGATTTTTGTCAACTCAAACATTCTGTTCTACTAAGAACTTTTAATTATACAGATATCGCCGCTGATTGATTCAATCGCCTTGTTCTTAATCCATCTCCGACGTCCAAGGAAATCGGAAGTTGGTGGACGAGAGCTCGAAGAAGTCCGGGTGCTGGATGATGTCCTCGAGGAGGCCCGGGGGGATCACGGGGAAGTCGACGGCAGCGTCGCGGATGGAAGAACTACTGTCGGAGGTGGAGTGGCGGGGTTGCTCGGTTGGCTTGCTCTGTCGCCGGCAGCCGTTGACGATCTCTTGGAGGAGGCCGGAGCCGGGAGGCTCCGGCCGGAAGAAGTCGCCGTCGTCGACGACGACGGCGACGAGCTCGGTAGCTGCGGGCGGTGGTGTTGGAGTGGCGGCGGAGGTCCAACTCGGAGAAACAGAGGCGGCAATCGAGCCGGAATGGGGGAGAAAGTTGGGGATCCGGAGAGGAGAGGGAAGGGAGCAGGAAGGGCAAGCGCTGAAATTAAGGATCGAATGGTTGGCGAGATCGGGAAGACGAAGCGAAGTGCCTGGCCGAGGCCAGCCGGAGGAGTGAAGAATGGCTGCGGAGGCGGCGGAGGGAGTTTGGCCGGCGGCGGCGGGGGAGGAGATTATAGGGGGGTAGTGGAAGTTAGTCCGCGCCTTGAGGCCGCGCATGGCTCGCGCCGCAATGTCGTAGGCACAGGCCGCCTGATCCGCCGTGTCGAAGGTGCCGAGCCAGCGCCGCTCCTTCGACTTCGGGTCTCGGATCTCCGCCGCGTAGCGCCCCCACGGGCGCCGACGGACGCCACGGTAACGCGTGCCGTCCTTGCTCCCACAGCCCCCTCTCCTCCGTCCGTTGGGATGGACGCCGTCTCCATGATCCTCCATGTCGTCGTCGTCAACTTCTCCCGTAGGAAAGGAAAAGGAACCAAGGCGTAGGTATATTTATAGAAGCGAATTAATGAATTGATTAATCAATTAATTGGGAGTTTGAGTGCTCCACTCACGAAATTAATCATAATAATTACTGAAATTAATTATTCCGATTTAACGGCTCAAATAATCAATCCATATCCCACTTCCAAAACCGTAGAATTGGATCGGCAGTTTGAGCAATTAATCTTCTGCGTGTGTACATGTTCGCAGAGTTTTTAGAATCCTTCGTAAAATTCTTGAATCATATATAAAATTATCAAATTTTAAGGAAATTCGAAATTATCAAATTAAAATTTATTGGATATTTAGGTCTTAAAAAAAGACTAAATACGATTTTTACAAAGAAAAATCAAAATGTCATCAATCGATGAAAATCAGAATTTACTTAAAAATAAAATCTATGTTTCGCGTCTATGAATCTAAACTATTAATTTGCTCAAAATCGATTACGGATGTATGAGAATTTAATTGCTTAAAGTCAGCTCAAAATTGATATAAAAAGAAGTAGATGGATATTAGTGTCACATTTGAAATTTCCGAAGGTGTTTACTTCCTTATATATATTCATGTGGTAATGGAGTTAAAAAAAATAAGAAACACAGGTGATCTTTTCTCACAGGCGAGCAGGTGCTCGCACCTGCGAGCCCGCCACCCGCCACGCGCGAACGTGCGCAATGGGTATTTTGTTGACACACTTTGCTCTTATAACGTGGTAGTGTCTACGTGACACTCATGTAGGAGGAGAGATGATTGGACTGCTGATCGGGCAAACGAATAACAACCGTTGGATCAAAGAGGGGTGCTGGATCGCAAGAGACGCGATCTAGAACGTTGATCGCGAAGAGTCACGATTTGATCGTTGGTGTGAGACTTGATCTGAACCGTCAGATCGAATCTGATGGCTGAGATCAAAAGGAGATCTGAAGGGTTACAACCATCCAGATCTGATGGTTGAAATCAAAGGGCTATCTGAAGGGTTACAACCCTCCAGATCGAACGACCTAGATCAATCCTAAATTAAAGGTCACACCCACTCACCAAAAGGTCACCTCTTCCCTTGTATAAATAGAGTTTCCTAGATGTTGAATTCATTCATTCAATTATCAAAAATTCATTATCATTCATCTCTTCTTGTGCATTCTAGAGTCCAAAAAAGTCTATAAGAAGGTTCGCTGATCTCGAAATTTATAGTGCTATTATTTCCAGACATCGTCGTTGTATCTTGGAAAACGAATTGCTACTATTTGTGAGCTCCTGTAACGGAACAATATCATTTTACGGAGATAGTGTTGAACACTAGCCTCGACGATATATCATATCAATTTGCATCCTCCCAACAGCAATTCTGGAACCGACACCCAACAAAATTTGAACTCGATAATTTTAAATTTGAATTCATAATATTTTATTCGATTGTTCACGAACCATTTATGAATGAAATGTTATTATTTTTATATAATTTTAACTTAAATATGCTAAAATTTAAAATTTAAATAATTTAAACCGAATTTAAATTTAAATCATTTCAAATTATCATTCAATTAATCTTATTCTATTCTATTCGTTTGTATCTCTAATATACATACTTGAGGCTAAAAGTGCCCCCTAAGACGTCTCCCAACTAATTTTCGGAAGAGAATTGTTTTCTTAGACAAGAATTGATAATAACGAAATATCCTCCTTAAAAAATTACTGTGTATCTAATTTAGCCCCGAGGTTATGATAAGTGCGATTAATTATCACACATATACTCGTGGTTCGGTTCAATCCTCAACCGTGGACGGTCGATAAAAAATTATTATGGGATCGAATTAATCATGTCATATTCGATTGTTATATGATATATTATTATTTTTTATTAATTATGTATCTAATTTACTTTTCTATATTTGATTATAGGATAGATAATATTAAACAGCTTTAGGGAGTGTTTGGGAGAGCTTCTGCTTACTGCTTTTTAGCTTCTAGCCATGCAAAAGTGCTTTTGAGTGTTTGGGAATGCCAGATTCTGTTTTAACTTCTACAACTTTTACTCAAAAGCTAGAAGCAACAATTTGATGCTTTTTTCTGCTTCTGCTTTTTTGCTTATGGTGTAGAATTAAAAGTTGACATTTATACCCTTAATAAATTTATTATTTTACATAATTACCATCACATTTTTAAATAAAATCTTATATTTTTATATAATTTATATTTTCAAAAAAATTTATACATATTTGTATAAATTTATATAAATTTTATTATTTTATTATTTTTTATATTTTTATTAACTTTATATTTTTTAAATATATATATTATTAAAAATAATAATTTTGATATAATATTTAAAATATAATATTAAATATATAAAACATTATAGATGATGTATCAAAATTATATTTAGATAATTGAAAAAAAATAATTTTGATAGTTTAAGGATATTATTGTCATTTAATTAAAAATTAAGTTTAAAAGTGATTATTCACCAAACACTCAAACTTTACCTTGTATCAGCTTTTGACTTCTATTTCCAAACACCGCATGCTTTAGCTTCTTACTAACTTCAAGATAATCACTACAAGAATCACTTTTCAATAAGTAAAAGCTCTCCCAAACACTCCCTTAGAGGAGCCGATTCAACTTTCTGCTTACTTAGGCTAAAAGTGAGCCTGCACTGGGACTGCTTCCTCTCCTCATCGATTCCCACGTAAAACAAAGGCGAAAACCTCCCACCTCCAATTTATTGTACAAGTCGAGAGATCCATGCAGGCAATCATGCACGCTTCTATGGAAGCTATAGGCTTAGGTTTGACCTTTCAGGTTAGAACGCAGGGCCATGTCTCCTCAATTTTTTACATGGCAGGACCGGCTCTAACCAGCTCTCACTGGCGGACCTAGCGAAAGAGGAGCTTGGGTCCGGCCATGCCGTTCTGATCTTCGTTATTTTGATTGGGCTCGGCCAGGATTATTTCAATGTGTGGTGGATCTAAGTAGGTGTCTGTGGTGTGGGAAAATTGTCAGTGAATAACCCCTAGAATAACTCACTGCTCCTCGTGGTATCTGACTTTCCGGCTTGCTTGGCTTGTGGAGGGAGTGAAGCACTACTAGTGCATGACTATGATTCGGAATGATTACCCTGTCGGCGATCAGAGATTGTTCCCTGCCGGTCGCCTGAGGGTTTTAAGATCAGCAGGGAGTGCTCTTGCTGCCGAACTTGCATCTCTGCTCTGCGCTACTGAACATACCTGCTGTGACCAGTTCAGTTGTGTGCATTAACTTTGGCTCCTCGTTCTGTGCTGCTTCTGCATCCTACATGTTTAAATTCTAACTGATCGTTAACTTAAAATCGATGATAAACATCTGTTACGATTTAAAATGTGAAACATTGCAGATTGAAGTGCTCGAGTAGACTGAAACAACTGAAAGGCTCCCCCCAAAGACACTAGGAAGCGTGGTGAGTCAACCAGTTTCCTGTTCGAACTCATCGCCTTCCGAGTCGCCGACGTTGTCCGCGTCGTCATCTTCTGCACCGGCTTCCACTTCCTCCTTGTTATCCACGACTTTTTTACCGATAACCGTCTGGTTTACGTTCCCCTTCCTAATTTCACTTAACTGCAAGTAAGCACCCAACTTAATGACGGCCAAAAAGAATAACAGTGGTGCAAAGATCTGGTGGGAAGCATATCAATAATCTACTTATTATGTAATCTAACAACGGATCTTATAAATAATGCTTTTTGATGGATGTGATCCTTGACTTATCTTGAACTAAACTTGAAGAAGAAAAATTAGAACTGACTTGGTAATCACTGAAATGGATTTAAGACTACCAAATTAACTGAGAAAAAAGACAAACGTGAAGCTTCCTTTACTTGAAAAAGTTCCATGTGACATTTATGAGAAAAAGTAAAAGAGAATTATGAACAGAGTGAAATATAGATTCACTAATTACCTTTATTAATTCAACTAATGATTTAAAAAAATGATTAATAAGATTGAATAACGTCCAACTTGAGACTACCGACCCAGTCTCATGAAAATTTTCCACCGGCCGCTAAGGTAAATCGGGAAACGTTCATGGTGGACAGTCCAGAAACCCAATATCCCAAGGTTGTGTGCTCCATTTGAAAAAAAAATTTCTACAAAATTCACCATAGCTAGGGATCAAACCATAAGTACTTGGGAGACAACTAATCACCCTTCCGTTGCACCATAGTCTCGCAACAACTAATGACCTACAAGAACCTTCATTTGAGTACTAAATTGATTAATTCAAAGATTACTTTCTCCATAAGAAGTGTGGCTAAAATGACAGGAGCAGAAAGTAATGAATAATGTGAACAATAAGACAAAAAGATTTAATCTGGCCAAAATTCTTCTAGAAAATAATGAAACATAGGAAACACCATCACAGACCCTAGGATGGTGAAGGTATGCTATGCTGGTCTTGCCAATATTATGGCTATCTTTTATTGCACAACAATGAAGGTATGCCAGTGCTAGAATTATTTGAGCCAAAAAAGCATGTTCTACTATGGCTGATGTTACCCTTGGTTTGTTGAGTCATTTGTCATCTTAATCATAGTTTGCGGACCAGTTGATTCAATCTAGATTATTAATTCTGATTTGGCTATACAATCAACTCTATTGGTCAATAGATGATGTAGTTTGACTGTGAATTTGGAAACCCCATCTTATTCCATCAGAAGACAAAAAGAAAAGATCACAAATATCTCGGTCAAAAGATTTGGCTAGAAATCAGACAAAATTGATTGGATTCTATTAGTTACTTGAAAAAAGTTTTACTTTTTTTCTTGACTTTTCATTGGGATGGAACTTCATGTTTATTTTATTATGATTTCTCTTTCCTTTATAGAAACAAACAAATGTACTATTATGACACGAATGAATCTTGAGTCTCCAAACAAGATAACAGTCAGCATCTTCAATCTCAAACAAGAAGACTTCTCTATTTAGGACTTCATTGACTTAGCAGAGCAAAATGAAACTGACTATAATCCAATTACCATTATCATCGTGAATCTCAAATTCTAGCAGTAAATTTCTTCATGGTGAAAGTTCTCTTAGGACTAGATGACTCTTTTTTTTTGTCCCATAATCACCTCACTTGCATGTTTCTAGATGTGACTCTTAGTTACCTGAGCTTGAGCTTCTAAGTGCATGCTGATCACAGTCACTTCATTTGCTAATGGTTAGTCTAAGCCTCTAAGGTGTTCCGGGCCTGCTTTATGCATAAAAATTTGATTATTAATGTTTTTATTTAATATTGATTATGTTGGGTTTTCTATCAATAGAAAGTCTGCTTGAAGATTCTATATGTGAATGATATTGGGCAATAGCTACTATATGATATGGACATGTTTAAAAAGGTGATCAATAGATTCTATAGTTAGACAAAGTGAATTGATTAGAGTGGAAGGCAGAAGGAAATTGGGAAGCAAAGAAAATTTTAGTTGATGGAACAAAAATTGATCTAATTTATTTGAATATTAATATTATATTACCTTGTATCAAACTCAAGAAGTAATAAAGTCAGAACAAGTATAGAATCATGGTAAATCTACCCAAATGGCACATAGGTTTCCTTCCGATAAAATCACCTAAAACAATATTACATCAATCTTTAGACAAACTTTAATATCTCATCCTCAAGATCCCAATTTAAACATATTTTTCAGGAAGCCTACCCTTGAAATCATAACTTATTCATTTTAATCTAATGGTTTGCAATTAGTAAACAAAACTAGCGAACAACACACAAACCCAACTCTTGTTTTTAAGACATTTTTTCCCATCTAATTTGTATTACAAACAATAATCTAAAAGCAATTGTATCCATCGTCAAGGCAGTGTAAACTACATTCATCTAATTTGATTTCATACTTGACCACACTGATAGAAGATATCACTGAGAAGAATTCCCTGATTTCATCAATTTGGATAAGTTGAATAGAATAATAATGATATTTATGCATCTAGGATACTAAATAAACAAACTTCATCACACGGTAATCATAGATAGGCCTTCGTGAAACGACCTCCTTTCCCACCACTAGGAATGACATAGGGGACAATACTGGCAATTCTAGATACCATTGGTTGATGATAATATATAGTTTGTATATTAAAAGGATAAACCACTGCAAAACCTAAGAAATCCAAAGGCTTGATCCTCAAAGTGATCAGTGCACTATTCCGAATGACAAGCATTCACATTAGAGGGTCAAAATTAGCCATAATCATCAGGTGAGAATCAGTACGAAATGCTATCAGAATATTTGGTCAATAAACACTCGAAATCAGAAACCCTAGATTCGAGAACGAAGAGAAAGGAAGCAAGATATGACGAGGAAGCATAAAATAGGAAAGATTACCTTTTCTTCGAGCTCGGCTTCCAAGACGGCGAGAGATTCGTCATCGCTGTGGGCGTGTGCAGCGACGGGAAGCAGGGTGGAAGTGGGGATGAGTGGAGGGGACGTCATCTGCCGCATGAACGCAGGGAACTGAAGCATCCTTCACTTGAGATGTTGGCGACCACAGGGATGCGATGCGATGCGAGCGAGGCAAGGACGAGGAGTCGAGGAGGATACCGCCGAACAAAATATTCCGGATGTGACGCTTCGTGCAGTGGAAATCGCCGCCGCCGCCTTACTTCAATAATGCAGAGAAGCAAAGGGCGCCCCAAATTTAGCAACAATTAACAAAGAACACCCCCACATTATCAGATTTTCTCAAATTACCTCCATCCGGCGCCCTCGTCTCATCATCGACGCCGGCGGTTTCCAGCAGGTTCGCCTCTTCTCCAGCCCCAACTTCTGGCACGGGTTCCGGCTATTCGTCGCATCGATCCGCATCGGTTGCCTCGTCATCTGCGGCAGCAGCATCTACAACCCCGGCGGCGAAGCCGCGCGACACGAACAGGGCCAGGAAGCTAAACGATTGGCGGAGAGGACAGAGAGACGCAGAGTAGGAAGACGGCCCAGGCGGCAGCGAGGTGAACCCAGAAGGAGGACTCGGCGATCGCCAAGAGCCGCAGGCAGGTGGGCGGATTTGACGGAGTCGGCGAGGAGATCAAAGTGCACTGCTACCGCGCCACTCCCACTCCTCCACCGGCTCCAACCCAGCAACTCTTCCAGACGCTTCTCCGGCTGTCAGGCGCCGATGATTAGGAGGGGGCGGCGCCGTATGAGGTTAATTTGGGGCAATCGCTAATTTCGGCGCCCTGTTAATACAAACTGTGAAAAATGTCATAAATTAAAAAAAGGTCCTCTAGTTTTTATTCATTAAAAATACTTAAGAGGGATTTAGTTCAAATTTATTAATTATATGACGAAAAGATGATTCACTCGCCCAACACCCAAGACTAATACGATAGAGATAAATCATGATGATTGGAGAAGCAATGAGAAAAGATACACAGAGACTAAGGAATTACGTCCTAACTGCCCATAGGTTGGAACCCACGCTCTCAAGTGGTAAACTACTACGCACTAACCACTCCAGCTAAGCCCGTGGGGACAATAATAATGGGAATCATGATTACATTTAGGATGCGTTTGGTTGGAAGTTATCTTTGATTATCTTGGTTATCCATTCAAGATTATTAACGAAAATCTTATTTGGTTTAGATAATTGGCGATTCCCAAGTAATGATCGATGCCTAACACGTCAGCAAAAGGGGCATGCAACTAGGAATCAGAAAACCTTAGGAAAGTAAGGCTTTTCTTGATTCCAGGGTTATGAAACATATTTTTCAAAATTATTCTCTAATATTTATATTTAAGAAGAAAATAATTATTACAATTTATTAACTTCTGAAAGTATTTTTCGCGGCTGACGTTTGACAACGATGGTCGGCGACCACCACCGACGGCCGATGAGGCGACCATCGCCGGTGGTCGGCGATCGGTGACCCCCGTCGGCGACAACCGTCGACGACCGATAACCACTGCCGGCGACCGGCGACCACCGCTGTCGACCGACGACCCCCACCGACGGTCAGCAACCACCGCCGGCGGCTGGCGACCGACGACCATCGCCGACGATCAGTGGTCGACACTGATCGTCAGCGGTCGACGTCGACAGCCGACCGGCAGTCACCGGCGATCTAAGTCGATCGTCGGCGTTCAGCGTTGACAACCGACCGCCGATGTTGCACATCGATTGCCTACACGGACATCGACGGTCGACGTCGACGCCGACGAATATTTTTTAATTTAATATTTTAATAAAATTATCTAAATAAATTCAAAAGAGCAATATGGTAAAATATTATATTATGTTATAGACTATTACCTCCAAACAAATAAGATTTATTTGATTACCTAAATTGAACCAAACAACTTCAGGTTATGTTTCATTCCCTATTACCTTAGTTATGTGATTACTTGGTGTTCCGAAAAGAGTCGACGGCGACAACCAGGTACTGGAGTTCGGTCCCTATGGAAGTTGTTACGGCGGGGAGGAACTTAGGATCCTGCAAGGTTAACACGAGCGTTAGGGGACACGCCGACAGGGGTCCGGCGGAGTCCACTCCGATGCTCAAGTCAGTATCTGTTCGAAAAGTAGAGGTAGCAAAAAATAAGAATGTATGTAGGGTTGAGAGAACGTAACCCCCTTACCGGAGGGGTTGAACTACAATTTATACTAACGATGACAGACGAGACGTGCCCCTTCGATCGGTGCCACGTCTCCGATACTTAAGCCACGCCTCCCTCTTTCGGCGGTAACTGGATATCCTTGGAAACGGTCTGCGTCGTTATCACGCTTCCGCCCGTTGAGATATTTAAGGGTCGTGCAAACCTTTTCTAACGGAGATGATTATCCGTACCGAGAGGGGGGTCGGTACTCGAGGTCAGTCATTGCGGGGACTCCACCTCCCGAGGTGAGCTCGGTGTCTTTAGGCGCGATATCTCCCGAGGTGCTCTCAGGGCCTAATCTCCCGGGGTGCTCCCGGGAGGGGTCTTCGGGCTGACCTTCCCGGGCACGTCTCCTGAGGGTGGGGGGCCTCGGGGCCCGAGAGGGAAGGTCGCTTCGATCTGTCATGTCGTGCCCCACGACTTCTTCATCCCTCATACCGGGCACGGACTATCCAACCCTATCACAAGTCCCTCCCTTCAAGTCTGATCGAAGGAAGTGTGGCTGATTGATTGGACTAGTGTAAAGATGAAGAAGCTGCGGGTCTTCAGCCTCCTTACTTCCCTTGTAGCTATAAAGGGCCTTTGGATTATAATCTCTTATCCCGAGTTCCGAGAAATCCTCCTCAATGGTCTCATCCTTTTCTCTTCGTCCTTTGCCTCTTCGCTGGCGGCCCGTGGGGCCCTAAGATGTATCCAGTGAGTCTCGGGATCCTGGCTGATTTTTTGAACATGTCCCGCATCTTTGTGAAATTTGTGGCAGCTAAGTCAACACAGTTGCTCAGCGTATGCGCCAAGGCCATGTGGCTCTTCCCTTGTTTCGCGACGGTCTCTTCTTGATATGTGCTACGGGCTATACGAAGCGACGGCGGTAAGGGATATCCGTTCCCCGAGACATCTTGTTAATGCCCTCGATGTTCCATTCTCCCATTGCTTCGAGGGGTGTGCCGTAACCCTATAAAAGCGGGTGCAACGGCCCTCTGCAGCCTCCTCACCCTATCTGCCATCTGGAGTTCTCCTTGCTTAGCTATCCCTTTCGCTGCCGCATCCTTTAGACGAGAGTAAGTCTCCCTTTATCCTGTCGCTCCCTTATTCTATCCCCCTGGGTCCGATGGAGAAGAAAAAGAAGTCTGCAGGTGACGCCGAGTGCTCTCTGAAAGAGTTGGGATTTCGTTCCGAGTGGTACGGGACTATCTTTTCCAAAGTTAGGTCGGAATCCCTTCAGGCGGCCTGCCAAAAATACGGTATCCCGGTAGATTGGGAGGTAAGGGTCCCTTCCTCAGGTCAATCGCCGGTAACCACCTGTGAGGGTTTTTACATTTTCTTTTTGGGGGCAACTAGAACTAGAGCTTCGCTTCCCTATTCCTCCCTACTTCATGAATGTTGCCCAATACTTCCGTATCCCACTCCAACAACTGGCTCTCAATGCCTTCGCCCAAATAAGCGGGGCCCTTGTCCTCTTCAAGCTTTTCGACATTCCTCTGACCCCCCCGATTTTTCTATTTCTTTTACGTTCCAGTTGGATCTCGAGGAGCATTTAGCTTTACTGCCCTTCCTGGCCAAAGATTTCTGGGGGACCTCCCTTCCTCGCACAAAGGATGGAAGGAGAGATTTTTCTATATTCGCCTTCCCGAGCATCCCTTCAGCCACATTCACTGGACGGAGAACCTGCCTCTTGTTCCAGACCTTGGCGACTTCCAACAGAACGTGGGATATCAGAGAGCCAAGGGTATCCTGGCAAGGATGGAATTCCATGGACTTCAGTTGGTGCAGTGCGAGGAGCTCCTCTATCGGGCTGAAATTAGTTTGAAGATTACCCCCCTCGAATCCAACCTTCGTAAGTTGTTTTGTACTTGGTGCAGTTCCTGGTTAATGTTGACTGATGTTCTCTTGTTTTTTACTTTTGCAGGCAACATTATGTTTTCTCTCGTGATGAACAAGTTCCTGAAGCGGGACCAGGCTAACGAGTAGGCGTTGGTTCCAGGCTCGGTATCTTCGACCCCCGTAGGAATCCCCCCCCCCCCCCCCCCCCCCCCCCCCCCCCCGAGGGTGACGAGGTGGTGGGAGAGTCGTCTGCAGGCCCAGCGGCGCCTGGGGCCCTCAAGGACATCAGAGCCTCGGAGTTGCCCCCAGTCCGGGGAGGGAGGTCCACCGCTCCTATTATTGAGGCCCCAAGGGGAAAGTCGCCTCCTTCGTCGATCACACCTTTCAAGATCCAGGCGCTTGAAAAGAAGCGTCGGGAGCGTTGATCCCAAAGGGATCGCCCCCTGAAGCGGTTGAAGAAAGGCTTGTCTCCGGCGTCTTTATGCTTGGCTATCTCCGGGGATGCGGCTTCACGATCCCCGGGCGTTCAGGAAGGGTCTTCTTCTCCTGTCGCCGAGACGCCCATCCCTGTCGCCGATGCCCCTGCTCTCCCAGTTGATCCTCCGGTTGTTCCCCGAGGCAAAGAGGTGTCCACGCATCCGCATTGCTCTCACCGGAAGGCTCCCAAGGCGAAGAAGAAGGCGGCTGACAGTTCCCAATCCATCAAAATAAAGTGGGTCGCTTCTGAGGTACTGTCGAGTGCTTCAAGTACAGAAGAAAATTGTTAGATCGTTGACGGCTTGCTAGAGAGGGGAGCGAGGGGGGGGGGTGAATAGCAATTTTCGTTTCGTTCTTCCTATAAGGTTAGCGTGCGCAAGCGGATACAATAACAATAAAAACAAACAATCGCTAACAAACCTATTTACGTGGTTCGGAGATGAAAACTCCTACTCCATGATAGTCCGTGAGGTGGACGATCCCTTGATTCTTCGGCGGATCGCTCCCCGAATGCCCTCCAGCTAACTCGTGTAGCTCCTTGTGGGTGGAGAAATCTCGCCACAATCACAAGCACACCTTTGAGTACAAAGACTACTATTTGGCTCTTAACCAAAGCCAAATTTGTCAGAGGTTCCAGCTAAAACGAAGCCTTTTAAATAAGGCTTAAAGTCGAACCCAGCCGCTAACAGTCGACTGGTCCCACTCAACTAGCTAGCCAAGGACTCTCTCAACGGCTAGTTTTTGGGTTTACCAGTCGACTGCTCCCAGAGCAGTCGACTGGTCCAGGGTCACAAACATTCTGTGAGTTTATGTGCTTGCTGGCAGTCGACTGTTATATTCTCAGTCGACTGCCCAGCTTACAAACACACTCTTCCTCACTCCAACGACCCTCCTCCATGTGTGCCTTCAAGCATACTCCCTTGGCTTGCCTTTTGAAGTCCTCTTCCACCAGCTATCGTCCCTCAGATGCGCACGTAAGTCCTCGACTTGCCTCTATGCCACCCTTCACGTGTGCCCTTTGAAGTCCACTTCCCAGCTTGCCCTTGGAGTCCTCTTCCTTCGGCTCTCGTCCCTTCATGACTTAGCTGACTGTTCACCAGCAACCTTGATTGTTGCCTTCGCGCCCTCTTCGTCTTCGGCTCCCGTCCCTCGGATGCACACAAGCCTCCAGCTTGCCTCCATGCCATCCTTCACACATGCCTCGAAGTTTGTGCTCCTCAGCTCATCAGCCCTGCTATCCATGGTCCCTCGGGTGCACACAAGCCTCTAGCTTGTCTCCATGCCACTCTTCACCATACCGAAGCCATCCAGCTAAGTCAATATGTGTAACCTGCACATCCTGCACACTCAAATACGTATATTAAATCACAAGAGTAAACATAACTTAAACTCTTTGCCCAAACATCAAAACACATGGTCACTCCGGACCATAGATTGCCCCAACAATCTCCCCCTTTTTGATGTTTGGCAATACGTTTAAATTAGGGAAAACAAATAGCAATAAATAACAACAACAATGCTAAACAAACATTTAGACTTACGTTGTCAAAGCTCCACCTTGGACTTACACCGCTAATGCATATGCAATGCAACTAATCATGGATCCTATCCTAAGGCATCCCCACACCTAACCTTCCCAAGTTAGGAATTTTCACCAAAATAAACTTTTTAAAACCTATCCCAAGGCTCCCCCACATTGGACTTAAAAAAGCTTTTTAAGAACCTCTCCAAGGTTCCCCTTACGCCAAGAATGGAGCAACCATGCTCCCCCTTTTTCTAAGATCCCCGTTAACCTAGGGTTTCTTGCAAAGACATGTTTGGTTTCCCAAATTAAACCCAACATGTTTGGTGTACTAACCTCCTACAAGGTTCCACACTTGTTTCTTATCAATTGGACATTTTCCAGCAGTTGAAACTCATTTCCAGCCTTTACCAGTCGACTGTCCCCTGAGCCAATCGACTGATACTTTGAAACACCAATTTTCAGCATTTCTGTCCCAACTTCAGAAATGCATAACTAATTCCACAAATCTCCAAAAATTCTCAAATTTTGTGGAGAAGTTTGTGGTACTCATACCTACTTTGGAAAAATACATTCAATAATGTATCTATCATCATTCCCAAGTTTGACACAAAACTCAAAACTTCCTATGAAAATTAAGACATAGCAAACAAGAGGTGACCTCCCCTTAACCTATGCCCTCTCCTAATTTTCAATTTTCACATCCAATCATCAAGTTAAGTTCTACCCAACTTAACTTCATAACACTAAGTTAAGTACTACCCAACTTAACACAATAATACCAAGTTAAGTTATATCCCAACTTAACACCATTCATCCTTTCATCAAGTTAAACCTAACTGGACACCCCAAGTTCTCCCCCTTTGACACCATCAAAGGATTGGCCCAAGCAACCCTACCCCTAGTGCCAAAAAGAACTTACTTGATTTTTGAAAAACCTCTCAGAAATCAACACACAGACTTATCAGTCGACTGCCCCCTGGGCAGTCAACTGATACAGTGAACTTCTGAAATTCCAGCCTAATTTCAGAAACCTCTAGAAAATTCTAGAAAATCAGGAAAAACCTAAAAATTTACAAGCACACTTGTTAGGATATACTCTACCCTAGAAAAATATGGTTCTATGAAAAATATCAAATGTGCTTGTCTTTTGGTACAAATTCTAATTTCCTCAAAAATGATCATTTTGTATCAACTTTCAAATCTATCTATTAATCCATGTGTTTTCCAACTCCATCCATTAATTTTTCACACATATTACTGCCTTCAATTTTCCCTTTTTCTATGTATTCTTAATATGATAAAACCCTCTTCTTCTTATCTCTCAACCCTAGATAAATATGTACTTATCAATCTTCCTTGAATTCCATGATATCACCATAGCCTCATTTCATACAATCGCCATTAAATCATGAAGCAAAACTTTATTCAAGGAGCATAAACAAGGATTTTAGTTTAAGGTCATATCCTATCATCCAATAGTAATTCATGAACTTCAATCCATATAATATCAACATATGACATAAAATCTCATAAAGTGCCATGACCCTTTCCTATGCTTCTAATTTTGCCATTTCTTATTATCTACTGTGCCTTTTCTACTTAATTCTACGGATCAATCGACTGCCCCGACTGCCCTAGGGGCAGTCAACTGGCAAAACAAACAGAAGGTTCCTAGTGTCGATTCTACCTGGATCAGTCAACTGCCTCTAAGACAGTCAACTGATACCTGAATTTTAAGTTTTCAGCCTAATTTCAGAATGCCTAATTAATTACACAAATCTTCAAAAAATCTGAAATTTCGTGGAGAGATTTGTGGAACCTATGTTTACTTGGAAAAAATATATTTTCAAACAAATCTACTCCAGATCCCAAGATTGGCACGAAACTCAACCCTTCCTAAATTGTATCATTTAAACTTCTCCAAAAGTCCTAATTTTGACTCCTCCTTGATGTATCTTCCCATCTCTGACCATAATACCTTTCTATCGCTGAGTTATATGACATTCCCACATTAAACCCCATTTTCTATCAAATATAGTCTCATTTTCTATCAATCTGTGGTCCGGAGTGACCAAGTGTTTTGATGTTTGGGCAAAGGGTTTAAGTTAGGTTTACCCTTGTGTTCTTATATATGTATGTTGAGTGTGCAGGTTGTACAGGTTAAACATATGGACTTGACTGGACGGCCTCGATACGGTGAAGGGTGGCATGGAGACAAGCTGGAGGCTTGTGTGCACCCGAGGGACCTTGGAGAGCATGTACGATGAGCTGATGGGCACGGACTACAAGGCATGCGTGAAGGATGGCATGGAGGCAAGCTAGAGGCATGCGTGCATCCGAGGGACGGGAGCCGAAGATGAAGAGGGCGCGAAGGTAATAGTCGAGGCTGTGGATGAGGAGTCAGTCGAGTCGTGAGGGTACGAGTGTTGTGTGATTGTACTCGGGGAATCCTAGGGGTCGAGTGCTGAGAGAAGTGTACTCGGGAAGGGAAATCCTAGGTGTGTGAGTGGGGCAGTCGACTGCCTGGGAGGCAGTCGACTGATAAAACTCACAGAATGATTTCGGGGCTGGACCAGTCGACTGGTAAAATGACAGTCGACTGGTAACCCCGAAAACTAGCCGTTGGGCTAGCCGTTGGCTAGCAATTAAGGCTAGACCAGTTGACTGGTAAATTGGTAGTCGACTGGTGGTGAGAGTTTCAGCCTTAGTCCTATTTAAAGAGGACTTCATGGTGGCTGAGATTCTTGATGAATCTTGTCTTGGTTAAAGACAACATAGTAGTCTTTATGCTCAGGTCTTCAAAAAGTATTGTGGTGAGGTTTCTCCACCCACAAGGAGCGACGAGGGCTAACCGGAAGTTATTCAGGGAGTAATCCACCGACGGATTCTTGGGTTAGTCACCCGTCCGGGGTGGATACCAAGTAAATCTTCCGTGTTAGCATTGGTTAGTTTTTGTTTTATTGTTCTTATTGTATATTCCGCTGTGCAACTAACCGTGTAGGAAGAAAGGGGTTCGAAAATTGCTATTCACCCCCCTCTAGCAAACACAATCGATCTATCAGAAACTACCCGCTATTTGTTGAGCCACCAATTGAGAGTCCGAATAGACCGTGACCCGACAGACTCCCATATGCCTAGCTGCTTGCAGTCCTGTTAGGATCGCCTCATACTCGGTTTCGTTGTTGATAGCTTTGAAGTGAAGTTGGATAGACAGATGCAATGTGTCTCCCCTAGGGGAAATTAGTAGCAGTCCAACCCCGCTGTGCTGGTTGTTGGAGGATCCATCTACATAGACCTTCCACATACCTTTGGCCTCTGCCTCTGGGATGGTCTCCAACATGAAGTCGGAGAGGGCCTATGCTTTGATGGCGGCTCGAGGCTAATACTCAATGTCATATTCGCTTAACTCCGTCGTCCATTTTATCAGCCTGCCCGATGCCTCGGGGTTAGTGAGGACTTGGGCGAGCGGGCTATTGGTGAGGACCATGATGGGATGCGCTAAGAAGTACGGTCGTAACCTTCGGGCCATCAAGACCAAGGCGTAGGTCAGTTTTTCCATCGCGGTGTACCGCGTTTCGGCGTCCTTTAGAAGGTGTCCAAAAAAATAGATAGGGTATTGTATCCGATCTTGTTCTCGGATGAGCGCTGATCCCATCGCTTGCTCGGCTGCTGATAAATAGATGAATAAGGTCTCCCCCTCCACGAGTTTGTGTAGGGTAGGGAGGTCTGCAAGATAGGTCTTCAACTTTGCAAAAGCCTTCTCACACTGGTCATCCCACTCGAACTTAACGACTTTTCTCAGAATTTTGAAGAATGGGAGGGTCTTGTTTGTAGATTTGGAGATGAATCGGGATAATGCCTTGATCCTTCCATTCAGCCGTTGTACTTCCTTGAAGTTCCGCGGGGGTGGCATATCTAGAATGACATTTACCTTTTCCGCATTGGCTTCGATCCCCCTCTCCGTCACCATGTACCCCAGGAACCTACCACTTTTTACCCCAAACTAACACTTAGCTGGGTTTAGTTTCAACCTGTTGGCCCTCAGGGTGGCGAACGTCTCTTCAAGGTCAGCTATCATGTCACCTCGCTTGTCAGTCTTGACCAGGATGTCGTCCACGTACACCTCGATGTTCCACTCGATCTAGTGCCTGAAGACTTTATCCATCATCAGCTGGTAGGTAGCGCCCGCATTGCGCAAGCCGAAGGGCATGACATTGTAGCATTACGTGCTGTCAGCCGTCACAAAACTGACCTTTTCCTGGTCCTCGGGAGCGAGTGGGACTTGGTGGTAGCCCTGGTAAGCATCCAACATTGAGATGAACTTACACCCGACTGTAAAGTCCACCAACCGGTCTATCCAAAGCAGGGGGTAGCAATCTTTTGGGCAGACTTTGTTTAAGTCTCGGAAGTCGATGCAGACTCGCCATTTGCCCACGGGCTTGGGGACTAGGACAACATTGGCTAGCCATGCTGGAAATTGGACTTCTCTGGTGTGTCCGGCTTTTAACAACTTCTGGACTTCATCTCGAATGACCTTATCTTGGTCAGGAGCGAAGTGTCTTCGCGTCTGCTTCACAGGGCGGGCTCCTGGCATAACATGCAAGTGGTGCAAGGCCAACGCCGGTGGAACTCCTTTAATCTCTTCCGCGGCCCAAGCGAAGACATCCTTATGGTTTTGCAGGCACTCGATGAGACGACTTCTTAGTTCTGGTGCGAGGTCGAGGGCGATGCACGTGCTTCCCCCTCCATGTTGAGGATGGATCTGCACTTCCTTGCTCTAGACCTCCCTTCGTTCCTTCTTAGGTCCTTCATCTTCTCTCGGATGGGCGAGGTCTTCTGGCAAGACCTCTTGAAGATCGAAGTCCTCCCCTCTACGGCCAATGGGTTGTTCCTCCAATCCTGTCATCGGTGCTCCTTTAGGTGCTTTGCTAGAGTTTCCCACAGACTGCGTCAAATTTGTTCCGGAAAGAGTCGACGGCGACGGCCAGGTACTGGAGTTCGTCCTCTACGGAAGTTGTTGCGGCGGGGAGGAACTTAGGATCCTGCAAGGTTAACACGAGCGTTAGGGGACACGCCGGCAGGGGTCCGGCGGAGTCCACTCCGACGCTCAAGTCAGTATCTGTTCGAAAAGTAGAGATAGCAAGAAATAAGAATGTATGTAAGGTTGAGAAAACGTAATCCCCTTACCGGATGGGTTGGACTACCTTTTATACTGACGACGACAGAGGAAAGATGTGATAAAAAAATAAGGGGAGAAATCGTTACAAAAATATAGAACGAGAAAATGAGATGAGAGAGGTAGAGAGAAAAAGTGATATAGAAAATATAGAGAGAGAAAGCGATATAAAAAATACAGAGAGAGTAAAAAAAAATAAAGATAGATAACATATGATAAGAGAAGTAGAGAGAAAGTGATATAGAAAATATAGAGAAAGAAAATAAGATAAATAAGTAGAGAGAAAGTGATATAAAATATATAGAAAAATATAATAAGAGATAGTGAGAGAAAAGAGCAAATATGTATATAGAGAAATTTTAAAATGTAGAGAGAGTGTGTAATAAAAGATATTGAGAGAAAATACAAAATGAGATAGTAAAATGAAAAATTAAAAATAAAAAAGAAATATTTTAGATATATTAAAAATGAATGAACGATTGCGAAGTTTAATTGACGAGAGGGGAGTAGGGAATGAAAATGAGAAAATGTTCTCTTATTTTCATTCTGATTGACACATACCAAATAGTAAGAATAATTATCATCAAATCTCATTCCCTATTCTCTATTATCCAAAATTAAATGCTCCCTTATATTTCAAAAAATATGCTTTGATATAACTAATTAAAATTATTTTATTATTATCAAAACTATATATTATTAAATAAATATTTAATTTATAATAATCTAAGTTATGAAAATTATTCAAATATTATTAGGGCAATTTGACAAAGGTATCTCTAGAGTAATTTGGTCAATTACTCTTTAAATAATTAAAAAAAGATTTTTTTGGTCAATAACCATCCAAAATTCTAAATTATCAAAGAAAAAAAATGATATGTTTAAAAAAAACTAAAGGAAAACTTAAAAAAAATGACGTATCATTGTAATTACGGCGATCCCCGATGGATTCACCATGCTCCAGGGTATAGTTTGATTCGGAACAATGGTCGAAGGCCATCGATAATATCGAGTGACAATCAGATATATACATATTAATTGTCACGTTATTTCTTAATATTTCTCTAATTTTTTCTTAAGGATATCATTACTCATTAATAAAAGGCATCTTAAACTTTAAAAATATCTAAAAGACGTATATATATTTTTTATTTTATGCCTATGCCAAATCTGATTTTTCTTTCTTTCTTCTCTATTCTTTCTTTTATACACGCAATCTTTTTTTCTCTATCCCGACTTCTCTCTCATGCATGCACAACTTAATTATTTTATCTTTTTCTATGGAGGATCTGAATCGGCAATATTACAAGTCTAGTCTATTCAAATCAGCCCAACGTCCACCTGATTTCTCGGAGATCAGGACTATGTTTTAGCTTATTCTTCAATAACAGATAACACATCAAAGAAGATAAAATAAAGAATGGAGAGCAACATTACACTCTTTGCAGTTTCAAAAATCCACAAAATATGAAATTGGTTCAATCGAACATGTTTAAGTCAATCAATGGGTTTCAGTCAAAACTACTTGTCACGCCCTGAGAAGCCGCTCGTCCGATACAGACCGGACAACTTCTCTCTCGAAACATTGGACAACTCAAATCCTTAACACAGCAGCTCTCTCAGCCACATGCACCACAGCCAATAAGGTTGGAACAAGTGTACAAGAACAAAATGAAAACGTCAACGCATCAAGAAAAGCCGATTATCGGTATAACTTACGACAAACACACATAGACATAGGCCTCTATGGCACACAAAAGTACCATCCACACTGCCGTCCAAGGCATCACGACAAATAAAAATACAAATATGAAAACGAAAAACAAAAGAAAGGTACCAACATCTAATAAAAGTAAAACAACGTAAGTCGCTTCGACATAGGTGAACTGGGATAGGCTGTCGATACTCCAGACGATTATCCTGAAATAAAAATAAGACTAACAGGGTAAATCCAAAGAACTCAGTGAATACATATATCTGATATGCATAGCATGTTATACTAGCAGTAAGAGTCCAATTGAGAAAATCTCAAGTGTAGTAATAGATAATGCAAAAATGTGATACTATAAAGGTAAGGTGTACTAGTGTCAGACTATCTCAATAACATATAAGTTAATAACCCCCAATACCCCTCCACGAGTAAAACAAGGTCACCGGCTGAATACATAACACAACATGTATGTGAATGTCAAACAAATACAACATCCAAGTGCAGCTAGCAAACACAAACAAATGCAAATCCATGTATCATGCACATGATGCAATGGCATGGTCACCCCTGTCACCAGTTATCCATCGTCACAGGTCATAAGTTAGGATCCTGGCGGAAGTATTCATCAAGGTGTAGGGCTATAACAACTGCACACACTCTACCATCACTGCTCATAAGTGATCGAGTGAACAGGATGCTGATAGAGTAAACACTCCTATCCTATATCATATGGGGGAGATAAATCTCTCAACTTCTCATATCACCGAAAAGAGGAGGGCCTCCTGTCTGCTACTACACTCTGACACCACTACCCATGAGCGACTAAGCGGAGCAATACAGAGCAACTGTACAGACTTGGAGGGGTTCCTGACTACTACCATGCACCGAAACCATTGCAAGAGTGACCGCGCGGAGTCTCAACAGGGCAATTAGACGCACCCTCCGATAGCCACTACCCATGAGTGGCTATGTACCCATTAGCGATTGAGCAGAGCAATACAGAGCAACTGTACACAGTCGGAGGGGTCCCTATTTTCTACCATGCACCGAAACCACTGTAAGAGTAACCGTGTGGAGTCTCAACAGGATAACTAGACGCACCCTCCAGTAACCACTACCCATGAGTGACTATATACACACAATATAATCTAACAACCCGACTCGACCACAAGGGAGCCCAGGGTCTTTAACTATGCAATAGTGCAAGTATGGTACATGACACTAAACGCATGCAACATCCTACCAAATACCTCCTTAAAATATATGTCATGCACATGTCTAAGTCGTAAATCATGATCTAAAAATAAACTACCAGTATACATGCATGGTATTATTAGTGATCAATCCATGTCATGTATGAACTATACGAGAGTGAAAAGGAAGCATCTCAAGGTCACACTACTAGTATCCGATGAAAATATACAAGAACAGATAAGTAATAAAAGTCTACTGCTTGTTGGAACTTGATCATATGACTAGAGGTGGTGAATAGTCGATTGTCGAACTTTCGTTGGTTCTTTCTACAAGGGTTAGCTTCACACAAACAGAAATAAAATAAAACAACAAAAATTAAGAACACAAATGCTAACCCTTATCGTTTACGTGGTTTGGAGATTGCTTGCTCCTACTCCACGACTTATCCTTGAGGTGGAGGATCCCTCTATCCTTAGGTGGATTAGTCCTTGGCGATCTCCGTCTAGAGCTTCGCTTTCTCGGTGGAGAACAACCTCTCACAAGACACTCTTCCCCTTTATAGGATTGAGAATTAGAGGTAGGAGGAAGAGATGAGCCTTGGGAGCATTGAGCACTTGATCAAAAAGGTTTATAATTAAAGAGCTAACTTTTCTCAAGTCTCAAAGTCTCCCCTTAAATAGAGGAGAGAGTTGTTAACAAAACAGCTCAGCCCCGACACTAGTCGAATGATGTCAACCTCTATCGACTGCTCATCCAACGGCTAGTTTTCGAATAGACCAGTTGATTGTCATCCATACCAGTCGACTGATATTGCTGTTCGAAACTTACAGAAAGTTTAGTCGACTAGTGTCCCTACCAGTCAACTGATCTTGATATACACTTACATTCATCCTCTCTAGAGTCGCCCTTTGAAGCTCTCTTCCTTTGGCTCTCATCTCTCGGATGCATCCAAGCCCTCGATTCATCCTGATATAATCCTTCACGTATGCCTTGAAGTCTGCTTACCTCTTCTCCACTCCGTTGCTCCTCATTTTGCGGTCTCTCGGATGCGCCATCCTTCACCAACTCAAGGACCCGAGCACCAAGATGAGATCTCCAAAATGTGTGTTCTATCAAGTATAGCATGACTTAAATACACATCAAATCAATATGAAAATCTAATTTAATCATATTGACACACACATCAAAACCTATGATTATACCGATCAAACTTGGGCCAATTGCACCAACAATCTCCTCTTTTTTAATGTGAGACAATATTTTTAAGTTAGGCATAAATAACAATTTCAAAATTCAAAATATAGTATAACATGAAGCATAAAAACATCCAAGCTCCCCCTTAACCTATGCTCTATTACATGATTTTCAAATTTTGCACATAAAGAAATAAATTTCTAACTTAAACTCTTCTAGTCATCCCTTTTGACACCATCAAAAATATTATAACAATCAATTTTAACTTGCGGTATCAAAGTAAAAACAAGATGAGTTTTAATTCTGAAAAACAGTAGAAATCAGAAAACTTTGGATACCAGTCAACTGTTCTCAACGAAACTACCATTCATATCAAAAACCAGTAAGATCAGTTGACTGACATAACTCAGATCCAAATTTCAACTTTTTGAGTTGAATTTTAGAAACGCATAAAAAATTTCAGAAAATTTGAAAAATCATAAAATTTTGCAAACATATTTCTTGAACTATTCTTTAATAAGGAAAAATAAGTTTACATAAAAAGTCAAAGTATTTTTAAATTTTTGACCAAAACTCAAAAACTTAAAAAATACTAAGGTTTTGTATCAATTTTGAAATCTAATTTTGAAATCATATGTTTTTCAAAAGTATACCCTATAATTAAAATATAGAATTGTTTTTAAAACATTTGAAATATCTAACTATGATTTATGGGTAAGATGTTCATTAATTAAATATTTACTTTCCCATAGTTGAACTATTATTGCCAAAATAATACATTTCATAGTCATCAAAATGTTATAAGCATATGCGAATTATGAGTATCATCCTAACATCTTATATGCATAAATGAAAATATAAATCAAATCATTATGAGATGTAACAAAGGTAATCCCTGATAGATCGACTGGCGTGTTAGAGGGGGGGATGAATAGCACTTTTTCGTTGAATCTCTACAAGGTTGTTAGCGCAGCAGAAACAATAATATGCAAAAGACAATAAAGACAACGCTAACAACCTGATTTACTTGGTATCTACCCCGGACGGGTGACTAATCCAAGAATCCGTCGGTGGATCAACCCCTGGATAACCTCCGGCTAGATCTGTTGCTCCTTGTGGGTGGAGAAACCTTGCCACAATACTTCGGACACTATCTGATCACAAAAGACTACTAACTCACTTTACCCAAGCGAGTTTCTTCAAGAAAGATAGTAGGAAATAAGCTCCTTTAAATAGGTCTCGAGTCTGAAACAGCCGCTACCAGTCAACTGCCAAAATGGCAGTCACCTGGTCCCACTCACATTCGATCGTTACAGTACAACGTTCGAATCTGCCAGCCTGTTCCAGCCTATACCAGTCGACTGCTAATGGGCCAGTCGACTGGGACACACCTAAGCCTAGGGTTTCACTCCCGAGTACATGTCTCTCTGCACTCAAACCCTCCCGGCTTAGCCCCTGAGTACAAACACTCATACTCAGACCCTCACAACCCAGTTGACTCCTCACCAGCAGTTTTGACTGTTGCCTTCACGTCCTCTTCATTTTCGGCCCTCGTCCCTCGGATGTGCATGCAAGCCTCCAGCTTGCCTCCATGCTACCCTTCACGTACGCCTCGAAATTCGCGTCCCTTGGCTCATCATCCCTGCTATCCAACGGTCCCTCGGATGCGCACGCAAGCCTCCAGCTTGCCTCCATGCCATTCTTCACCTGAAGACATCAACCAAGTCCATGTGTACCTGTATACCTGCACACTCATGTACACATATTAGTCCAGCACAAATCCTAACTTAACCATATTGCTCATACATCAAAATATCATGATCATCCAGATCATCTCAGGGCCGATTGCCCCAACAATCTCCCCCTTTTTGATGTGTGCCAATATATTAAGTTAGGTAAACATATAGCAATGATAATAGCAAAAGCAATTGAAAATTAAAGCATAATACACAAGAGGCAACCTCCCCCTTAATCTATGCTTTCTCCCAAATTTCTATTCTTATTGCTAATACCAAGTTAAGCTTTCCTAGCTTAACTCTAAAGTTTCACAACCCAACCCAAGTTAGATTTCGACCTAACCTAACTTAACACACACATTTCTCCCCCTTTGACACCATCAAAAAGATTGCCCCAAGCAACCTTAGCCCTGGTGCCAAGTGAAACCAACCAGAATTCTGAAAAACCCCTCAGAAATCACAAAATCACAAGCTGTCCACACTCCCAGTCGACTGCGACCCTACCAGTCGACTGATACGCCATTTTCAGAATTTCCAGCTTAAATTCAGAAACCCATAAAAAATTTCAGAAAATCTGGAAAAATATGAAATTTTGCAAGCACGCTTGTTAAGGTATTCCCTACCCTAGAAAAATATTAGTTCATGAAAAACATCAACCGTGCTTGACTTTTGGTACAAACTCTAAAATCCTCAAATAGTGTCAAGTTTGTATCAACTTTGAAATCCAATCATGACTTCCTATATTTTCCAAATTCATTCATCTTTATTTGGTAAATAGAATGTTTTGTAAACCTCCCCTTTTCATAATGATATATTATTTTGATAAAAACTCCCCCTCTTTACCTCTCAACCCTAGATAATCAAGGCAACTCTCTTTATGCTTTTATTTAGAAACATATGATTATCCAATAACAACCAGTATATCATTTCAAGATAGAACATGAGAATATAAAGACTGCCAACTTGAAAATCATATCATAACTCAAATCATGTATCATTAAGAATAACAAACTCATGTATCAAGGAGTAGAATGAAGCAAGTTAAGATCAAAACATGACATAACATAGCATAATCATAGATTGTATTATACATCAGGATAAGAAGAGTATAAAAGTTGTCATGAAATAAACATATGAAAGAGTAGCATGGGCTAGAGACCTAAAAGTCATCCAAACAATACATCATCAGAATGAGAAGTGTTTGAGAGGTATAATACATCAACTAATAATAATGCTCTTAACACTGAACAACTCCCAAAAGCTGCGTCATCTGGTCAGAACATATGATCATCACCGCTTGGAGGGGGAGGAGGAGGAGCCTGATAGGCGAGATGCAGCTGTTGCAGCATCTCGTACATGTCATCCTGGCGGCTGGTAATCCCATGAACTGCCGCCTCAATCCTCTGCTCAGACTGCTGTACTCCGTAAATATCCTCAGGGATGCCGTGAACATCCTCCTGAAGCATGTGGACGTCTGATCGAAGCTGGGTGAACTCTGCACGTGTAATCAGCTCGCCAGGCTCCTCATCTGAGCTCGCTGCCTCTGGACGCTCTTTCCAGACAAATGTCCCCTGTCGACTCTCTATACCTACCAAGGACAATTGGCGTGTGCCAATCTGGTCATAGTCCTTGGACAGGTGCCTGACCTGACCAGTGGTGACGCGAATACCGAATCATAATTGGAAAAACTCAATCAACACATGACAGAAAGACATATAGATTTTCCCATTAACGCTTTGGGAAAAGTGACAAATGGAGGTAAATATATGAAGAGACACATCTATGTCCAACCTCCGCTCCAGAGCATACATCATTACTAGGTGAGGCAATCGATTCCTTGCCCTCTCCTTAGTAACAATGGGTAGGAGATATTCTACAACAATCTTGTATAGAAAATGACTAAATGGACTCATGGGTTTGACATCAAAGGTACGCTCAGATTCATGTCTATGTCTTCTAAAATAGTGCAAATGAATCTGATCGATGGTTACATCTGGAAACTCAAGTGGTTCAACAACGTTGGGAAAATAAGTATTAACATTGTTTGAAGCCCGACACTCTAAGAAACTGGCCAAAATCATGGCTGTGAAGGGGATGGTAGCACCAGCCACTCTAGATTCATAAATATTATTTTCTGAGTCAATACAAGTCAAATTGGTATAAAACTCCTTGCATAAATCAATATTAACATCATGTTGACAGTATACCAGTTGTTCAATGCCAAAATGAGTGACCATCTCAATAATCTGAGGTGCTTTTTTTTGAAAATAGGCTTTGGTTAAGTACCGACAATGCAATGGAACAAACTCATTCACTTCAAGCCTCTTTTTACACTCTAAGCTCCTAAACCTGGACTCTTCTGGGGCTTGTGGACCTGGACGGGATGAACCTTCACCCCTAGATCTCTTAGACACAGCCCTAGAGTACCAAACATATGCATGCATACCAAGATACACCCCCAAAAGAGAAAATGCCAAGGAAAACATAAACAAAATATCATATTAGTATCACTACAAAGTTTAAATGGAGAAATAAACCTTAAATCATGGTACCTTTTCGCTAATCTTTTCATGGTATTGATTTTGAGAGAATGACTTGAAGAGGAGAGATTTTAACAAACCCTAGAGGTAGATCGGGGTTAGAGAAGAACTTAGAAAGGGATTTTAGGGCTTAGAAGGGCCAGAGGACAAAAGAGGAGCTTGGGAGAGGAGAAAATCGCCGGGGAAATCGCCAAAACTCTAGAGTTCGGCTTCCCCGACGCGCCCATTTCCTTTTATAAAACCCGCGTCCCAGTCGACTGGCAGGAGGCTAATTGACTGGGAAACCTTACAGAATGTATTTACATATGGAACCAGTCGACTGTCATTTTGGCAGGTGACTGGTATCTGCAACTTAGTTTTTCAGACCGAAATTCAGTAATGCACTAATAATTTCATAAATTCCCAAAAAATCTGAAATCTTGTGGGGAGATTTGTGGATCCTATATCTACCTGGGAAAAATATAATTTCAATCAAAACTATCTCTAATCCCAAGACTGATACAAACTTCAAAATTTTCTAAATTGTATCATGAAACATTTCCCAAAAGTCCTAATTTCGACCTTACCTTGATGCTTCTTCCCATACTCATTCATAATCCATTCATAGCATCAAGTTATATGGTATTTAGGTTTTAAAACCAATTTCTCTCAATTAAAATCTCAATTTCTTCCTTTTTCACCATAATTCTCCTTTAGTGTGCCAATTCTCTAAGATTAAGACTAACCTTCGCCTTTTAAACCTCTTGGCACACCCCCATAGATCATCTAGTCCCCTAGAAGAAAGCCACCTAAAATCCATTGATCATGGATCCTACTTTGGCTTCCAGAGCTCTCCCTTGAGCTCCTAGCCCTAGTTGCCTCCCTAGGTACCTCATCTATAAGTGCAAGATCACACCGGTGCTCTTTCGGTGCTTCTTGACCTTCTACTCTCACCCTCTTAGCTCTATAGACCTTTTGCTTAGTCAACTCCTTCTCTTTTCCTTCAACTAGCTTTTCTTTGCCATGTTTGACCTTTTCCTTACTATAGTCATAGGGCATCCTCGAATATGACATTTTATCAACATTTACCCTTCTAGAATGATATCCTAAACCCAGTCTATCATTCCTAAGAGGTTGATCTTTTTGCATTATCCTTGACCATTTTGACCCCTAATGAGTCTATCTAGGTTTTTCTCCAGTTGATCAAGTTTTGCTTTCAAGACTTGATTTTCCTTCTCTAAATTCCTAGCCTTAGAATATTTTGACCTAACTTGATCATTTCTAGATCTACCCATTTTCCTAGACATATTTCCCTTTTTCTTAGGGTTTATGCCTTGGTCCTTAGTCCTAAAATTCCTAGATTTATCATGAAACATAGAAGTTTTGGTGTTTTGGCATGCAAAAGTGTTTCTATTCTTATCATGATGTTTGAAGCCAAAATTGCATCTAGGCAAGCAATCATTTATATTCCTAGCATTTATGGAAGAGCTTTGAACATAAGTAAAATTAGGGATTACCTCCCTTACCCTTGTAGCTCTCCCTTGATGTGAGCTCCTCCTTTTCTTTTCTTCTTTCTCCCATTTCCTTAGATGCTCCATTTTCTTGAGCTCTTTACTCCTTGGACACTTTGTATGGTAGTGCCCTAGCTCCCCGCATGTCAAACACCTAATTTTCTTTCTTTTCTTCTTTTGAGCTTCCTCATTCCTACAACCCATATTAGAATTTAAATGCATGGATTTAGGCTTAGGAATTATCTCCTTCTTACTTAGTGGACACTTATCCTTGTAGTGCCCCTTTTTGTTACAACCAAAACATGTGATGTGCTCTTTCAATTTAGCTTTGGTGAAGGTTGAATTTTCTTCTTGTTCTTGTATGGGTGAGAGTCTCTCCTTCCCCTCAATTCTTGAGGTTGATACTTCTTCTCTGGATGAGGTGGAGATCCTCCCACTCTCTTCTTCTATTTTCTCCTCTTCTTGTGCTATTGAGTTCACTTCCTCGGCCTCTTCCACTAATTGATCTCAAGTAGGGTTTTTATGGAGTTCTTTCAATTTGCTCCACAATTCATATGCGTTTTGGTATTCCCCTACATCACTCAAAATTTTATTAGGCAAAATATTTTTTAAAATACTAATTACCTTCTCATTGACCCGAAATTGTTCTTGTTAATCTTTGTCCCAATATCTAGGACGAAGCCTCTTTCCGTGCTTGTCCTTTGGAACTTTGAAAGGCTCTTCAAGTGCAATTCTACATTCCCACTCCATCGCGAACCACGTCTCCATTCTCGACTTCCAATACCCGAAATCTTCATGGTCGTAGGGCGGTGGAGTGTAAATAACATCCCCAAATTTGTCTTCTATGTTCTTCTTCCTCTAGCGTGTGTTCCCTCCGGCGGTTAGTCCGATCAAGAGCGGAACTTCGCTCTGATACCAATTGATAGATCGACTAGCGTGCTAAAGGGGGGGGTGAATAGCACTTTTTTGTTAAATCTCTACAAGGTTGTTAGCGCAGCGGAAACAATAATATGCAAAAGACAATAAAGACAATGCTGACAACCTGATTTACTTGGTATCCACCCCGGACGGGTGACTAATCCAAGAATCTGTCAGTGGATCAACCCCCGGATAACCTCCAGCTAGATCTGTCGCTCCTTGTGGGTGGAGAAACCTCGCCACAACACTTCGGACACTATCTGATCACAAAAGACTACTAACTCACTTTACCCAAGCGAGTTTCTTCAAGAAAGATAGTAGGAAACGAGCCCCTTTAAATAGGTCTCGAGTCTGAAACAGTCGCTACCACTCGACTGCCAAAATGGCAGTCACCTGGTCCCACTCAGATTCGACCGTTACAGTACAACGTTCGAATCTGCCAGCCTGTTCCAGCCTATACCAGTCTACAGCCAATGGGCCAGTCGACTGGGACACACTTAAGCCTAGGGTTTCACTCCCGAGTACATGTCTCTCCGCACTCAAACCCTCCCGGCTTAGCCCCTGAGTACAAACACTCATACTCAGACCCGTATAACCCAGTTGACTTTTCACCAGCAGTCTTGACTGTTGCCTTCACGCCCTCTTCATCTTCGGCCCTCGTCCCTCGGATGTGCACGCAAGCCTCCAGCTTGCCTCCATGCCACCCTTCACATACGCCTCGAAGTCCGCATCGCTCGGCTCATCGTCCCTGCTATCCAACAGTTCCTCGGATGCGCACGCAAGCCTCCAGCTTGCCTCCATGCCATCCTTCACCTGAAGGCATCAACCAAGTCCATGTGTACCTGTATACCTGTACACTCATGTACACATATTAGTCCAGCATAAATCCTAACTTAACCATATTGCCCATACATCAAAATATCATGATCCTCCAGATCATCTCAGGGCCGATTGCCCCAACAATCCCTACTTAGCCCATTTGATCATGCATTTTATTTGGCTAAGTGCTCCCCCTTAAGGTCTTAAGTCAATCGTTTTTCAAAAATTTGAATTTTAGTATTTATGGTTGACTAACCCCTAAATTCTCTAACCCTTGAGGATTGGTTTTGGTACCCAATAGAAATACTTCTTAATTGGGTTGACCAAGTACTCCTTAGAGATTCATTTTCTATCTAGGGTCTTGATTTTTTATTATCTCCTAGCAAGCAAGCAATGATATGATTTCTCATTAACTCATTGAATCCTAATCCCGTTTTCTTAAAACTTACCCTTTGGCCCCCTAATAATCATATTTAGGATCTTTGAGACAATTTCGAATTTTTCTAGGGCTTTTGAAAGGTAATCTACCTTTTTCCTTAATTTTCTATTTTTCTCTTCTAAACATGAACCATTTAAACTAAATGGAGAGGTAGCATGCATGTCATTATCCATGGATTCTAATTTTTCATTAAGCATGCAAATCTCATCTTTCAATTTATTTTCTTCCTAGCCTTAAACAAATCATCATTAGTGCTAGAAATAGTTTTGTCTAAAGTAGTAGTGGGTAAATTGTATACCTCACTTACTGAGACGTCCGAGTCCAAAGATTGATCTCACCCTTCACTTGAGCTCTCTTCTTCATCTTCACTTGAGCTATTTTCATCTTCAAATGATGTGGAAGCCGCCATCTCTTCAATTCTCATTAGGGAAAAATGTGACACATGATTTTCTTCCTCTTCCGATGATGAAGGATCATCCCATGTCGCCTTTAAATTTTGAACTTTCTTGTCTTTTTCTTGTTTTTTTTCTTTTACTTCCTTGTTCTTCAAAAGGGGACAATTATCCCTTATGTGCCCCTCCTCTTGGCAATTGTAGCAGATTATTTTTCTTCTCCTACTTGATCTTCTTGAGCTTTTCCTAGCATTAATTTTGTTAGAAGAAAAATATTTACAAATTATTCTCATTTTCCTTACCATATATGCCTCTTGATCATTATTCATTGAGGTGTTCGATTCTTCCGAGTTGGAGGATGATGAGGATGAACACTTATTCTTATCCTTCTTTTTCTTCCTTCCTTTTTCTATAATAAGAGCTATGCTCTTTTCTTTAGAAGACACGTTAGCTTGCTCATGAAGTTCAAATTCACAAAATAATTCATCAAGCTTAACTAAAGAAAGATCCCTAGAGACTTTATAAGTATCAACTATTGAGGCCCATAACGTGGTTCTAGAGAAGGATTGAAGCACATACCTTACAAGATCCTTATTGTTAATTTTCTCACCTATAATATGAAGATTGTTGACAATTTCCTTGAATCAACCGTGCAATCAACTCACGATCTCATTGGTCTTCATGATGAAGGATTGAAGTTGAGCCACCAAGAGATCTTTCTTGGCTCTTCTTGATTTGTTCGATCCTTCATTTAACTCAATAAACTTTTCCCAAAACTCTTTGGTGGAGTTGAATAGCCCAACTTTATTCAATTTCTCCTTAGAGAGACCACATTGTAGAGTTGTTGTGACCTTCACATTACTTAAGCTTTCTTCATTATCTATTTTGTCAAATTTTTAGTTGCAAGAGGTGCTTCTCTCTCATCCATTGGCATCTCGAAGTCATCTACAACTCTAAACTAATTTTCAATATCGTTCATTAAATAATATTCTATTCTACCTTTCCAATATGTAAAATCATTGCCGTCGAAAAAAAGATGGTCGTGCGGTGTTATATCTCTCTTGAAAATCCATCTTGATGTTTCGGTTGATGGTGAGTTCTCCCAAAATGAATCGGGCTCTACCACTTGTTGGAACTTGATCATATGGCTATAGGGGGTGAATAGCTAATTGTTGAGCTTTCATCGATTAGTTCTACAAGTGTTAGCTTCACACAAGTGGAAAGAAAATAAAACAATGAAATTAAGAACACAAACGCGAACACTTATCGTTACGTGGTTCGGAGATTGCTTGCTCCTACTCCACGGCTTGTCCTTGAGGTAGACGATCTCTCAATCCTTCGGTGGATTAGTCCTCGACAATCTCCGGCTAGAGCTTTCTCTTTCTCGGTGGAGAACACCCTCTCAGAAGATCCTTTTTCCCTTTACAAGATTGAGAATTAGGGTTAGGAGGACGAGATGAGCTTTAGGAGCTTTGAGCACTTGATCAAGAAGGTTTATCACTAAAAAGCTAACTTTGCTCAGGTCTCAAAGCCTCCCCTTAAATAGAGGAAAGAGCTGTTAACAAAACAGCTCAGCCTCGACACTAGTTAACTGATGTCAACCCCAGTCGACTGGTGTTCAGCCAACGGCTAGTTTTCGAACAGACCAGTCAACTATCATCCAAACCAGTCGACTAATCTTGTTGTTCGAAACTTACAGAAAGTTCAGTCGATTGGTGTCCCTACCAGTCGACTATTCTTGTTGCACGCTTACACTTATCCTCTCCGGAGTCGCCCTTCGTAGCTCTTTTCCTTTGGATTTCATCCCTCGGATGCATCAAGCCTTCGGCTCATTCGGATGTCATCCTTCGCGTATGCCTTGAAGTCTGTTTCCCTTGGCTCAACTTCGCTGCTCCTCGTTATGCGGTCTCTTGGATGCACCATCCTTCACCGACTCAAGGACCCGAGCACCATGAATGAGATCTCCCATATGTGTGCTCCACCAAGTTTTGCATGACTCAAACATACATCAAACCAATATGAAAACCTAACTTAAATATATTAACACACACAGAAAGTTACAGAAAGTTCAGTCGACTGGTGTCTCTACTAGTCGACTGATCTTGTTACACACTCAGACTCATCCTCTCCGGAGTCACTCTTTATAGCTCTCTTCCTTTAGCTCTCGTCTCTCGGATGCATCAAGCCTTCGACGCGTTCCGATGTCATCCTTTGCATATGTCTTGAAGTCTGCTTCCCTCCGCTCCACTCCGTTGCTCCTCGTCCGGTGGTCCTTCGGATGCGTCATCCTTCACCGACTCAAGGACCCGAGCACCAGGAATGAAATCTCTCATATGTGTGTTCCACCGAGTCTTGCATGACTCAAACATATATCAAACTAATATGAAAACCTAACTTAATTATATTGACACATACATCAAAACTCATGATCGTACCAATCAAATTTGGGCCGATTGCACCAACATTACTATCATAACAAACCATGCATATAAACTGTGACAATATCTAAAATAAATAAGTCGAAGGTACTCACCTCCGATATAAAAGTTCGAGGCAGTGAGAACCCTCCGTCCAAAATAATATCCGCAATGCAAATAGTCACGTCAATGTCATGTATCGAAGGACAATAATTATTTAGCTAAAATCACATAGAATACTTAGCTGAATAAACTATTAAAATCAATTTAGGATTAATCTTAATTATAATAATCATTTAACTAATCCAACTCCTAATGGTGGCATACAGTAAAATCCAAATAGAAGCAAAAAATCAAAACCCAAATTGAGCTCACGTAAATGGAAATTATCAATTCAACTCATCACCAATCCATAGCCAACATAAGACTTACTCATCCTTGAAAGCTCACGGTAGATAACCACTCAGGCCAAATCTAGGGAAAGTACTCGGCAGAAACAAGGATGGAGCAAGCACAAGGACCTAATTACAAAGGAATTCAAGGCAACAGGAACATCCCACGTAGCTTCCAACCTCACAGAAAGCTCATCTCACAAAAAACAGAACCGTATCCAAGCTCACGATAGGGACAAAAAATATGAACAACAAAAATAGTGCTAGTCATCGCAATTAAATGAAAATTGAGTGGAAGATCAGATCTACACTATTAGCAATGATCGTAGCATATAGAACAGAACCATTCTATTGATCTAAACATCCTCAAATCAACTCGATATCCAAATTCCTTACCTGGTTCTTGTGTTGGTAGGAAACTCAGCTTGGATCCAACGATAGGAATGACTTCAGATAGTCTATTCAACAAGACTTCTTCTCCTTCCTCAACGCCTAATCTCGCTGAAAACATAAAGATCGACTCAAACAAGACCCAAATCAACCTCAGAACCATTCAATCCAAGATCTACCAGGAAGATCAAAGATGAAACTCAGAGATATAAAGGCTAGGTCAAGAACACACAACTCTCCTTCTTGTGATTCCGGCAGCGGCGTGATCGTCTGCAACTCAAATCGCCCCTAATCCCAAAACAAGGGATCCTTACAACCGACTGAGGGAGGTAGGAGAAATAGATAGTCAGCGCCTAGTTCGAAGGAAGACGCCGAGAGGACGGGAATCGACCGGATCTAGAAGGTGGAGGAGAAGGGCGTGGCTTCGGCTCTCTCTCTCTCTCTCTCGATCAGGAAGAAGGAGTTTGTTGGGCGAAGCAAGAAAGGGTAGAGGGGAGGTTTTATGTGTTGGTATTTTACAAAAAAAACCCTTCAATTATGATGGATCCAAATCGCACCCTCCTCTTTAAGGTGTTAAGCACTTTAACGCTCAAATGTTAGCTTAACCAATCTAAGTCCACAAGTCAAGGTTTTCTTTCATACTATCTCCTATGAGTTCTAGGTTTTAATAATAAAGCCCCTTAAAAATGTGTTCGTAGACTCGGGAACCCTAAAAACTAACCAATAATTCTCCAAAAAATTTTCTGGATCGAGTTTTGAGTCACCGTATTTAACACCATTGATGAACCTAGACTCTAATTGGATCCATTTTTAGGTAAATTTGTGAGATTATAATGAGTCTAACAGTATCCTTCATTGCTTATTTTAGCTTTTCCGGAAGTGTTAAAATATATCGAAAGAATCAATTAGAACGTGGACCTGGTCTCCAAAAAATCAACACACATTGAGCCTGATCTAAATCAGATCAAGTCAATGATAGTGTCGATTCAGATCTTTCGGGACTGATGTGATTCAGATCAGACTCAACTTAAGCCTGATCTGAATCATATCAGATCCATTGTGATCCTGATTTAAGAGTCCAATGATGACTTTTTTTTTTGATTTCTTCAAAGGTGTTAAAATATTATTGGAAGAATTAGTCAGAATATGGTCTTGGTCTTTGAGAAATAAGGTCTAACATGGGGCTTTTTACCTGAATCAAATCATGCCTATGGTAGTGTCGATTCCCATCCTATGGAAAAAAGATAATGTAATTAAGCTCTTGTGTTTATTTTTAAAAACAAGCATCATAAGAATTATGCATGTTAACCAATCGTTATCTCTCAAAATTCATTTTTACTTAATCACCACTTTTTAGTTGTATTTGATCTCAAAATTTGTTCACTTAATCACCACTTTCTAGTTGTATTTATCTGAATCATTTTCTTTTTCATTTTCTAAAAAATATAAGCAACATTTGATTTTAACATTTTTCGTTTTCATTTTACGAGAAAATTTGATTTTCTAGAAAATGATGTTTATGTTTAGTTTGCATTTTTCGCATCCATTTTCTAGAAAAAGAGATTTTATTATTTAGAAAATTAGAGAATATCTAAAAGTCATTTTTCAAAAAATGTGAAAATATGATTTTCTAGAAAATGAAAAAAATTTGGGAAAACCAAACGCTCCTATATTTTTTTATTTTTGAAAAATAACTTTTAGATATTTTTTAGTTTTCCAAAAAATAACATTTTTTTCTAGAAAATAAAGTTGGAAAATACAAACCTAACACTATTTTTTTAGAAATTATATGTATTTTCTCATAAAATAAAAACGAAAAATAGATAAACTAAAATTTTCCACTTAAGTACATGGAGCTGCTATTTATTAATCTTTTTTAAAAAATAAAATGATTTTATAATTATAATTTATTTTGAAAAATAATAAAATTGAAAAAAATGTTGTCCCATGTTAAAAAATTATTGGTTGTTAGATACATAAAATATAAATAAAGAGGATGATCGTATAAAAAAAATTATTGTCAGAAGACTTTTTGATTGAAAGAACTAAATAAGATTTTTTTTTCTTTTTATTTAATTATCATTATATATTTAATTTATGTCCATTAATTTTTAAGATCTCAATTTAATTCCACGTAAGTTTCTTATTTGCTATTAATATAAATAGGCAAGTGCTCGCAATAGCTATCCCATCAATTTAATAATCTTAGGAGAATCATCCATTAAAAAAAATTATTCGTGTATTTGAAATTTAATTTTTAAATGTCTAAAAATTAAGAAAATATTCGGTCACCCAAAGTGGAGCCATTTTATGGCTTTAGCTATAGCTTGGGGGCCTAACGTTGGCGCTGAGGAAGAGCGACTGAATTTTCGTACAATTACAAAATAAAAAAAAAACCCCTCTCCAACAGCTTGGAGATGCTCTATGGACCAACTCGATGCGATCACTAGTCGGTGCCCAGTCATTTCCACTTTCTCATCATCATTTATCTCGTAGAAGATAGAGACGATCACCGAGCAGAAACCCTGCAGGCAGTCGGATATACACTCAGCAATGGTACCCATCGAGTGGTCCGAATCCACTGCCCATCAAACGATAAAAAGTATATATATATATGCACAACTTCAATCCATTTTATTACGTAGGCAGGCAGAGACACAACACGCGGAGTAGGGTCGAGCAGGAGAAAGCAAACACCACTCATGGCTTCGGTGCACTGCAGCCCAGCGCAGTGGCTTTGGACGGATGCCGAAAGATGGTTATTCCCTTTTCTCATAGTCATTTATAAAAGATATATAAATAAGAAAATCAAATAGATCATAAATTTTCATCAATTCGATTATACCCCCAAGGCAAATGGTTAAGTGTTGATTCGGGATGGATTGACTGGACACTGAGGATAAACGAATCTTCTTTACCATCCTAAAAGTAAATGATTAAAAAGGAATTCGGAGATAGTTAAAAGATATCCACAGGGCTGCGGAAAATTATGCTCGTGATTTTCGCAGTCAGCAGGGAAGCTAGCGGACACCGCACTGTTTTGTTGGAGAACCGGAAGAGACGGCGCCTAAGGCAGTCTCTGTCACGGTGGGGGGAGAAGTGGGGGGAGAGAGATTCTCAGTTTGGACTTTGGAGAGGGAGGTAGAGGCGTAGAGCTGCAAGAGGCCATATAGTTTTGGATTCTCGAACGCACGGCGGTGCTTTATTGCTTTGGTTCGTCGGGCTTTTCTGACTTTCAATGTAATATACGGAGAGATTGAAATATACCATTTAGGATGCTTTGCCGACTAATTCTAAGATTGATTAATAAAGTTTTTTTAATTTTAGGATGCTTTGCCGACTAATTCTAAGATTGATTAATGAGATTTTTTTTAATTTTGGACCATCGGTTTGATTTACGGGTAAATCAGGAAGCGTTCACGATGACATTCTAGAAGTTCAGCGTCCCGGGATTCATGTCTCATTTAAAAAAAAATTCTTACAAATATACTATAATTGGGGATCGAACCATTGATGATTAGATTAGTGACTAATTATCTTACCACTATATCATAGTCTCGAGTGTAACTTTTTGTCAATTGGTTATGTCTCATGATATCTCCCACTCATATGTCAAAGTATCAAATTTTATATAAAATCTATACTAAATAATTTAGTTTGGGAATAGTATATCAGATGCACTGTCTCTGACACGGTATTTGATGTTGTAATTTTTTATTGTTTTATATTTTAAAAATTTATTATATTATATAATCAATAAAATCAAATATAATACATATTATTAAATATTATATTATTAAATATCATAAATAAAAAATAATTTATAATTATTATTTTCCCCTCATTATTTATAGTAATATTAATTATTTATTATACATATAAATTTAATATATATAATAGTATATTTTAATTTTATTATACACATTTATAAATATTTAATTTATTAAAAATTTTATTTAAAATATATTTAAAATATTTTAATTATAATTACATTTATAAATATACGGGAGATGTTCTATTAAAATATAAATATTTTTAAAATTAAAAGAAAAAGATTTTTGATATTAATTTCACCTAATGTTTGACGAAATAAAAAAGCAAAATCACGCGTGAGAGAAGTCTAATTGTCGAGACAATACCATTGAGTGTCGTGCTCCGCCTTCCCTTTTCTCCCCTATAAATGGTGTCCATAGGATCCCCAATTCTAGGCTTGAAGGAGCAGCAGCCTGCTCTCCTTCCTTCAAGGGCGATGGTGGGCGGTCCCTCCTCCTCTTCTTCCTCTTGCGCCTCTTCTGGCTCCTTCGACGACGCATCCAAGCCCTCCACCGCCGTCTCGGCCACCGTCAAGTTCCTCTGCAGCTACGGCGGCAAGATCCTCCCCCGTTACCCCGACGGCAAGCTCCGTTACGTCGGCGGAGATACTCGTGTGCTCTCCGTACGACGATCCCTCCCCTTCTCAGGTGCTTTTTCTCTCCCCTTTTTTCATCTATGAGATTTGGTTTCGTCCGAGCTGTGAGATCAGTGGGTGTTAATTTGGGTTGGTGAACAGAGCTGCAGGAGAAATTGAGAGAGATGTGTGGGTGGGGTGGCCCGGTGAGCGTCCGGTGCCAACTTCCGACTTTGGATCTCGACGCCCTCGTCTCGGTCAAGTCCGACGAGGATCTCACCAACGTGGTGGCGGAGTACGATGCCGCAGGCCGCGAGAAGGTCCGTACCTTCTTTTTCCCTGCCACTGCGGCCGTGCCTGGCAGAAAGAGTAGCAGCGGCCGGGCAGGGAGTCCTACCCGTCCGATCTTTGCTGCCCTGCCCTTCGCACGCCAGATCGCCTACCCGGCGAGGCACACTGGCCGGGTCGTTCGCTACCACGGGAACCACCACCTCCATGGCCATCCTGTGGCCGCCCGGCCGTCCAACCGCTGACCGGAATAATACCATCACCGGCGCCGCTGCCATGGCCGGAGTTGGTAGCAACAGAAGCTGAGGTAAATCAATGGACCAAACAAAACAGATTTGCTTGTGGACCGAGGACCATCGATCGATGTAGCAATCTCGTATGCTTTCAATACAATACAATTAAAATTTTAAAAACACACAGAAACCCACTAAAAACCAAACTTCTCCGATCAATTAACTTCGCCTGTTCTTGATCCGCCCATTCTTTGTTCGTTCATGTGTTAGGGTTCCGTTTCCGTGTCAGCCCCTTTCCGTTACTTCCCATTGCTTTTTCATTCGGCCGTTACCTCCGTTTGTTGACGTCGTCAGTACTTCCTAGAATTGCATCTTTCCTTTCAGAAAACAAAAGTGGTTTTCTTTTTGATTTTATTTATGTTGATTAATCGAGGACTGATTCGTTCCTTGATTTGTTTTTGCAGGTTGCTTCATTTGTTTGCGAGGGCATCTTCGTTCTTTCCGGGGATTTTGACGCCGGACTGGAACATTATACAATATAGAGGGACAAATTTTGGCGTCCGACACAAAAAGATTTTTTTAATTCTTTTTTTAAAAAGCATAATTTTTTTATTAAAACTGTAAAATAATAATAAAAAAGAGATAAGCGTCTTTAATTTTTTTTAAAGATATTGTAAATTTATTTTAAATTTAATATTATATTATTTTGTTAGTTTTTGTAAATATAAATTATTTCATTTGCTATATTAAATATGGTAAGATTTATATGTTCGAGGACTTTAAGTAATATCATTATATAAGTATTATTGTATTTCAAAATTTTAAGAGAAGAGTTATTACAAAAAATATTACAAAATTGTTGATAAATAAATTGTGTTGGTTGTTGAAAGTTTTTTAATTTTGCTTTTGAATTTTGAGCATTGGGAAAGAAAAGGAGTTTTAAATTTGAAATTTTGATACTAGAATATGTAGAAAATAATTTATTAAAAATAAATAAAATATTTGTTGTTTATTTTTTTCAATACACTAACTTGCAAAATTTTTAAAAAATCTCTAAAAGAAAACTTCCCTTGGATTCACTCTTCACATAGGGTTTTATTATCTATTTTATTGATAATTTAGGTGGGATATTGGCTATACCAATCTCTATACATTATTGAATTTTATTTTATTATATTTTTAATTATATTTAAATAAATTTTAATTTATTATCTTAACTAAGTCTTTTTGGATTTTTTTTATTTGATGTGACTGAAACATTTATTGTTTAAATTTCGTATTGTTTTAAACATATTTTTTGAATAGATATAATTTTAACTTTCTCTTTAATATTTTATTTTATATTTTGTCCATCCTCACATATTCATATATCACTTTAACATATTCATTTTTACAATTTTTATCTTTTATTAATATGTTCAGTTATACTTCAACATTCAAACTTGTATACATAGTAGGTTTTTCATCGTTTAAATAACTTTTCTTTAAATTTAGAAGTATTTTATGATCATATAAAATATGAGTTAATTGGAGAAAACTTCTCAATCTCAAACTCACCTTTGCATGCAGTCTCCACTTGATAAATTCTTTGCATTCACTTTCTGATGGAATTGAGTATAAAAGAGTGAAAACTCAGTATATATCGTAAAGATTTGAGTATAAATTGTTTAAAATTAAGTATTAATTTAAAAAATTTGAATATAAAGTTTCGGTGACCCCTCATGTGAAAATCTTGATATGGTAGTCCCTTTATATACTCAAAATTTTAAATTTTATATTCAAATTTTTTCAAATAATACTCAATCTAAATCAATTCATATTTAAATTTTTATAATTTATACTGAAATTTTTACTATATATTGAAACAATGTATACTCAAATTTTTTCAAATAATATTTAAAATTTTAAATTAGTATTTAATCTCAAACAATTTATACTCAAATTTTTAAATGTATATTGAATTTTTACTCTTTACTCTTTTATACTGATAAAAAAAATAACATATAAATTTTTATTCTTTACTCTTTTATACTCAAAGGAATTTTCGGACGAGGGCTGCATGCAAAGGTGAGTTTGAAATTGGAGAATTTTCTTAAATTTTTCCCATAAAATATCCTTTATCATTCTCTATTTTAACTATTTTATTTATATTTTATATAAGTCATCTCTCAATCTCTTTATTAATTTATAAAAATATTTCTAAATACTTAAGTTTAGTTTCAGATAATTTATCATTTCTTATCTCAATAATTATTTTATTATATTTAATATTATTAAATTTAAATTTTATATATTATGTCTTTATTATATAAAATCTAAACTTTTGATTTTTAAAGTTTATAGTGAAGATTTTAATTTCGTATTTATTTTTTTCACATATTTTATTTATAAAAATAATATCATTTAAAATAATATATGTTTTAATATTATATTTCGGATGTGTTCTGTAAATTTGTCTGTTATTTTTTTTTTCAACACGTGGAGAAAATTGTTATGAAAGTCGCTGAGAATTTCAACAAGAAATAAAATCAGAAAAATTAAAAATGTAATATCGAAGACTATGTGGATAAATGGAGGGTCCACTCTGGCTATGTCAAAAAAAAAAAAAAACGATGAATCAGATAGTAGATAAATTAAATTTGGGATGATCTGTTCGGTCCTATAGAAATTTTTCATCAGTCAACTCTGGCTATGTCAACTAAGACTAAAAGGAGTGTTGGTTGAAGGGTCAGTTTGTTTTCATTTGTGTTTTATGTGTTTTTCATTATACTTTATGAGTTTTCAAATTTTCATTTTCAGGAAAGTTCTACAGCAGAACCTAAACCACAGAGTCCGTTTTATTAAAAAAACAAAATGTAAACAGGGAAGTTCATCCTTCGCCCTAATTATTACAAAAATCAAATTCCTTCGTTAAAATTTTTGCAATACAATTACTATTGATAATTTTTAATTTTTAATTATAATTTATTCATTAAATCTATTATATTTTATAATAATCTATCTTATATGTTCCAACATGAACATCTCATCACGATGACATGACCGTAAAAATTCACTCTGATGTTAAGAATAATGATGTTGAGTAGATCTTACCTTATGCTTCTTCCCGTAGTACGGCTCCTATGGAGAATAATAAACATTAAAGGACTCATCGAAAAATTCGACGAGATTATTCTGTTACTTATGTTTAACATGGAGAACAGAAGTCAAACTTAGAAAATAGGAAAGAAATGTAATGAAATAGGTATCATAAAGCCCCTTACTGTTTGTGTCTTTTCCTTATATAATCTTTCATTCAAGAGCATTAAAGGAACAATAAATGGAGGATGAAGAGGGATATTAAAGAGCATTAAAGCCTCATTAAAAGGGATTTTAATGGAGCATTGATGGAAGATCTTATAACTTTCATGTTATCAAGTTTTGCCACTAGGCCTATTTCATATCTTTTGTATCACAAATATCTCCTTAAGTCTGGACGAAAGAGTCATGAGTCCGACTGACTCGAGAGTTGTGTTGCGGCGGGATGCTGAAAGAGTCACTGAGCTTATTGCAGGGTTATATCGTTTAGACTAAGAAGTTGAGAAAGAAGTTTCTAGCACATGACTAGCATATCTGTTTCTGGTGCAAGATAATCCAAGTTTATAGCAAGGCTAATTGCTTTAGACTGGGAAGTTAAAAATGAAGAAATCCGACTGAGGGACTAATAATAGAATGTATGAGATCAGATGGTCATCTAATGGGTCAGGGGGTGAATTGACATTGCCCCTCAATTACTCGGTTTGCTCCTATACTTGTTAGTTTACACAGTCGAAATAATAATTAAACAAAACTAATGTAACACAAAGGAGACAAACCGTTTAACATTGTTGGAGATAAACTCCTACTCCACGACTGTCCGTAAGGTGGACGATCCCGATCCATCGGTGGATGATTCCCCGGTCAGCCTCCGGTTATGCTCAACCTCCATGTGGGTGAAGAAACCACACCATAAACTCTTCCAAGACATCTTGGAATCACACAAGAGTACTTGAGCACTAGTAAACTACTAACAAACTTTAACTAAGCTTATTACGTCAATTCTAACCAATCAACCCGAGCTCGCTCTATTAAATAGAACTCATTTGTTGAACTAACCGTTACCAATTGACTGGTACTAACCCCAGGCGACTGCTCAAGCCAAATTCGAACGTAATAGCTCAACGTTCAAATTTCAGCCGACACCAGTCAACTGCTCCCAGCAATAGTCGACTGCTAACACCCTAAACCAAGGATTTCCCTTCTCGAGTACATTTCACTCGTACTCGGACCCTCACGACTTACTTCACTTTTTTTTTGCAGCCTTGACTATTGTCTTCAAGTCTTCTTTGCTTTGACTCTTGTCTCTTGGATGCATACAAGTCTACGGCTCTTCTCCATGCCATTCTTCGTGTATGCCTTTGGTTCTCGTACCTCAGATGGATACAAGCCCGTGGCTCGTCCTTATGTCATCCTTCACGCATGTCTTGAAGTGCGCTTCCCTCATGTCATCATTGCTGCCTTGTCCACGGTCCCTCGGATATTGTTGGTGCAAGTTGCATCAATGATATTCCTCTTGAAGTGTTTTAATGTTTGACAATATACTTAAGTCAGTGATACACTAAATAGACAAAGGGGAGTAAAAGTGAAGTAACCTGAGTTGAAGAAAAGTCCTAGTTAATCTAGGCATCGGAACCCTAAAGACCTAGCGAAGGGCTGCTAGGCACCTAGCGAAGGGTTGCTAGGTATCGAATCCTCAAGACCTAACGAAGGGCTGTTAGACACCTAGCGAAGGGCTGCTAGGTATCGTAACCCTAAGACCTAGCGAAGGGCTGCTAGGCACCTAGTGAAGGACTACTAGGCAGAGAAGACCTAGCGAAGGATTGCTAGGCACCAGGCGAAGGACCGCTTGGTAACAAAGACCTAGCGAAGGGCTGCTAGGCACCTGGCGAAGGACTGCTAGGAAATAAAGACTTGGTCCGAGGGACTAAGCAACTTAGCTGAGCGATGACTAAGGACAGGAGTAGAGACGGGTCAGGGTTTCGGCGTCTCGAGATCCGGAGTAATCGAAAGCTAAGTAAAAGTCCACCCGAAGGGCCGGGTGGCAACCATCTCCTGAAAGGAGTAGGTAAAGGGCGAGTTCTCGGGGATAGGAACTCGTGCCGGTTCGACCTAGGGTTTCGTGCAAATCCGAAGTCCGAACCAAGTCCTTAAGATTATATGCATATATGCTTTGTGCTTGTGCATCTTGCAGGTAACAAGAACCGGAGACAAAGCAAGCCTTGCAGTGTTAATGCAAGGTGCTGCCCCAGTGTTGGGGGCGCCCCCATGCAACCAGGGCGCCCCCAGCAAGGGGGGCGCCCCAGGTGGTACTAAAACAGGAGGTTTCGTAAAGCAGGGTGACAGGTGTCAACCGGGGCGCCCTGATTAGTAGCTGTTTTGCTGTTTCGAAGCCAGAACACAGGATAAGCCTCCACGGGGGCGCCCGGAGCATCCGGGGCGCCCTGGTCAAAGTTCTTATCACCTGCGGCGAGATAGGTGCAAGGATAAGAGTTGACCGAGTCTTCCGGGGCGCCCCCAGGAGGCCTATATAAGGGGCTTCGACCCCTCAGCTTCAGACACAACATTCCAGATCGATTCTAATCATTCCGACCAACGACAACGCGCTAGAAACAAGGCTCTACGACCGGGAGGCTCCAGGAGGAAGTGCGCGGCACTTCGGAGGTCCAGATCAGCCAAGTTTCATATTTGTGTTCGGTTTGCTTTTAATTATTCCGCACTTTAACTTTCAATATCCTTTTGATTGTAATTGCAAACTGTAAGACGGGTTTTCTCCGCCTCCGGAAATTCCGGAAAGGAGACCAATAGTGGACTCACGCCGAGTACATAGGCCTTGGACGTACTGACCCTGGGGGGTCGGGAACCAAGTAAATAATCCCGCTGTGTCCTTGTTTTATTCGTTCTGTTTGTTTTCCGCTGCTACTAACCCTGAGTCCAGAACGAACTAAAGTTTTCTACGAAGTTTCCGCGAATAATTTCCACGGTCGATATTCACCCCCCCCTCTATCGACGGCACCGGTCCTACAATTGGTATCAGAGCCGAGCCGCTCTTCACCGGACTAACCGCCGACGGAGCAACAACGCCAGGAGTTGAGGGGGAGCCCAGGGGTGAATCTGGTACATTTTTTTTAAATGTCTAATTTTAAATCGCATATTATTTGTTTCACATGCAGGGAGAGAGGGCACTACAAAAATCAGTGCCCTACTCGTAAGATTCGGTCTACATCACCGGCGGCACAGGGGATACCAGCGCCAGAGATCCGGAAAAACAAAAATCACATCAGATGCTTCAAATGTGAGAAATACGGGCACTACAAAAATAAGTGTCCGGCGAAGGTACGTAAGATTTACGTTCCAAAAGTTTTATAATTTCCAGCACTTTCTTTAGATAATTCAGTCAATTTTTCTGCTAAATTAAATTTACTGCATAGTAGATTAAATATTTTGCATGAAAAATTAGAAAATACGGATATGATTAACATATCCAAAATTAACTATTTAATTATTAATACCAATTCAATAATTGCGAAAATTAATTCTGATATTAAATCTAAAATAAAATCTGGAAATCCTTTAGATAATTACAAATTCAAATTTGAAAATCCGTTGTACAAATCTGAATTTGAGTCTGAAAATATTAAGGATAATCCAGAAAATAATCCTGAAAATATTAAGGATAATCCAGAAAATAATCCTGAAAATGTTAAAAATAATCCAGAAATTAAATCTGAAAATCTTAAGGATAATCTAGAGATTAACTCTGAATTTCTGGAAAATATTGAGGATATGTCTGAAGATAACTCTGAGAATAATTTTGAAAATAATATTCTCCTAGATAATAATTTAATTATAGATAATATTGAATATTATTATGAAACCTTAATTAGTGGCCCAATTTACTCCACCTACTGTAAGGATATTGAAAAATCAAATCTTAAAGAGGATATGGAACTATCTAAGATAAAGGCCATAATCAATAAAAATTACAAAAATTCAAATAAATCAAAATTATTAGAAAAACTTGAAAAGAAAGATAAAACTGAAGAAGAAATTTTTGAAATAATGAAAATGATGAATTTAAACCCACAATTATTAATTAATGATAATAACCTCAACAAAAAAATTAAATCCTAATTAATTCAAATTAAATCCTAATTAATTCAAATTAAATCCTAATTAAATTCAAATTAAATCTTAATTAAACCTTAATTAATTTCGAATTATTTCAAATTAAATCCTAATTAAATTCAAATTAAATCTTAATTAAACCTTAATTAATTTCGAATTAATTTCAAATTAAATCATAATTAAATTCAAATTAAATCTAAATTAAATCTTAATTAATTTCGAATTATTTCAAATTAAATCCTAATTAAATTCAAATTACATCTTAATTAAACCTTAATTAATTTCGAATTAATTTCAAATTAAATCTCAATTAAATTAAAATTAAACCTCATTTAAATTCAAATTAAATCTTAATTTAATCCCAATTAAATTCAAATTAAATCTAAATTAAATTCAAAAAATTCAATTAAATTCGAATTAATTCAAATAATTCAATTAAATTCGAATTAATTCAAATAATTCAATTAAATTCGAATTAATTCAATTAAATTCGAATTAAATTCAAATAATGCAAATTAATTCAAATAATTCAATTAAATTCGAATTAATTCAAATAATTCAATTAAATTCGAATTAATTCAATTAAATTCGAATTAAATTCAAATAATGCAAATTAATTCAATTAATTCAATTAAATTCGAATTAATTCAAATAATTCAATTAAATTCGAATTAATTCAAATAATTCAATTAAATTCAAATTAATTCAAATAATTCAATTAAATTCAAATTAATTCAAATAATTCAATTAAACTCAAATTAATTCAAATAATTCAATTAAATCAATTAATTCAAATAATTCAATTAAATTCAAATTAAACCTAAATTAAATCTTAATTAAATCAATTTAATTCAAAGTAAAATTAAGTTGAATCCAAATTAAAACTTCACTTAATTTAAGTTTAATAATAATCAATTAATTTCTAATTAATTCAACCTCAATTAATTCGTAATTAACCTGAATCCAACTAAAATCTTAAATAACTTAAACTCAAACTAAAATAAAATTTTACCCAAAGTGTAACAATTAAAATTAATAACATTAAATATGTCAAAGTGGGTTGACATATTCGCGGGTTCACTCGACATGTATCAAATCGGGAATTTGATACATTTTAGAAACTTAAATAAAATTATTTGACTTGTTTGACTCATGCATAACTGCCATGACATGCATTTGCTATTCTTTTAAAATATATGACATGTCATGCATATTTAAATTTTATGCATATATTAGAACGGCTATAGGAAAAGAATAATTGAAACTTGATCAACCTAGTATTGGGTGGCGGTGAGATGATAGTACGTTAGGGAAGCCAATTCTAATAAGATCAAGTTCACTTGGTCTCTTTAGACTGGTGAAACTAGCCGAAGCTACCGATCCAAAACCCAAACTAGTTAGACCAGAACTTTTTCAAAGATTAATTTTGAAAATGAAACTTCATTAAACGGCTTTGTCAAGGAAAGGGTGGATGATCCCATAAGGCTACGGCCAAAGAAGGCCTAGTGCCTCGCCAAGACCTGGAAGCCAATTTTTGAATTTCAAATTCAAATTATTCTTTGTTAAATTCAAATCTAACACAAGCTTCAATTAAATCTTAGAATTAATAAATTAAGAAAAATAAATCAAGCATCTCACAATACACCTATAAGGCAACTATGCTTGTTGTATTGATACATCTAAAATTGGTGAGATGTTAAGGACTAATAAATTGAAAAATGTTTTTCAAAATTATTTTTCAAAATCGTTAGAATATTTTCTTAAAAATATATTTTCAAAATAGTGCTTCAACATAATAATGTTTTTATGGAATTCATGCTTGTCTGATTGATTATATATATTATACATTTTTTCAAAAATATATCCTTTCAAAAATTTGTTTGACTCACTCAATTAGACACAAGCCTCTTAGGACAACACTAAAGTTCCTTAAGGCACTTAGATAGAGTCAAACGGTATCAGGTACAGGGGGAGTACTTTTCATTTTTTTTAAAAAATTTTGCACTTTAAAAAAAAATTTACTATTATTTGAAAATACCTTTCGAAAACTGAGCTTTAAAACGTTATCACTTGTGTTTTTCGAAAAAGGTTTATGTTATTTATCTGTCTTGTTTGATTTTGATAAACCATAAAGACACAGAGGAAGGTCCACTTCATAATCTACGTGGACTCCTAGGACGTGTCAGATTTAGGGGGAGTCTAAATCAAACTTCTGAAACAATTTTGTTTAATTAATTGTTTTGAAATTATTAAATAATTTCCTTAACTTGAATCAACCCTTAAGACTTAGAGGAAGAGTACTTGTGGTCAACAAAGCTTCCCAGGACTAGGTCAAGTTTAGGGGGAGGTCAAATTAAAAAATTATTGAATATTACAAATGTTTTCATGCGCGGTATTTTCAAATCCTATTGAAAACATAAGTATTATCTTAAAATGCTATCAATTTTTTTTCAAAAATTCATCCGATTTTAATCAATTTTAAATAATATCTTGGTTTTTGAAAAATCTCCAGGACACTTAGGAAATGTCCTTGTGGTCAACAAGGTTTCCCAGGATGGTGTCAGACTGAAAAATAAACCAAGTAAAGTCTAATATTCTTTCAAAAGTACCTAGTCTTCAAAAACTCAATATATTTTTTAAAAAAGGTACTTATATTTTTCAAAAATTACGTATTATTTTTCAAAATCTGATCTTTCTTCAAAAATAACTGTACCTATTAGTACTTGCAAAATTATTATTTTTCAAAATATCATTTTTCAAAACTGCTGAATCTATTATTTTTCAAAAGTAGTTGCATGCCTCAAAAGATCATCGTTTAAAATATTTGGCATATTCTCAAAAATATTGGTTTTATGCTATGTTCTCAAAATTTTATACTAAGTACTTTCAAAATACTCTCCTTGTTGGCGCAAGTATTTCTGTTTTTTTTATGTATGACAAAGGGGGAGAGGTGTGCTTAAGTTAGAAATTTTTTTACTAAAGGACCATTTAATCAAAATGTTTTTCAAAACTAAAGTCATGTCTTAGTTTGATCCCAAGGATGGTAAGTTAGCCCCTTTAACCAATCTAACTTAAGTTATTGTCAAACATCAAAAAGGGGGAGATTGTTGGTGCAAGTTGCATCAATGATGTTCCTCTTGAAGTGTTTTAATGTTTGACAATATACTTAAGTCAGTGATACACTAAATAGACAAAGGGGAGTAAAAGTGAAGTAACCTGAGTTGAAGAAAAGTCCTAGTTAATCTAGGCATCGGAACCCTAAAGACCTAGCGAAGGGCTGCTAGGCACCTAGCGAAGGGTTGCTAGGTATCGAATCCTCAAGACCTAACGAAGGGCTGTTAGGCACCTAGCGAAGGGCTGCTAGGTATCGTAACCCTAAGACCTAGCGAAGGGCTGCTAGGCACCTAGTGAAGGACTACTAGGCAGAGAAGACCTAGCGAAGGATTGCTAGGCACCAGGCGAAGGACCGCTTGGTAACAAAGACCTAGCGAAGGGCTGCTAGGCACCTGGCGAAGGACTGCTAGGAAATAAAGACTTGGTCCGAGGGAATAAGCAACTTAGCTGAGCGATGACTAAGGACAGGAGTAGAGACGGGTCAGGGTTTGGGCGTCTCGAGATCCGGAGTAATCGGAAGCTAAGTAAAAGTCCACCCGAAGGGCCGGGTGGCAACCATCTCCTGAAAGGAGTAGGTAAAGGGCGAGTTCTCGGGGATAGGAACTCGTGCCGGTTCGACCTAGGGTTTCGTGCAAATCCGAAGTCCGAACCAAGTCCTTAAGATTATATGTATATATGCTTTGTGCTTGTGTATCTTGCAGGTAACAAGAACCGGTGACAAAGCAAGCCTTGCAGTGTTAATGCAAGGTGCTGCCCCAGTGTTGGGGGCGCCCCCATGCAACCAGGGCGCCCCCAGCAAGGGGGCGCCCCCAGGTGGTACTAAAACAGGAGGTTTCGTAAAGCAGGGTGACAAGTGTCAACCGGGGCGCCCGGAGCGTCCGGGGCGCCCTGATTAGTAGCTGTTTTGCTGTTTCGAAGCCAGAACACAGGATAAGCCTCCACGGGGGCGCCCGGAGCATCCGGGGCGCCCTGGTCAAAGTTCTTATCACCTGCGGCGAGATAGGCGCAAGGATAAGAGTTGACCGAGTCTTCCGGGGCGCCCCCAGGAGGCCTATATAAGGGGCTTCGACCCCTCAGCTTCAGACACAACATTCCAGATCGATTCTAATCATTCCGACCAACGACAACGCGCTAGAAACAAGGCTCTACGACCGGGAGGCTCCAGGAGGAAGTGCGCGACACTTCGGAGGTCCAGATCGGCCAAGTTTCATATTTGTGTTCGGTTTGCTTTTAATTATTCCACACTTTAACTTTCAATATCCTTTTGATTGTAATTGCAAACTGTAAGACGGGTTTTCTCCGCCTCCGGAAATTCCGGAAAGGAGACCAATAGTGGACTCACGCCGAGTACATAGGCCTTGGACGTACTGACCCTGGGGGGTCGGGAACCAAGTAAATAATCCCGCTGTGTCCTTGTTTTATTCGTTCTGTTTGTTTTCCACTGCTACTAACCCTGAGTCCAGAACGAACTAAAGTTTTCTACGAAGTTTCCGCGAATAATTTCCACGGTCGATATTCACCCCCCCTCTATCGACGGCACCGGTCCTACAGGATGCACCATCCTTCACCAGATCCGAAGCTATTAAGCTGAGTCTATGTATATCCTACAGAACTTGCACACTCAAATACATATATCAAATATAAAGGTAAATATAACTTAAACCATTTGCCCAAATATCAAAACACTTGGTTACACGGATCATAGATTGCCTCAACAATCACTCCCTTTTTTATATTTGGCAATACGTATAAGTTAGAGAAAAACATATAACAAATACAAATGTTTCTAAACTGGACTTACGTTGCCAAAGCTATACCTTGGACTTACATCGTTAATGTATATGCCAACATGCAATGCAAAATAAACCAATGCATTGAATCCTATCATAAGGTTCCCCAACACCTAAACTCTCCATGGGTTAGAATTTTTCACCAAGAGCTTTTTAATAATCTATCACAAGGCTCCCCCTTTGCAAATAAATGAGCAACAAAGCTTCCCTTTCACCTAAGCTGCCCCTTAAATTAGGATTTCTTGCAAAGATACATAAGGTTTTCCCAATTAAACTTTAATTCTCTCACTTTGCCATACATAAAAAAAAATTCAATAATAACCCAATCATTGGATTCTTTACCTTGTAATGACAATAAATATTATATATTAACCTCCCATAAGATTATACATATGTTTTCCATCATTAGGATACTTTCCGAATTACTGAAAATAATTTCAGCATTTATCAGTCAACTGAGACAGTTACTAGTCAACTAATCCCGATCGAAAAATGTTACAGTAGCTTTCTCACTCTAGAAAGCACTGTTACTAGTTGACTAGTACCCTTCATTAGTCGACTGATCCCGTTAACAGAAGCTTTCTTACTCTAGAAAGCGTTCTTACCAATCGACTGGTCCTCACCCTGATGTTAGTCTTTCAGCATTTTTTAATCCAATTTCAAAAATGTATAAGAAATTTCACAAATCTTCAAAAAACCTCTAAATTTTGTGGAGAGGTTTGTGATACCCATGTCTACTTGGAAAAAATACATTCAAAAATGTATCTATCACTAATCCCAAGTTTGACACATCCAAAACTAGCTAAATGGTTTAATTGAACATGGACTTAAAGTCCTAGTTTTGGCTTCCTCTTAATGTACCTGCCCATACCAAATCATCATGCAACTCTAGCATTGGTTTATATGACATCTATACATCAAAAATTAATTTTCATATAATAAGACTTAAATGTCATATTTCTTACATGAAGCAGAATCCCAAAGTGTCAAATCCCTATGTTTGAAACTCAAATCCGTCTTCAAACCCCAAACCCATGGTACAATTCATGGACATTTACCATATGTCCCAAAGACTCCTAGGGCTCCCCCTAGAGCTCCTAGGCTAGAATGGTCCACTTCTGGTGACTTTTGGTCTATAAATGTGACCTTCTTAATTTTGGACATCTTATCCTTGATTAAGGTCTTCTTCTTGCCTTTAAATGATTTTTTCTTGCTATTTTTAGACTTCTCATCCTTGTCATAATTATATACTACCTAACATATATCTTTTCATTAACCTTGGATGACTCTCCCTTGCTATTATCATTTGCCACATATGATTTTTCTTTGGCATTTGAGAACCTAGATCGATAATCCAAATCCGATATATCATTATTAGATTTTTGGTTACCCAACATCATACCCAACCCTTTAGGTCCAATAATGAATCTGTTTAGGGTTTTTTCCTATTTATCAAATTTTGCTCTCAAAGCTTGATTTTGTCTCGCTAAGATTTAACCATAGAATCAACATGTCCACTATGGGCATTCCTAGACTTAACCATTTGTCTAGGCATATGTCTCTCCTTCTTAAGATTTATGCCTTGGTCCTTAGGTTTATCATAACTTGATTTTCAAGGATTTTGATATGCATTTATCCTATTCCTATCATGATATTTAAAATCAAAATTATACATGGGTACATGATGATAATTACTTCTAGCATACATGACATAATTTGAATTTGAATTACAGTTAAAGTTAGGGTATACCTCCTTTACCATTAAAGCTCCCCCTTGATGTGAGTTTCTTTTTTTTCTTTTTCCGTTTCTTTAAGTGCTCCAACTTCTTCATCTCTCCTCTCTTAGGGCACTTAGTGTAGTAGTGGTATTTCTCCCCACACATAAAGCATCTAATGTGCTTCTTCTCCATTCTTCTCCCTACTACTCAAATTAGATTTTAAAGAAATTGAATTGAGCTTAGAGTTTATCTCCTTTTTCTTATCCAATGGATACTTGTCCTTGTAGTATCCCTTCTTATTGCATCCGAAGCAAATGATGTAATCTTTTGACTTCATTTCGGTGGAGGTGCTAGCGAGGTTGACTTGTTCTTCAACCTTTGATGAAATTGTTCAACTTTTGATGAAGTGGATCGATCATCCACACTTATGAATGCTATGTCTTTATTTTCGGATGTGGATGATTCTTCATCTTCTTCATTCTTTTTCTCCTTGGAAGTTGAACATGAATCAACTTCCGGTTGCTCCACCTCTACTCCTTAGACAATTAAACTCATCTCATTGGGCTCTTCTTCTTGTGTAGGCTTTGGTTATTCAATTGGAAACATCTTTATCTTGCTTCACAAATCATAAGCATTTTCGTATTTACCTATACCACTTATCACGTTAGGAGGCAAAACATCGATTAAAATTGATATTAACTTATCGTTAGCCTTTGATCGTGACCATTGCTCTTTCGTCCAATGACGTGGTCGGAGTTTCTTCCCTTTCTTATCTTTTAGGCCTTCAAATGGTTCCACGATGACCATCATTGTGTCTCAATACGTGTAGAAGAAAGTCTCCATCCTTTTTGTCCACCAAAAGAAATCTCCTCCTTCATATTCCTATGAAATGGCAAAATCGACCATCTTCTTTGCTTCCTTGGCGGTTAGTCCGATGGAGAGGGACCCGCTCTGATATCACTTGTATGGGATTGGATGACCGTCTAGAGAGAGGAGAATAGACGTTGCCCCTCAATTACTCAGTTTGCTCCTACACTTGTTAGTTTATACGGCGAAAATAATAATTAAACAAAAATTTACTAACACAAAGGAGACAAACCATTTAACGTGGTTCAGAGATAAACTCCTACTCCACACTATCTGTAAAGTGGACAATCCCGATCTATCGGTGGATGATTCCCCAAATAATCTCCGGCTATGCACAACCTCCTTATGGGTGGAGAAACCTTACCATAAACACTTCTAAGGCCTCTTGGAATCACACAAGAGCACTTGAGCACAAGTAGACTACTAATAAGCTTTAACTAATCTTATTTCGTCAACCCTAGCCAGCCAAACCGAGCTCTCTTAAATAGAACTCGTTTGTTGAACTAGCCATTACCAGTCAACTGGTGTCAACCCCAATCGACTGCTCCAACCGAATTTGAACGTTACATCCTAACGTTTAAATTCCAGCCGACACCAGTCAACTGCTCCCAGTAGTAGTCGACTGCTCAAACCCTAAACCTAGGGTTTCCCTTCCCGAGTATATTTTACTCGCACTCGGACCCTCACGACTCGCTTGACTCTTTTTGCAGCATTGACTATTGCCTTCAAGTATTCTTCGCTTTGGCTCTCATCCCTTAGATGCATACAAGCCCGCGACTCATCTCTATGTCATTCTTCGTGTATGCCTTTGGCTCTTGTCCCTTGGATGCATACAAGCCCGTGGCTCGTCCTCATGCAATCCTTCGTGTATCCCTCGAAGTGCGCTTCCCTCGGCTCATCTTGTTGTCTTGTCCACGATTCCTCGGATGCACCATTCTTCACCGGACCTGAAGCCATCAAGCTATGTCTATATGTATCTTACAGAATCTGCACACTCAAATATACATATCAAATACAAGGACACACCTAATTTAAACTCTTTGCCCAAACATCAAAACACATGATCACACGGATCATATATTGCCTCAACATAGAAGAACTAAGATCATGGAGATATAATATTCAGAGCTTGATCCAGACTATGCCCTAATCAAGGGAGACTGGGTCCTAAAATGGGATAATATGCTGGTCTGAGACTAATGAAAAATATACTGGTTTGAGATCATTGGAGCTTGACCCGAATGGGGGAGATTAAGCCCTAAGAAGGTCAATATGTTGGTTTGAGATGAGTGGAGAATATACTAGTCCGAGACCAGTAGACATAGGTCGAGAGAGGTTGAGCCTACTAAAGATGTCGGCGCCTTGACAAGTTCCGATTTAGGAGGTTGAGCTCGCTAAGGACGTCGGCGCCTTGACTACTCCCAATCAGGGAGGTTGAGCCATATTAAGGGTGGTTGAGCCACACTAAAGGTTGTAGATGCAATCATGTCCTAAATAAGAAGTTTTGATGATTGACAGTTGTTTAAGTTTAAGCTAATACATTAGATTTAACATTGAGGTTTAGTGTGCAGTAATGCAAGAAGTCCAAGGAATAGTCGGGGACCGGATTCTTGGCATGAAGACCCGGAGATGAGGAAGTTTCAGGCAAGAAGTCCAAGAGATGGTCGGGGATTGGACTCTTGGCATGAAGACTCCAAGATGAGGAGGGTCCTGGCATGAAGTCCAGGAAACAACAGGTATCATTGGCACAAGGTAATTGGATTGATTGAGAACAACGCAGGTAGGATTGAGAATCCTATATCTAAGCATATCAATCAATCAGGCAATCGATTAGAAGGAGATCAATCGATCGGTGAATCAATTAGAAGTCATTCTGTGCGAAAACAGAATGCTCCCTAATCGATTAGTCAATCGATTCAGAAGCTTTGTAATCGATTGGAAGACATTCTGTGCCAAAACAGAAAGCCTTGTAATCGATTGGTGAATCGATTAGGAGTCATTTTGTGCGAAAATAGAATGCTCCCTAATCGATCAGTCAATCGATTCTGAAGGTTTCAATCGATTGGTCGATCGATTGGAAGATATTCTGTGCGAACAGAAAGCTTTGTAATCGATTGGTCAATCGATTATGAGTCATTCTGTGCGAAAACAGAAAGTTCCCTAATCGATTGATCAATCGATTAGGGCACTTCTTAATCGATTGATTAATCGATTGGGGCACATCCCTCGCTTGAACAGAATGGTCCTGAATCGATTGTTGAATCGATTAAAGAGACTAATCGATCAGTGCATGCTCCCAATCGATTAAAGTTCAAAATAGTGTAATCATAGCCGTTCATCCGAGATCCGTACTGTTCAACGGCTATATGGTAATCGATTGGAGTTTTTACCAATCGATTCGTGACGCCACAAAGAAGCAGAGAAGACCTTTAAAAGCAGGCGGCGAAGCAAAAAGAAAAGACAATTGTTACATTGTAATTTTGATCAGCTGAGTGCTCAAGTTCTCTGCTCAAGCTTTCAACACCATCTTCAAGCAACCAAGGGAAGGAGAATCAAACCTAGATTGTAATATTTCTCTTCTTCTCCTTCTTGTTGTTCTTTTGGTGAAAGTTTTCAAGGTTGTTGTAAAAAGGTTTCTCCACCTTCGGTGGTGTTCCGAGAAGGAGATTTCATAGTGGAATCTGTGATTGCTGGTGTGGACCCTTGGATTAGTCACCTCAAGGAGGTGGAGACCAAGTAAATCAAAGCATTAGCATTGTATTTGGAGGTAGTTGACTTTTAGTTTCTGCTGTGAAGAAGAAAAACCAACTGAAGCGAGCTATTCACCCCCCCTCTAGCTCTACTGGTCCTAACAAGTGGTATCAGAGCGAGGTTGCTTCGGAGGACTCACACCCAAAGAAGCAAGTGGTTGAGCTGTGAGGATGTCTTTGAAAGAGGGTCACATTACTACACGACCACCCTACTATAAAGGGAACAATTTCGCATATTGGAAGAGTTGCATGGAGAATTATCTCATGACTGAAATTGACAATTAGTTTTCCATTACTGAGGGTTTTATTGCACCAACATAAGACGGGAAAATTCTGGAATCATCAAAATGGACGGTTGAACAAAAGATGAAGGCGCAAGCAAATGCTAATGCTACTGTAACTCTTCAATGTGATTTGAGCTCAGAATAACTAAACAAAGTCGGTCCATTCAAGAGTGCTAAAGAATTGTGGGACAAGCTCATTGAGCTAAATGAAGGCACTAAAGATTCAAGAATTGCCAAAAGAGACCTTATAAATCAATTGCAAAACTTTGTAATGAATGAAGGAGAAACGGTAAGTCAATTACATGGGAGATTCAATGAGCTTTTAAATGGTCTTCATTCGGTTGGAGAAAGTGTGGAAAACCGGGACCTCATCAAGTATGCACTAAAATCCTTCCCAAAAAACTCATTTTGGTCATCAATGGTTGATGCCTATAAGGTTTCAAGGGATTTATCAATTGTTAAGTTAGATGAACTATTTTGTGAACTAGAACTGCATAAACAAGCTAATACAAGTCATAAGGAGAAAGGTATAACTTTGGTTGCAGGTGAAAGAAGCAAGAAGAAAAATAAAGGGGATAAGAAGGAAGAATCCTCCTCATCCGAATCCGAGCAAGATAGCAATAGTGATAGTGATGAGGAGCTATTATCAAGTGAGATGACAAATTTTGTTCGGAAGATGATGAGACGATCTAGGAAGTTCAACAAAAAGGATGTCAAGCAAATATTCCTTGATAACAAGAAAAGGGTAAGTCTCCGGTTAGATCAAAAGCAAAGACTGATGCAATTTGTTTTGAGTGCAGTAGAAAAGGTCACATCAAAGGCAATTGTCCTGAGTTAAAAAGAAAGGATGATAAGACAAAGAAAAAGAAGATTTTGAAAGCTACATAGGATGATTCTTCATCTAGCTCATCAGATGAAGAAATTGGGAGAAAGACTTCAAGACATGTAGCTCTCATGACTTTAAATGATGTTGAAAGTAGTGAAGATGAGGAAAATCATAAAGATGAAGTTGAGTCTTCAAGCGAGTCATCATCTAGTGAGGATGAGGTAACTTCTTCTAAATTAGATAAACTCTATGCTACTATTGCATGCTTGACAAATACTTTATCTAGATCAAAAGTTAGAGTTAAAGAATTACAAAATAAGGTGAAATTACTCGAAATTGATACTATGCCATGTGAAGCATATACACATTATGAAGTTGCTAATTCTAAGAGTGATGAACTTAAAAAGGAAATTTCATCCTTGAAATTGCAAGTAGAGGATCTTATAATTGTTTTGGAAAAATTTACCTCAAGCTCTAAATACTTGGACATGATATTAGAAAGTCAACGAGCAGTTTATAACAAGGTAGGATTAGGGTATAAATCAAAGGATAAGGAAGTTAACTTTATGCCCCTTGTTAGTAGAAATTATGTTTCAAAAGTTAAAATTGTACAAGGTTGGGTACCCAAGAAATATGTTATAGATGCTATTGGACCCAACATTTGGTTACCAAAATATTTAGTTCATCACATTTGAACAGGCATGCGTCAAGGGGGAGCATCCAACAACATGGTTTATTGATAGTGGATGCTCTAGACACATGACAGGAGACTTATCAAAATTTTCATCACTCAAAAATAAAAATAAAGGTACCATTTCCTTTGACAATAGTGATGAATTGAAAGTTATTGGAATAGAAGATATTAAAATTTCTGGACAATTTATAATTAGGAATGTTCTATTAGTGAAAGGTATGACTTTCAATCTTCTAAGTGTTAGTCAACTATGTGACTCGGGATATAGAGTTGAGTTTGACTCATCTCAATGTCTAATTAAGCATAGTGAACTAAACACTATCATGCTTATTCGTTATAGAAAGGAAAATATTTACCAAGTTGAACTATTTGGTGCTACTAATGTGTTTGCTAAGTGTTTCATGTCTAAAGAGGAAGAGACTTGGCTTTGGCATCGGAGACTTGCTCACACTAACATGAGACACATCAAAAGACTATCAAAGAACGAGTTGGTGCAAGGATTGCCAAAATTGAAGTTTCAAAAAGACAAACAATGTGATGCATGTCAAATGAATAAGCAAACCAAGGCTACCCACAAAGGTAAAACGAATTTAAGTACATCTACCACATTAGAACTATTACATATGGATTTGTTTGATAGTAGTAAGCATGTTTCCTTGAATGATAGTAGATATTGTTTAGTTGTGATAGATGACTTCACTAGATACACTTGGGTGTTTTTCTTGAAGCATAAGGATCATACCTTAGAAACATTGATTGCTTTTTGTAGAAGAGTAGAAAATGAGAAAAATCTGAAAATCAATAGATTAAGAAGTGATCATGGAGGTGAATTTGAAAATGAAAAATTTAAAAATTTTTGCTCACAAAATGGATATAAGCATGAATTCTCTACCCTTAGGATACCACAACAAAATAAGGTTGTTAAGAGAAAGAATGAGTCTTACAAGAGACCGCTTGGAGTATGTTAAATGAATACTCACTTCATAGTTATTTATGAGCCGAAGCAATTAATACGACATGTTATGTGTAAAATAGGACTCTAATACATAAGTTTTTGAACAAAACACCTCATCAGTTGTGGTTTGGTAAACCTCCTACAATAAAACATCTTAGAGTATTTGGATGTAAAGTATATATTTTAAACACCAAAGATCACTTAGGAAAACTTTCTGCTAAGGCGGATGAAGGTATTCTTGTAGGGTATTCCACTCATAGCAAAGCCTATAGAGTTTACAACAAGAGATCCAAAATAGTTGAAGAGTCTCTAAATGTGATTTTTGAAGAACATCCAAGCTTAAGTTCTAATAAAGCAATAAAGAAGGAAGTACAATTGAATTGGAGAAATTGACGTTAAAAGAAGAAAATAATCTTGAGAAAGAAGAGAGTGAAATGGAAGGTATTGTTGAGTTACCACTTGAGAATGTAATCACTACAACTCAAGAACAAAGACCCACGAGGACAAGTGCAAAACCATCCTTTGGAGCAAGTAGTGGGCGATATTACACACGGGGTACGGACTCGATCCTATTTTCGAAATGAAGGGAGTCAAGTAGCTCTAATCTCACAAATTGAGCCAAAAACCATAGATGATGTGTTGCTTGATCCCGATTGGATTTTGGCAATGCAAGATGAATTATCTTAATTTGAGAGAAGTCAGGTTTGGGAGTTAGTTCCTCGATCCAAAGGAAAATCAATTATTGATATAAAGTGGGGTTTTAGGAACAAACTTGACGATAAGGGAATGGTTGTGAGAAATAAAGTTAGATTGGTTGCTAGAGACTTTAATCAAGTTGAAGGGTTGGACTATGATATAACTTATGCATCGGTAGCTCGGTTAGAGTCTATTAGGATGAAGTTGGCATTTGTCGCTTATAAAGGATTTAAGTTGTATCAAATGGATGTAAAATCAACATTTTTAAATGGTTTTATCAAAAAAGAAGTCTATGTTGAGCAACCTTCGAGGTTTGAAGATTTAGAATTTCCAAACCATGTATACAAGCTTGAGAAGACATTGTATGGACTAAAACAAGCACCTCGTGCTTGGTATGAACGGTTGTCAACATTCTTAGTGTCAAAAGGCTTTCATAGAGGAAAAAATTGATCCTACATTATTTTTAAAGAATAGTGGGGATGATATTTTTGTGGCCCAAGTCTATGTAGATGACATTATTTGTGGGTCCACAAACAAAGACTATCTAAATGAGTTCATAAATCACATGGAAAATGAGTTTGAAATGAGCTTAATGGGCGAATTAACATTTTTCTCAGGTTTACAAATTAAACAAACAAAAGATGACATATATATTCATCAATCCAAATATGTAAAAGAAATCATTAAGAAATTTGGAATGAAAAGTACAAAAGAAATATCTACCCCTATGACAACTAACACTAAGTTAGACAATGATATTGAAGGTAAAGAAGTTGATCCCAAAATGTATCGTAGTGCTATAGGTAGTCTCCTCTATCTCACGGCTAGTAGACCCGACATATTATTTGTCGTGGGTATGTGTGCAAGATATCAAGTTTGTGCCAAGGAATCACATCTATGTGCAATCAAACAGGTTCTTCACTATCTTAAAGGGACTCAAAGAGTGGGTTTGTGGCACCCTAAAACCAAAACCATTGATCTTGTAGGATACTCCGATTCGGATTACGCCAGGTGTAAATTGGATTGGAAAAGCACTAATGGTGGGTGCCAATTTTTGGGATCCTCCTTGGTAAGTTGGTCAAGTAGAAAACAATATCGTGTAGCACTCTCCACAACCAAAGCCGAATATATAGCTATGGGCGAATGTGTGTCTCAATTATTATGGATGACTCATACTTTAAAAGATTATAAACTAATCTATAAAAATGTGTAAGTTTTTTGTGACAATGTGAGTACCATAAACTTGACCAAAAATCTAGTTCATCATTCAAGAACCAAGCATATTGAAATTAAACATCATTTTATTAGAGATCATGTGTCTAGTGGTGATATTGTTCTTAAGTATGTTGAGTTAAAATCAAATCTTGCGGATCTTTTCACCAAACCTCTTCCGGAATCTGAATTTAGTTACTTACGAAGAGAATTAGGAATGTGCCATATTGAATAATCCTACATGATCACTTCAAGATACTCAACTCACTTACCTTCAAATGCATCTCACAAGAACATAGGTCTTCCCTTGCTTGTGCATTTCTAGTTGGGAGTGAGATGTTAGGGTTAATCCTCTTGCTCATAATGCTTGTTATGATGCATTACTTTGAGCAAGAAGATTAGATTCACCATAAATCATCAACTTGACCAATCATGGGGAAGATTAGTACTCCATTAATGTGCATTTAATCCAAAAATCATGATTGGACATTTCAAGGAAAGGAACAAATATTCAATCCTTTGGAGACACTCTTATCGCGTACCAGGTCTTGTTAGACCATGTGATCTTGCCTAAACTCATAGGAATTGAAGGATACCACGATTTAGTATAAATCTCGGCATTTATCAGTTATTCCAATCGATTGATGACATCTATCAATCGATTGGTGGGTCTACAACCTTCCATAGAACCTCTCTAAATCAATTTACCAATCGATTAGAGCAATTTTTCTCGCAGGCATAGAATGCTGCTTAATCGATCGTTTGATCGATTACCCACTCCCGTAATCGATCCGCCAATCGATTACCCACTCCTGTAATCGATCAATGGATCGATTACGGGTCTTAAAGTGATTCACCTAACCCCGTCCTTTCATTTACCTCATGCCCTAAAAGCAGGTCGCCATCCCAAATCTCCCAAAAACCTTCTCTCGCTTGCTCACTCTCCCAAACCCTAGCCATCTCTTCCCTCTCTCTCAACCCGCCTCCTTATGCTCTCGACGCTCTGTCGCTACACCCTCGCGTCTCACAGGCACTCGTGCGATGACTTCTTTCCTCTGTTCCAGCTTCTTCACCGAATGACGCCAAAGTAAACCCTAACGCTATCTTTTCTTCTTTTCCTTACTTATCTTGGGTTTTGGCTAATCAATGTCTTTGTTGCTTCTTCTATTCATGTGTTTGCATCGTGTTCCATCTTTGGCATGCATATATCGTTCCATCTTGTTCCTCATTTACCCTAACCCTAACTTCACATTGCATCTCTGGATGGTCTTCACATCGTGTTCATATCTTGGATTGCATTTGGTTGATCATAATAGGAAGAAACAACGGATAGATGAGGCGGGTGTAGGGTCTTCTCACCCTCAGCCACCTACGGATGCCCGCTTTCCAAATGCCGCTTATCAGTAGGCTTTTGGTAGAAATGTGTTCAAACTCATAGCACCTAGATCCCTTGATCGTCAGTACTTCCATGATCATTGTTTTGATGTGTTTCATATTATTGAAACATATAAACTTGAGTCCATTGTATATTGTGAGAGAGGAGTCAATGTAGGTTTGGTTTCGAAATTTTACAACAATTTGCTCACCTCAGATGGAGTCAATTATAAGACTAGGGTGGTCAAACAGAACCTAGATTTCAGTTGTGAGGTTCTTCAAAAGTTCATAGCATGTTGTCCTTCTACAAATGACTTTGTATTCTTTCCCACATTTCCTGAGCTCTTATCTCTACCTTTTGAGCATATTTCCATTGACTCTATGTATCAACACTTTTTCGGTCGTCCTCGTCCAGATGGTCCTCATGCCAACGTTAACACCTTTTCTGCTCTTGAGCTTTCGGCTGAGGATCTCCCATATCTGAAATCTTTCCATTTCAGATATCTGCTCTTGGTCAAAACTCACTGATGGATCTCCCATATCTGGATTTCTGAAAATTCCATATGAATAGAGAGGTTAGAGGTAGGAGATGATGTTTTAGGTGTCCTAACATTTATATATTAGATATCACCAATCAAATAGGAGTAGTTTAGAAATATCAGTGAGTTTTGACCAAAACCCACTGATGGACCTCCCATATCTGGATTTCTGAAAATTCCATATGAATAGAGAGGTTAGAGGTAGGAGATGATGTTTTAGGTGTCCAACCATCTATATATTAGATATCACCAATCCAATAGGAGTAGTTTAGAAATATCAGTGGGTTTTGGTCAAAACTCACTGATGGATCTCCCATATCTGGATTTCTGAAAATTCCATATGAATAGAGAGGTTAGAGGTAGGAGATGATGTTTTAGGTGTCCAAACATTTATATATTAGATATCACCAATCAAATAGGAGTAGTTTAGAAATATCAGTGAGTTTTGACCAAAACCCACTGATGGACCTCCCATATCTGGATTTCTGAAAATTCCATATGAATAGAGAGGTTAGAGGTAGGAGATGATGTTTTAGGTGTCCAACCATCTATATATTAGATATCATCAATCAAATAGGAGTAGTTTAGAAATATCAGTGAGTTTTGACCAAAACCCACTGATGGACCTCCCATATCTGGATTTCTGAAAATTCCATATGAATAGAGAGGTTAGAGGTAGGAGATGATGTTTTAGGTGTCCAACCATCTATATATTAGATATCACCAATCAAATAGGAGTAGTTTAGAAATATCAGTGAGTTTTGGTCAAAACTCACTGATGGACCTCCCATATCTGGATTTCTGAAAATTTCATATGAATAGAGAGGTCAGAGGTAGGAGATGATATTTTAGGTGTCCAAACATCTATATATTAGATATCACCAATGCAATAGGTGTCCAACCATTTCAGGCCCAATGGCCCTAAAAGGCCTAATGTGTGATTTCTTCTCGGTTATTCATTATTACATTTTAATACCTCGTAGAAGTCCAAATGAATAATGGATAGCAAATTTGAACTCCTTGTAACCTCAGAAATCCACAGGAACTGAAATTTTTAAAATCGGAGCTCTCTAGGTCAAATAGTGAATTTTGACACATTAGGCCTTTTAGGGTCATTGGGACTGAAATGGAACCATTTCAGGCCCAACGTGGGCCTAAAATGATTCCATTTCAGGCCCAACGTGGGCCTGAAATGTTTCCATTTCAGGCCCAACGTGGGCCTGAAATGTTTCCATTTCAGGCCCAACGTGCCCATTTCAGGCCCAACGTGATGTTTTCTCGGTTCTTCATTATTACATTTTAATACCTCGGAGAAGTCCAAATAAACAATGGATAGTAAATTTGAACTCCTTGTAACCTCAGAAATCCACAGGAACTGAAATTTTTACAATCGGAGCTTTCTAGGTCAATTAGTGGCCTTTTGGAGTCATTGGGGCCTGAAATGGAATACGTGGGCCTGAAATGTTTCCATTTCAGGCCTAATGACTCCAAAAGGCCACTGATTGACCTAGAGAGCTCCGATTGTAAAAATTTCAGTTCCTGTGGATTTCTGAGGTTACAAGGAGTTCAAATTTGCTATCCATTATTTATTTGGACTTCTCCGAGGTGTTAAAATGTAATAACAAAGAATCGAGAAAAGACCCTTAATATTGGGCACGTTGGGCCTGAAATGGAAACATTTCAGCCCCACGTTGGGCCTGAAATGGAATCATTTCAAGCCCAACGTGGGCGGCTGAAATGTTCTTTTAGTTTTTATTTAATAAAAATATTTTAATTAATTTTAATATTTTTTTGTTTTTAGAAAGGTTCCATAATATTATTATCAAAATATAAAGGAACATCTTTTTGAGAAAGGTACGTACGTCCATCTCGAAATTCGTTACTGACAAAGAGAAAGAGAAAGGGAAAGAGAATTGCATACAGTACTTGATTGACAGTAGGGGTATAAGAGGAAGTTTACTAAAATATGTGCGCCCTTTGGTAACATTGAAACCATGGGACGCCTTTTGGTAAATACCCATTTTGGATGCGCCTTTTGGTAAATTACCGAATTAGTAATATATGATCTCGTCGCGAAGCGAGTTGGACGTCCTTGTAGCTGGGTGGGCCTCCGTGGAGCGCAAAATCACTGAGGTGGTCTACCGAGCTGGATCGCTTCTAGCCTGCAAGATAAAGACCGTTAGAACCCGCCGGAAAAAGTCCCCGGCCAGACACTTCGACGGTCAAGTCAACACTCGACGGTGGCGATGGAAAGCAATAGAACAGTATGAAATTGCACTATCGCGTGTACCTGAGAGATGCGGAGTGTGGAGACTTATATAGCCGGGGAAGCTGACAGTTCCTGCCCCGCCTGCCACCTGCTGTCATATAGCGAGGACAAGGTGATGCATGCCCAGAGGTGGCAGGATAAAGTGGCGCATACTGTATTAAGGAAAGGGGCACTGTCAACTTAATGGCTGGTGCAGATAAGCGCCGCTCGACCTGACATCGGTGTAGGTGGTCGCAGTACGGAGGAACAGGGTATGGCAGGAAGATCAATACCTCAGCGTGATATTCGTCGTTTGAGACCAGGATGACCTCAGTCCTACGCCTACCCCGTACAACTTCTGGTAGTCTGGTGTCAGGGAGTGGTTGTGTCTGCTAGGGCCGACTGAGGGCCTATGAGGGTGCCGACTGGGGCACTAAGTGACGAGGCCGACTGAGGGCCTATGAGGGTACCGACTGGGGCACTAAGTGACGAGGCCGGCTGAGGGCCTATGAGGGTGCCGACTAGGGCACTAAGTGGCGAGGCCTTCAGTAACGCCTCCTCTGGTTCGGGCTTACCCCCAGAGCGTGGTCCGCCACGCGTCGTCGGGGAGCCAAACCTGGAGGGGCGACTGAGCTTGGGCCATATCGACTCCGAGGAGCGTGGGCCGCCACGCATCCGATTGAAGGCCCTGACCCGCGCGACATCGATCCAACGGGCCTTTCCGACCCCCTAATCATCTTCCTTCTGACTAGGCGCCAGGCTGCCGGGCTAGGCAACACGCAAGCTGGCCTGGGATCATAAGCATCCCCCTCAAGTCTAGTCGAAGGAGGCACGCAGTCCGACTGACTGGACCCCGACTCTGGCTCGAGCCTGGCGCACCTTTTGAGAACCGGGCGTGCCCTCTCATTAATTGCCGCCATAATGACCCAAGACTCGAGCCCCTAAGCCACTTGTGCTCGCACATCGAAGGGTATGCCATAGCCCTTTGCGAAGGTTCTACCCATACTTGTGTTTTGCCATCTTGAACATCATCCGAGCCTAATCAGACGGCTTTGGCTGGGTCACACGTTTCTCCCAGTTCTTCATCGAATGATCAACTTCTTTTGTCTGCTCTCATAAGTAGGCCTTTCATCTGACCCTTCTTCTTTCTGCGTTCGAAACCCCACATCGTTCTCTGCCATTTTGAGTGCTGCTAGGGCTCCGACAGCTCCTCTCCCTCGACTTTTTTCTTCGGCGACTCCTTCCACCGGTCAGCTTCCTTTCTCCTTCCTATCTGATGGCCTCTCCTTCTTCGTCTTCCTCCCCTTCTTTGCCCTGGTATTCCACCACGATAACTGCCCTCACTGCTCACGACCTGGAACAAATACGGTCGGATTTCTTAATCCCCGCCGACCACCAGCTGCATCTGCCTAAGTCGACTGATCGACCTGATTCCGCCCCTTTGGGCTATATAACTCTATCTTGAGACCAACTACAAGCCGGTCTTTGTTTTCCCATCCATCCTTTCCTTTCCGCCATCTGCGACCACTTTCAAATTCCCTTACCTCAATTGGCTCCCAACGCCGTGCGCATAATGTGTGGCTCAGTCATCATTTTTTCATTATTCAGGACCCCCCTGGAACCGGAGAATTTTCATTACCTTTTCTATCCCAAACAGCAGGAGGCGGGCAACTTCTTTTTTCAAGCCCGAGCCAAAGCCTCTTTCCTCTCGAATCTTTCCTCTTCCAACAAGGGATGGAAGGAGCGTTACTTTTTCATTGGGCCCATCTCAGCCCCGAGCTGGCCCACTACCTGGATTGAGGAGCTTCACCCTTCCAATCTCCTCCCCAAGCACTATCGCACCACCGAGGCTTACCAGACCGTAGCGGCCGAGCTGGAGGGTAGACGCTTTCACGGGGGACAACTGCTGAAGGAGGGGATTCTTTCCGCCTTTGGACTCAGTCCCGGACCAGTCCCTTCACTGTCCGAAGTCGGTAAGCCCTACTGTGCCTTCTCTGCACACTCTTTGATCATGTCTGAGCTTATTTTATTCTCGAAGTTCCCATGCTGTTGTCTGCGGCTCTGTGGGAGGGCTTCGGATTGGATGAGGCCGAGCTGAAGACTCGAGTTGCCACCGTGTTGGCTACCAGAGGGGGCGCCGTGGCGGAGGATGCTTTGGTGAACCCGATTGCGACTGCCCCAGAGTCCGTTCCCCTCGCCTCTGGGATAGCCCCACCTGCGACCGCCAAGCCATGTACTTCCTCCAAACGCCGGCGAGCGTCTTCCCCGACAGGGGGCTCCTCTCACCTTTCCTCCAGCAAACATCTGGAGAAGAAGAAGAAGAGAGCGGCTCCCGACTCGGGAGCTCCTTCCACCTCCACTGCCATTATCCCCTTTGTGGCCCCTGCCATTAATCCTCTCGCCATCCTACCGGCTGATGACCCCATTGTCAACCCGCCGGTCGATACTCCTGCAGCCGATCCCAACACCGATCTGGCTGCTGATCCGCCTGTCATCACACCGTCTGCCGACCCCTCTGCTTCCTCCAATGCTTCTGACCTGCCAATACCCGAGGGGTCGGGAACCCCGTCCGCTGAGGATCCAGCTGAGGATCCGATGATGCACTTTTTGGTGCCCACTTGGGCCGACTGCCATTTGAAAATGCCCTCGGGCGAGCTGCCCAACCGGCATCAGGATCTTCGTCTGTACGGGTCGGTGGCCGATCGCTATGCTCAGGGACTCGAGGAGTCCTACTTTCACGGCCCTCGTAACAAAGCTGATGCCTTTTTCCTCAAGGTCACTCAGGTATGCTTAGATGAACCAGGTCCTTTATCGAACATTCTGTTTCTTATCCACGAGGTCGGTATATGTTGCGCAGTTCATGGGAGACTGCCATGGCTTTTCCTTGTCGCTCCTGACCCAGGCCTCAGCTCAGGCTAAGGCCGAGAGAGAAGTGGAGTGCCTTAAGAGTCAACTGGCGCACTCTCAGCTAGTTGCCGACGAGCCCACTTTGAACCACTTGCGAGTTGAGGCCCAGGCCCTACAAGATCAATTAGCTTGCGCCGAAGAGCAACTTGAGGCGGCACATGGCCAGATCGAGATAGCGAACCAGGCGGCGTCCCACACAAACATCCGGCTCTCCACGCTGAAGCATACGGAGCAGCAGGCCTGGGCTCTTCATGCGAAGGCCCAGGACGAGTTGGCTTAGGAAAGGATTGAGCTCCAGGAGACGTCCACTGCCAATGACTCCCTTTGGGCCCAACTAGAGGCCAAAGATGCTGAGGCCTTGGCACAGACACAGCGGATGGCCGAGCTGTCAGCCGAGCTCTCTTCCAAGGACCAATTGTTGCAAGATCGGCAGGGGGAGCTTGATCAGCTGATGAAGGAGAGATCTGAGTGGGAGGTAGCTCGGGCAGAGTTGGCAGAGCTGCGCTCTTACAAGGAGGCTGAAGCTACTCGACTAGAGGAGCGTAGACTCGCATGCATCAATGCCCTGGTCCACACCGCCGAAATCTCCTGGCGCTTTCTGGCGGTAATGAGGCACCAGGGAGTCAGCGTCGTCCGACAACTCAAGCTCGGTGGGTATCTGCATCCCGATATGCCTCCTACCGCAGTTCGATTTCAGGATATTTGCAAAGACCTCCCTGATGTGACAAAAGAGACTTTTAAGTGAGGGTCATGCCTCTTGTTTTTGTCTTTCTTCCTTTTGCATGTGTAAGGGCAATTGACCCATGATCATGTAACATCTCTGCCTTGCCGAATGAAATTTTTCCTTCCCACTCAGGCTTTTTTATTGAATGATGCTTGGGAAGCGTGGATTGCCGCGCGCCCGATCGGGAGTCGTCTCACTTGTGGAGATTTGGCTGCTTGGTTGAGCCGGAGCCCGGGGAGCGTGGGTTGCCGCGCGTCCAATCGGGACCTGAACCAAGGGGTTTGCGGGAGTTGGCCCGTTTATGAGGATTTGGCTGCTTGGTTGAGTCGGAGCCCAGGGAGCGTGGGCTACCGAGCGTCCGACCGGGACCTGAACCGTGAGTTGGCCCGTTTATGAGGATTTGGCCGCTTGGTTGAGTCGGAGCCTGGGGAGCGTGGGTCGCCACGCGTCCGACCGGGACCTGAACCAAGGGATTTACGGGAGCTGGCCCGTTTATGAGGATTTGGCCGCTTGGTTGAGTCAGAGCCCGGGGAGCGTGGGTCGCCACACGTCCGGCCGGGGCCCGGCCCAAGGGATTTGTGATCTATCGAGGGTCGGGGCCTGGCTAGCCCTTTATGGCTCGGTCGTCCGACTGACTCGCTTATGTCTTTTCGATTGTCCCATCGGGCTGATTCATATCCCGATTTCTGACGGCGGCATTAACTGGTGATTGAACATATCAATGGTTGAATGACGCATCGGGCATCGAAACGTCTATCACCAGTCGTGGGCGCCTCGGGCGACGAGTATCTTTACATTGCCCGCTTACTTTTGCTTTATTGCTTCTCGATATTCCCCTCGTGATGCAACGGAGGTTGACCATTCGATCCTGCGATTTACCGAGGTATTCTATGAACGACCTAGATTGCTTGCCCTCCCTTATATATAGGCAGGGACTACCAGGGTCACCTTCAACCCAAACATCAGCGAGATCGAGATCCTCTTCAGTTTTCCAGCCAGTCTTTCAATATGTCCACCGACTTATCCGAGGAACCGTTTTCCTTAAAAAGGCCTTATACTTTCTCGGATGACTCTTACTTCTCTTCCTCGGAAGATATAGATTGGGAGCATCTTGATAGTATGCTCCCCCCCGGATTCCCCTCTCATGACGAGGGTCTTTACGACCACCACTTCCCCTTGCAAACCTGCTTCACGTAAGGGGAATGAACCGGCAAAGGAAAGGTCGGCTTTCCATATGGAGGTCATCGATATGGACGACCTACCCTTGAAGACCAAACGTCAGATGCTTTGGTCGACCGCTTTTTCATCTTCAGCTGGTACTGCCGCCATTCCCCGCTCGGCGAAGCGAGCCAAGGTGCTGACCTCTGCAGAACCTGCTGCCGCGGCTCCTTCTTTTCCCCATGTGACCTCCCCTCAGGAGCTCACCCATTCTCCGCCCGGGCCCGAGGTATCTCTTCCTCCGCCGACTCGCGAGGTTGCCCTTCCCCAATCGGGGGCTTTCCCTCTGGTGCCTTCTTTTGCTGAGGGAACTAGTGTTTACTCCCCTTTAACAAGGGCGGCCTCCCCGAGCGCTACAACTCGCGGGGCTTCCTCTTCTTCTACCTCGTCCCCGGCAATGAGTGCTCCCGCACAACTCAAGGCATTCCTGTATGCCGACCGGCTGACAATACTAGCTTGGCTAATGTTGGAGGGGCTACTATCAGACAACCCCTGCCCTTGCCTCTACCAGCTCGGGGAGGCCCTTTTGTCGCATTCTCACCAACGTCTCCCAGACTATGGGCCTCTGCTGGTGACGATGCTGTTATTAGCTCTCCTCAGCCAGTCTTTCCGAGTGCCACCACTCGCGGGGCCCAGATAGTGACTCGTGTTCAAGGAGCGGTCTGGATAGGGAGTCTGAAGCCCCATCCAGGCGAGAGCCTGGAAACTCTGCTCAGGCGAGAACGCAGGGGCCGACTCAAGGGGCCTCAGGCTATGGAAGATGCTCCTTTCGCTTTTCTTTTCCTTGCTTCTGACACTTGCTGTCTTTCTTGCAGGCGTGCCTAGCCTAGAACCTCGAGGAACTGGTGACGCTCAAGACCCAGCTTTTTGAAGCACACCACGTTATCTCCACTCTCCGGACCGACCTGAAGGCCAAGGAGGAAGAGCGGGCGGCTTGCGCTGTGGAGCTTGATAAACTTCAACAAAAACACGAAGTCCAAGCATCCGTGCTGAAAGCAATTCAGCAGCGCATACGACGCCTTAAAGAATATGCCGACTCCCTACTCCAAGGCAAGCCTCCGAAGAAGACCCGCCAAGCCCCGTGAACTAGGAGCAGTTGTTACGAAGAATGTTTTGTTTTCTTTTGCTGAAGAGAGACCATGCCTCGTTTTTGTAGTAGCTTTTGATATTAAGAATGCCTACCTTTTAATATTTCTGGTGCCTTTGTGATGTTTGAGCGCCCAGAATCCGACGGATACTAACCCGAGTGAGGATACCCCAGCCCAGATCCACCTTGCTGAACGCGTATGCGAATCATGCGAGCATTACGCCTTCCACTTGCGTTGGCCACTCGGGCAAGAGTAACCCACACTTTGCGATTGTAGGAGCGAAATACTTAAACGTAATAGCGGTTCGAGTGAGAGCAAGTGATTCAGTACTTGGAGAGCTACTCAGAGTTAATCGAATGAAGTTGCTGACTTGGGCAATTCATGGTGCTCTTGCCGAGTCATGGGCCTCGTAGAGGCTCGCCACGGTGCCTTAGCTCGGATCTCGCTTGAGGGGCGACCAAGTCAGGGAGATGTTCGGGAGGTGTTCTTGCTTTAGGACTTCGGGAGTTTTGCGCACTCGATCGGGCAAGACTCAGGGAGCGTGGGTCGCCAGGAGTCCAGCTGAGGGCCGATCTGAGGGATAAATATAACTTGTGCAAAGATGAAAGTCTAACCACTGACTCAGGCCGATTCTTAGGAGCGTGGGCCACCACGCGTCCGATTGGAGATACTGAATCAAGTGGGGCGTGGAAGCTGGTCCACTTATAACTTGCTGGCGAGGTAAGAGTTTGGCACACACGGTCGGGCAAGACTCAAGGAGCGTGGGACGCCACGCATCTTACTGATCAGCCGAGCCACGGGATAAATAGCGCACACGGTTGGGCAAGACTCAGGGAGCGGTGGATGCCACGCGTCTTACTGAGCAGCCGAGCCGCGGGATAAATAGCGCACACGGTTGGGCAGGACTCAAGGAGTGTGGGCCGCCACGCGTCTTACTGAGCAGTCGAGCCGCGGGATAAATAGCGCACACGGTCGGGCAGGACTTAGGGAGCGTGGGCCGCCACGCGTCTTACTGAGCAGCCGAGCCGCGGGATAAATAACACACACGGTCGGGCAGGACTCAGGGAGCGTGGGTCGCCACGCGTCTTACTGAGCAGCCGAGACGCGGGATAAATAGCGCACACAGTCGGGAAAGACTCAGGGAGCGTGGGCCGCCACGCGTCTTACTGAGCAGCCGAGCCGCAGGATAAATAGCGCACACGATCGGGCAGGATTCAGGGAGCGTGGGCCACCACGCGTCTTACTGAGCAGCCGAGCCGCAGGATAAATAGCGCACACGGTCGGGCCAGACTCAGGGAGCATGGCCCGCCACACGTCTTACTGAGCAGCCGAGTCGCGGGATAAATAGCGCACACAGTCGGGCAAGACTCAGGGAGCGTGGGCCGTCACACGTCTTACTGAGCAGCCGAGCTGCAGGATAACAGCTCGAGAGTCTAAAGCATCTGCGAGCGGGGGTGAGTGTTGGGGCAATCGGCCCTGGGATGATCTGGAGGATCATGATATTTTGATGTGTGGGCAATATGGTTAAGTTAGGATGTGTGTTGTTCTCATATGTATACATGAGTGTGCAGGTGTACTGGTACACATGGACTTGGTTGATGTCTTCAAGTGAAGGATGGCATGGAGACAAGCTGGAGGCTTGCGTGTGCATCCGAGGGACCGTTGGATAGACAGGATGATGAGCCGAGGGACGCGGACTTCGAGGCGTACGTGAAGGGTGGCATGGAGGCAAGCTGGAGGCTTACGTGCGCATCTGAGGGACGAGGGCCGAAGGTGAAGAGGGCGTGAAGGCAACGGTCAAGGCTGCTGGTGAAGAGTCAACTGAGTGTGAGGGTCTGAGTATGTGTGTTTGTACTCAGGGGCTAAGCCTGGAGGGTTTGAGTGCGGAGCGACTTGTACTCAGGAGTGAAACCCTAGGCTTAGGTGTGTACCAGTCGACTGGCCTATGGGCAGTCGACTGGTATAGGCTGAAACAGGCTGGCAGATTCGAACGTTGTGCTGTAACGGTCGGATCTGAGTGGGGCCCTATTTAAAGGGGCTCGTTTCCTACTAACTCGCTTGACGAAACTCGCTTAGATAAAGTGGGTTAGTAGTCTATTGTGATCAGAGAACGTCCGAAGTGTTGTGGCGAGGTTTCTCCACCCAAAAGAACGACAGATCTAGCCGGAGGTTATCCGGGGATTGATCCACCGAATGATTCTTGGATTAGTCACCCGACCGGGGTGGATACCAAGTAAATCAGGTTGTTAGCATTGTTTGTTTCTTATTTACTTTGCATAATATTATTTCCGCTGCGCTAACAATTCTGTAGAGATCAAACGAGGATAAAGTGCTATTCACCCCCCTCCCTCTAGCATGCCCAGACGATCCTTCAGTTGGTATCAGAGCAAGGTTCACTCTCGATTGGAATAACCGCCAAGGGAGCAAAGCAAAGCTAGAGGGAATAATGGAAGATAAGTTAGGGGAAGATATAAACTCACCACCACCGTATGAGCATGAAGAATTCGATCATTGGAAGACAAGGATGGAAAATTGGCTAAGGATGGATTGGGAATGTAGAATGACCATTGAAGACCCATTCGAAATCCCCAAGGATAAGCATGGCAAGAGGCTTCGCCCCAGATATTAGACAAGTGAACAACAAGAACATGCTAGGGCAAATGAAAAGGTGATCAATATATTGATTAATATCTTGCCTACTAATGTGATGAGTTGTATAGGAGATTACAAAAGCGCACATGACTTATGGAAGAAATTAGAAGAAGTTCGCAAGAACTCTGCACAAGTTCAATTGGTGGAAGAGCATGATGAAATAAGTTCAAGGGTCCAGGAGGACCAAAATGAAGAATTGCCCCCATCAAGTGAGGAGTCATCCATCTCATCAAGAGAAGAAAAGGAAGAATCAACATCAAGAATTGAGGGGGAGGAGAGACCCCCCAAGGGAAGACCTCCAACTCCACCAAAGCTAAGTCAAAAGAGCATATTATATGCTTTGGGTGCAATAAAAAGGGGCACTACAAGGATAAGTGTCCCCTAGGTAAAAAAGAGATAATTCCTAAGCCCAAATCCATTCAATTCAAAGATAATATGGATTGTAGGAATGAGGAAGCTCAAAGCAAAAGAAGGAGAATTAGATGTTTCACATGCGGAGAGCTCGGGCATTATCATACAAAATGTCCAAGAAGTGGAGAGCTCAAAAAGATGGAGCACCTTAAGAAATGGGAGAAAGAAGAAAGGAAGAGGAGCACTCATCAAGGGGGAACCCCAAGGGTAAGGGAGGTAACCTCTCACTCTACTCATGCTTCTCATTCTTCCATGATTGTTCAAAATATTTGTATGAATGATAGAATTGATAACAACTGCTTGCCCATGCGTGTTTTTGGTTTTAAATATCATGATAGGAATAGAAACAATTTTGTATGCCAAAACATCAAAAATTCTATGATCCATGATAAATCTAGAAACTCTAGGAATAAGGACCAAGGCATAAAGTCTAAGAAAGAGAGAAATATGCCTAGAAAAATAGGAAGATCTAGAAATGATCAAATTAGATCTAGTGATCCTAGGGTTAGGAAGTTAGAAAAGGAAAATTAAGTTTTAAGAGCAAAACTTGATCAATTAGAAAGAAACCTAGGTAGAGTCATTCAAGAATCCGAGAGATTGAACATGATATCAATTGACCAAAATCATAGGAATGGTAGGTCGGGTTTATGATACCATCCTAGGAGGGCTAATGTTGAGAAAATATCATATTCAAGGATGTCCTATAACTATGGTAGAGAAGAAGTCAAAAATGGCAAAGAAAAGCCATTTGAAGGAAAAGAAAAGAAATTGGCCAAGAGAAAGGTCTATAGGGTTAAGAGAATAATAGTGGAAGGTCAAGAAGCACTGGAGGAGCACCGGTGTGGGCTTGCTTTTGTAGAAAAGTTACCTAGGGAGATAACTAGAGCTAGGAGCTCAAGGGAGAGCTCTAGAAGCCAAAGTGGGTTCCATGGTCAATGGATCTCAAGTGGTTTCCTTCTAGGAAATTGAAAAGAACTATAGGGTGTGTCAAGAGGTTTGAAAGACTAAGGTTAGTCTTAATCCTAGAAAATTGGCACACTAAAGGGAGGATTATAGAGAAAAATGTGAAATTGGATTTTTAATGAAGCTAAATCAGTTTTAATGTCTAAATACCATATAACTTGATGCTATGAATGAATTATGATTGAGTATGGGAAGAAGCATCAAGGTGAGGTCCAAATTAGAACTTTTTGGAAAAGGTTCATAATACATTTTGGAGAAACTCGAAGTGTGTACCAAACTTGGGATTTGGGATGACTTTGACTGAAATTATATTTTTCCAAGTAAATATAGGATCCACAAATGTCCCCACAAGAATTCAGAATTTTTGGAAATTTGTGGAATTAGTTAGGCATTTCTGAAGTTCGGATTGGAAAGTTGAAAATCAGATACCAGTCGACTGCCCTCTGGCAGTCGACTGCGAAAACCCACAGAATGTAATTACACTCTGGCCCAGTCGACTGCCAAATCTCAGTCGACTGGTACGCGGGTTTTATAAAGGGAAAGGGCGCGCCGGGAAAGCCAAACCTAGGGTTTTGGCTGATCACTCCCGGCGATTTTCTCCTCCTCTCAACTCCCCTTGCGTCCTAAGCTCCTCCTAAGCCCTAAAGTCTTCTCTAAGGCCTTCTCTACTTCGAATCTACTTCTAGGATTTGCTAAAACCTCATCTTTTCAAGCCACATTCTCAAACTCAAGTCAACATGAGAATGATGAAAAGGTATTGCGTTTTAAGGTTCATTTTTCTCGATTAAACCATGTTTTGACACTAATATAACATTTTTGTGTGTATTCCTTGATGTTTTTCCTTTTTGGGGGTTATCTTGACATGCATGGATATGTATGGGTTTTAGGATTACTTCTAAGAGATCTCGGAGTGAAGGGTCATCCCGACCAGGTCAGGGGGAGTCCAGGTTTAGGTCCCTGGAATGCAAGAAACGTTTTGAAGAAAATGAATTCGTAGTAATGAGTTGTAGATACCTGAACAAGACATTCTTTCAGGAAAAGTCACCCCAGTTGGCTGAAATGATCACTCATTTTCAGCTAGATCAGCTGGTTTACTGTCGGCAGGACATAGACGTTGACTTGTGTTCAGAGTTTTACGCCAATTTGACCTGTATTGACTCTGATAACAATTTGTATGAGTCTCGAGTTGCTGGTATTCCTATTCCCTTCTCTGTCATGGGTTTAGTCGGGTTCCTCCAGTGTAGGGTGTCCAACAATGCATCTGTTTATTTTCCTACTGTTGTTGAACCCTTAGAGTTTCCTGGAGTCACTATTGATCAGATTCACACGCATTATTTCAGAAGACATAGGAATGACTCGGAGCGTCTGTTTGATGCTAAGCTCATGCGACCATTTAGTCATGTCTTGTATAAAATTGTCATTGAGTGCATCTTGCCTATTGTCACCAAGGGGAGGTCTAAGGTCAGACTCCCACATTTGGTGATGATGTATGCTCTAGAGAGGAGGTTGGACATCGATGTCGCCCTACAGGTTTTCAGTGTCATCTGTCATTCTTCCTATAGTGTCAATGGGAAGATATATGTGCCCTTTTGCCACATCCTGACTGAGTTTCTCCACTTGCATTTTGGCGTCCGTGTATGTAGCGGTCAGGTGAGGCACCTGTCAAAAGACTATGATCAGATTGGCACGCGCCAATTGTCCTTGGCAGACATTGAGTGTAGACAGGGGCATTTATTTGGAGGGAGCGCCCAGAGGCCGTTGATGCAGATGAGGAGCCCACCGAGCTGGTCACACGCGCGGAGTTTACCCAACTCCAGGCGGATGTTCATGGGCTTCGGGAGGATGTTCTCGTCATCCGCAAGGATATTCACGGGTGCCAGCAGTCCGAGTAGAGGATCGAGGCGGCAGTTCAGCGGATGACTGGCCGTCAGGATGATATCTACGAGATGATGCAGTAATGGCATCTCGCTTTTCATGGTCCTCCTGCTCCTCCTCCTCCTCCTCCAGGCGGTGACGATCACATGCTTTTCTGACCAGTGGATACAGCTTTTGAGAGGGATTCTAGTGTTGAGAGTATTTTATTTTGATGTTTTATTATATCTCTCAAACACCTTTTATTCTGATGGTTATATTTATATGGATGACTTTCGGGTGTTTGGCCCTCAATACTTGCTATGTCTATTGCATGAAACATCTATGTGTGACTCTATTCTGTAGTTGTTATGACATGTGAGTTGCTTTACTATGTTTCTATTGAGGTATTGAAGCGTTATCATGACTAGATACTATTTTGAAATTTTCTTGAGAATCTCTGAGTGCTAATGGATGTTTCTATTATGCCTTTTATTTATGTGTTCATAATATGATTTGAAAATTTTATATTGTATATCATCTAACATGGTTTGATTGGAAATCAAATAATGGTATTATGTATAAAAGGAATGCTCATCTAAACTTAAAAGAAAAAGAGGGGGGAGCTCTTGTCAAAATGGAAATGTCTATATGAAAAAGGGAAGTTTGGGAATCATTTTAAATGCCAAGTGGAAGTGATAAAAGGTGGCACACATTGGATACCATGATTAGGAGTCAAACATGATACAAAATTATCACAAATTGAGAAGTTTAGAATTTGTACCAAAAGTCAAGCACGGTTGATATTTTTCATGAACTAAATTTTTCTGGAGTAGGGAATATCTTAACAATCGTGCTTGCAAAGTTTCACATTTTTCCAGAATTTCTAGAATTTTTAATTCGTTTCTGAATTTCGACTGAAATTCTGAAAAGCTGCGTATCAGTCGATTGCCGGTATCGCAGTCAACTGGGAGTGAGGGCAGTGTGTATTTTTCTGGTTTCTGAGGGGTTTTTCAGAAACATGGGTCAGTTATATTTGGCACCAAGGGTAGGGTTGCTTGGGGCAATCTTTTAATGGTGTCAAAGGGGGAGAATTTGAGTATTAAGTTAGGTTTGAAGCTTAACTTAGGATGGATTGTGACTTTAGAGTTAAGTTGGGAAACCTTAACTTGGGATTAGCAATAAGGATTGAAATTTGGGAGAAAGCATAGGTTAAGGGGGAAGTTGATTCTTGTGTGATATGCTTGAATTTCAATTGCTTTTGCTATTATCATTGCTATATGTTTACCTAACTTAACATATTGTCACGCATCAAAAAGGGAGAGATTGTTGGGGCAATCAACCCTGGGATGATCTGGAGGATCATGATATTTTGATGTGTGGGCAATATGGTTAAGTTAGGATGTGTGTTGTTCTCATATGTGTACATGAGTGTGCAGGTGTACAGGTACACATGGACTTGGTTGATGTCTTCAAGTGAAGGATGACATGGAGGCATGCTGGAGGCTTGCGTGTGCATCCGAGGGACCGTTGGATAGCAGGGATGATGAGTCGAGGGACGCGGACTTCGAGGCGTACATGAAGGGTGGCATGGAGGCAAGCTGGAGGCTTGCGTGCGCATCCGAGGGACAAGGGCCGAAGGTGAAGAGGGCGTGAAGGCAACAGTCAAGGCTGCAGGTGAAGAGTCAACTGAGTGTGAGGGTCTGAGTATATGTGTTTGTACTCAGGGGCTAAGCTGGGAGGGTTTGAGTGCGGAGCGACTTGTACTCAGGAGTGAAACCCTAGGCTTAGGTGTGTACCAGTCGACTGGCCTATGGGCAGTCGACTGGTATAGGCTGAAACAGGCTGATAATTTGAACGTTGTGCTGTAACGGTCGGATCTGAGTGGGGCCAGTCGATTGCCCCAGGGGCAGTCGACTGGTAGCGACTGTTTTAGATTCGAGCCCTATTTAAAGGGGTTCGTTTCCTACTAACTCGCTTGACGAAACTCGCTTGGGTAAAGTGGGTTAGTAGTCTATTGTGATCAGAGAGCATCCGAAGTATTGTGGCGAGGTTTCTTCACACACAAGGAGCGACATATCTAGCCGGAGGTTATCCGGGGATTGATCCACCGAAGGATTCTTGGATTAGTCACCCGACCGGGGTGGATACCAAGTAAATCAGGTTGTTAGCATTGTTTGTTTCTTATTTACTTTGCATAATATTATTTCCGCTGCGCTAACAATTCTGTAGATATCAAACGACGATAAAGTGCTATTCACCCCCCCTCTAGCACGCTCAGACGATCCTTCAGTGAGGACCGTGCTTTTCCACTATCATGAGTGCTTTACATTTACATTATAATTTCTCATTCAGCAGCCCGATAGGGCTAAAGGTGAATCGCGCTCCAGGGTCGATCCAACCTTTTTCCCTTCTCATTCTCTAAGTAATAAGCCCCTAAAGCGAGCTTTTGAATAACTTTGAAGGGTCCTCCCCACTGTGGCTCCAGCTTGTTTACATCTCCCACGGGCTTGATTCGCTTCCAGACAAGGTCTCCCACTTGGAATGTCCTCTGCAATACCTTCCGATCATACTTCTGTTTCATCTTCTGTCAATATGCGAACATACGAGCGGATGCTTTGTCTCGGATCTCGTCAACCAGGTCCAGCTCCAGTCGCCGCCTTTCCGAGTTATCCTCATCATAGGTTGCTCGCCGGTCTGATTTGCATCCGACCTCGATCGGGATTACCGCTTCACTCCCGTATACTAGCTGGAAAGGTGTGCACCCCGTTGTCTCTTTGATCGTGGTCCGCAGGGCCCATAGGATGCTCGGGAGCTCGTCTACCCACATTCCGCCAACATGGTCCAGCTTGGTCTTCAATCCTTTAAGGATCTCCCGGTTGGCCACTTCGGCTTGGCCATTGCTTTAGGGATAGGCTACAGAAGTGAAGGCTTGCTTGATGTCGTACTTCGCGCACCACTCTTGTATCCTTCGCCCCTGAAATTGCCTCCCATTGTCCGAGATAAGTTTGTGCTGGATTCCGTATTAGTATGTCTCGCCACAAGAATTTCATAACCGCTTGCTCGGTGATACGCGATAGAGCCTCCGCCTCTATCCATTTGGAAAAGTAATCGACGGCCACCAGCAAATAATTCTTCTGGGCCGCGGCAATCGGGAATGGCCCCCACGATGTCCATGCCCCACTAATCAAAAGGGCAGGAGACCGCCGATGCCTTCATAGCTTCCGTAGGTCGATGTGGTAGGCAATGATGCTTCTGGTAGGACAGGCAGGTGGCGACCAGCTCGTTGGCGTCCTTTTGCAGAGTCGGCCAATAATATCTGGCCATCAGCGCCTTCCGGGCCGTCGCACGAGCCCCTACATGATTTCCACAGATCCCCAAGTGAATTTCTCGCAGCACATAGTCTGCATCCTCCTCACCCAGACACTTGAGTAGTGGTCGGGAGAACGATCTTTTGTATAGCACGTCACCGACCATGGTATACCGAGCTATATGCTTCTTGAGCCATCGAGCTTCTTCTCGGTCTGCCGGCAAGACTCCCCTTGTGTGATAAGCCATGATTGGGGTTCGCCAGTCATATTCCAACTCCAAGTCAGCTTGCCTCTCTATTCGCATGATCAGGAGTGCCAGACCTCTTGGCTGGGGGAGCACCCAAGAGCCGACTGAGCTGGCTAGCTTAGCTAATTCGTCTGCCTTAAAGTTATCCTCCCGCGAGATCTTCCTTACTCGCACTTCATTGAATTCGGCCTTCAGCTTCTCATAAGCTTCAATGAAGGCTTGCAATCGATCACTGTTAACCTCAAATCGCCCAGCCACTTGCTGTGTCACCAGTTGGGAGTTAGAATAAAGCATCACCCAGGTCGCCCCCCACATGCCTGGCGGCCTGTAGTCCAGATATGAGAGCCTCATACTCGGCCTCATTATCCGTGGCCCGATACTCCAGTCGAACAGACAGGTGCATTTGCTCTCCACTCGGGGAGATCATCAAGATACCTATCCCACTCCCTGACCGGGCTGTTGAGTCGTCCACATATATTTGCCAGGCTTCTTCAACCTCGTCCGCATGCAGCTCACTTAGAAAATCAGCGAGGGCCTGCACCTTGATGGCTGGCCGAGGTTGATACTGAATGTCATACTCGCTCAGCTCCGTGGTCCATTTGATCAGCCGCCCGGACGCCTCAGGATTAGAGGCTACTCGGCCCAAGTTGCTATTCGTCAGCACCACGATAGGGTGCGCCAGGAAGTAAGGTCTGAGCCTCCGTGCGCTCAACATAACGCATACATCAATCTCTCGAGTGTCGTATAGTGACACTTGGCTCCCTTTAACAGATGGGCAAAGAAGTACACTAGGTGCTGCTCGGTTGCTTCCTGCCTGACTAGGACCATGCTAACCGAGTCAGTTGATGCGGCCAGATAAACATACAAGACTTCCCCGACCTCTGGCTTGGCTAACACAAGCAGTTCAGCGAGATAGGTCTTCAATTCTTCAAACGCCTTGTCACAATCAGCGTCCCACTGGAATTTGGTGGCCTTGCGGAGGGTTTTGAAGAAAGGCAACCCTCGCTCGGCCGATCGGGAGATGAATCGGGACAAAGCCGTGATTCGTCCAGTGAGCCGTTGCGCTTCCCAGAGATTTCGGGGTGGGGGCATTTTTAGCAACGGTTTGACGTTGCTAGGGTTGGCCTCGATGCCCTTCTCGGTCACGATGTATCCCATAAATTTCCCACTCCGAGCACCAAAAAGTCACTTGGCCGGGTTCAGCTTGAGCCCGTACCTTCGCAGCGTCTGACAGGTCTCCTCGACATCCTCCACCAAGTCCTCGGCTCGGGTGGACTTGATGAGGATGTCGTCCACATACACTTCAACATTTCTCCCGATCTGGGACCGGAAGACTTTATTCATCATGCGCTGGTAGGTGGCTCCAGCGTTCTTCAGCCCGAACGGCATGACGGTGTAACAGTAGGTACCATCCGTCGTGATGAAGTTGATCTTCTCTTGATCTTCGACGGCTAGGGGTACTTGATGATACCCTTGGTAAGCGTCCAGCATGGAGATGAACTCGCTGCCAGCTGTCGAGTCCACCATCTGGTCGATCCAAGGTAAGGGATAGCAATCCTTCGGGCAGGCCCTGTTGAGGTCCCGAAAGTCAATGCAGATCCGCCACTTGTTGTCTGGCTTGGGCACCAACACCACATTGGCTAGCCAGGGCGGGAATTGCACTTCCCAGATGTGCCCGGCTTCCAGCAGCTTCTCGACTTCAGCCCGGATCGCTTTATTTTGCTTGGTACTGTAGTCCCGTTTCCTCTGCTTCACGGGCCGAGCGTGGGGGTACACGTGGAGGCGGTGCTCCGCCACCTCCGGTCGGATGCCTCTCAGTTCTTTGACTGTCCAGGCGAAAACGTCTTGGTTCCGAGCCAAGCACTCCAGCAGGGGCTTTTTCAGCTCCTCGGGCAGCCCTGCTGCGACCTTGACTCAAGATTCCTCCCGATCTGGAAGGAGTTGCACCTCCTCCTTATCTTCATTCAACTCTGACCAAGGGGAGGCTTGAACCATGTTGCAATCGGGGAAGGGGCGCAGAGCCTTGCGACTCTCTACCTGGACGTCGTCCACGTAGCATCTACAGGCCACCCTTTGGTCACCCCTGACTTCTCCCACCTTGTCCCCGACTGGGAACTTAACCTTCAGGTAAAAGGTGGAGGCGACTGCCCGGAACTCGTTGAGGGCCGGTCAGCCTAGAATGGCGTTGTAGGACGAGGGAGCATCCACCACCAAGAAAGTGGACCATCGAGTCCTCTTCAGCGGCTCCTCGCCTAAGGAAATGGCCAGTCGGATCTGACCGATAGGCTGCACCTGGTTCCCCGTGAATCCAAACAACGGGATGGCTACCAGGTCCAGCTGGGACCTCTCGATCTGGAGCTGGTCGAACGCTCTCTTGTAGAGTATGTTGACCGAACTGCCAGTGTCCACTATGATACGGTGGACTTGATAGTTGGCAATGACGGTCGTGATGACCAGCGCGTCATCGTGGGGGACCTCCAGCCCCTGCAGGTCTTGGGGCCCAAAACTGATCTGCGGCCCCTCCGCCTGGCCCGCACTAGTGCCGACCTGATGAATCTCCAGTCGGCGCACCTGCGCCTTCCTGGCGCGGTTGGAGTCTCCTCCCGTAGGTCCGCCCGAGATGACATTCACGCCTCCTCGGACGACATTCTGCTGGTTGGCCTTCTCCTCCTCCATCTCCTTGTCCCCAGCTTGGCTCCCCTGAGGGAAAAGATTCCGGGCAGCTGGGGGGTTTCCTCGTAACTCCTCGGCCGCTGGGTCGACATTCGGGCCGCCTCGGCTTGCACCCCATCCGGGAGGTGTCTGTCGTCCTTGTCCCCTGGGGGCAGGGCCTCGGCCCCGACCAGCCTGGCGACACTCCTCGGTGGCATGCCCGTGGCTCTGATGGAAGGTGCAGTATGGCCTCCAGTGGGCGGGAAAACACCCTTGGGCCACCTGCTGTACATGTCGCCGCTCCATACCTGCACGTTCGGCGGGTCCGCGTGGGCTGCGCATAGGTCCGCCAGGGGGCCTGACATTCTGCACGGGGTTGGGAGGTGCTGGGGCGGCCGACTCCTTTTTGCGAGCGGCCTGCGCTTCCTCTACATTGATATATTTGTCAGCCTTGCCGAGAAGGCTGTCGAAGTCCTTCGGGGGCTTCATGATCAACGAGCGAAAGAACTCCCCGTCTTGTAGGCCCTTGGTGAAAGCGCTGACCATGACCTCCTGAGTGGCGGTCGGCACATCTATCGCCACACCATTGAACCTCCGGATGTAGGCCCGAAGGGTTTCCTTGGGGCCCTATTTCAGGGCGAACAGATTAAGGCTCGTCCTGCGGTGCCGTCGACTGCTAGCAAAGTGCTACAGGAAGACTCTTCTGAGCTCCTCAAAGCTCGTGATCGACCCCTCCGGGAGTCTGTCGAACCATCTCTGGGTTGTGCCAGAGAGGGTTGTTAGGAAGGCTCGACACTTGACGCCTTTCGGATATTGATGAAGCAGAGCCGCACTTTCAAACTTCATCAAATGTTCCTCCGGATTTGTGGCCCTTGTATACTCAGGGATAGTAAAGAAACGGAGGTGGCGGGGAACTGGGTCTTCCAAGACCCACGGGGCAAAAGGACTGCGTATCAGGACGGCTGAAGCGGGGTCAGCCGGGGCCTTTCCCTTGTCTAGTCTCCTCCCACGCACCGGGTTGGACACTGAGGCTTCTACTGACACAGAGTGGGCCTCGTCGCCTTGGCCTCGGGGGACGACTGCTGGGGGAGGTGCAGAGCCGCCCTCCGGCTGAGCGGGCCTTCCTTGTCCTCCAGAAGGCCGATGTGCCGCTACCTCCGGGCCCTGAGGCCCTTGACTAGCCGCTTGTGAGGGCCTTTGCGAAGCCTTCTGAGCTCGCGTAGCCATGAGGACCTCGTACTCCTCGCGGGAGACATCCACAGTGAACGGGTTGGGGTCTGCCATCTTCGCTTCCGATCAGGCTGCTGGTGTCCCTCCTTCTAGCGCCAAATTTGATCCTGTCGCGAAGTGAGTTGGACGCCCCTGCAGCTGGGTGGGCCTCCGTGGAGCGCGAGATCGCTGAGGTGGTCTACCGAGCTGGATCGCCTCTAGCCTGCAAGACAAAGACCGTTAGAACCCGTCGAGAAAAGTCCCCGGTCAGGCACTCCAACGGTCAAGTTAGCACTCGACGGTAGCGATGGAAAGCAATAGAACAATCTGAAAAGCACTATCGCGTGTACCTAAGAGATGCGGAGTGTGGAGACTTATATAACCGGGGAAGCTGACAGTTCCTGCCCCGCCTGCCACATGCTGTCATATAGCGAGGACAAGGTGATACATGCCCAGAGGTGGCAGGATAAAGTGGCGTATACTGTATTAAGGAAAGGGGCACTGCCAACTTAATGGCTGGTGCAGATAAGCGCCGCTCGGCCTGACATCGGTGTAGGTAGTCGCAGTACGGGGGGACAGGGTATGGCAGGAAGATCAATACCTCAGCGTGATATCCGTCGTTTGAGACCAGACTGACCTCAGTCCTGCGCCTACCCCGTACAACTTCTGGTAGTCTGGTGTCAGGGAGTAGCTGTGTCTGCTAGGGCCGACTGAGGGCCTATGAGGGTGCCGACTGGGGTACTAAGTGACGAGGCCGGCTGAGGGCCTATGAGGGTGCCGACTGGGACACTAAGTGACGAGGCCTTCAGTAACGCCTCCTCTGGTTCGGGCTTACCCCTGGAGCGTGGTCCGCCACGCGTCGTCGGGGAGCCAAACTTGGAGGGGCGACTGAGCTTGGGCAATATCGACTCCGAGGAGCGTGGGCCGCCACGCATCCGATTGAAGGCCCTGACCCGCGCGACACCGATCCAACGGGCCTTTCTGGCCCCCTAATCATCTTCCTTCTGACTAGGCTCCAGGCTGCCGGGCCAGGCAACACGCAAAGCTGGCCCGGGATCAATATAGTTGATTATTTGAAACATTGAAGAATGTTAGGGGGCGTTTGGTTTGTTTGTTTTTCATTTTCATTTTTAGTAGAAAATGCGATTTTCTGAAAAACGTATTTGGTTTGTATTTTCCAATCTTATTTTTTTAAAAAAGTTATAGTATTTTCTGGAAAATTAAAAAATGAAATAAAGTCATTTTTCAGAAAATAAGAAAATATGATTTTCTAAAAAATAAAAATAAAAAATAGAGTAAATCAAATGCCCCTTAAATTATACTGTGGAGTCGGTTCGTCGTTTTCTCAGTATAATTCTTTTATTATATATGTAATTTTTTTTTATTTATCTCATTAAATTTTACTCTTATCCATTCAAAATTTAGTCCATCTCATCAATAACATCCCAAATGCAAAATTTATAAAGAGATTTGTAAAATCAAAAAATTAAATAAAAAATTTGAATAATTATGGGTATGAGATTAGTAATGAAAATTAAATCTATTTTTTCTGAAATTAATTATGTGAGTAAAGTTAGTAATTAATTAATAATGAGGTTTAATGTTTATAGGAATTTTTTTTATTAGGAAGAGGATGGTAAATTTTTATATTATGATATATTAAAAATTATAAAAAAATCATTAAAATTTTGATCATTCTCTCCATTCTAATTTCTAAATCAGTTCCTACTTATTATTGACAGTCACAAATTTGAATATAAGTAACTATTAAAGAGGGAGATCATTGCTCTGGTATAAACAGTGGATGTATGAGATTTTTAGCGTAACAATGAGGAGTTGATTTCTAAGAATTAATTATTTAATACTTTTGTATGTATCTGAATTTATCTTCTTTTATATCTATAAGGTTGACTATAAATAAGATTTTGAAAATCGAATCGGATATCAAATCGGGGCGAAGCAAGGATTCAAAAATTTAAAAATTCAACTGGTTTAATCGGGAGTCCAGTCGGGATATAATCGATATATAATAAAATATGTATTTATATAAATATATGAAACTAACAACTTGCCCAACTATTTTCTTCAAGATTGGATCAACTAAGTCGAACATGTGATATATTTTTGTCAAGAACTTAACACGGTATTTTTGATAAAAAGATTAGTTTCAAAGAAAAATTCAAATTTAAAATTATTAGGTTCAATAGCAAGTTTATTCGTTTGAGATTTTAAGTAAAAGTAATTTAGGATTTTCACATTTTATTTTTCAATTTTTATTTCTGAGTAAGAAAGCAAAACTACAATAGAGGGAAAAAATCAAAAAATAAAAAATAAAATAAACCAAGCCGGTTTGCCCTAATTTTTTTTATTTGTCTGGTTCACCGGTTCCCGACCGATCTAGAACGGTTCACATCCGGTTCTTGAGCAGTCAATTTTTAGATTCAACTCGAATCGAAAATTTGATCAATTTTCAATTCAACCGGTCTGATTTTCAGAAACTGCTAAGAACTTACTTTATAGTATAAGAAACTGCTAAGAACTTACTTTTTGTTTTTTTTTAAGAGGAAGATCTATCATGACATTTAGTCATCCGGAATACAATGGTAACAACAAGGTGGACTTTATGCAATGAATATTTGAATATTTTATAGGACATATCATATTTTTAGTGTGTTTAAATTATTTATGATGTTGGATGGTTTATCATGATATATTTATATTTTTCGAATTTATTTTAATGATTATCGTAAACTATTTATAAGATCTGATGGATATTTTCAGTAGAGAGTAAAAGTCCCATCGACTGCAATCGGTCGAAGCCGTAGCCATCACGGCCAATGGCAACCCTACTAGGTCAGACCTGAGAGGAGAGACCGAAATCCGGCAGCGTGGCCTTTTCCTTGCGCTTCAATTCCATTTCTGCTTACTTTTCCTGGCCTTTTTTTGCGTGCGCTCGACTGAATTCGGCTCTATTATTCATTCCTCCTCCTCCCTCGATCCTTGCGATCAGGAGAAGGAGGACTGGATTCTCTCTGCGCTCCGTTAATTGCGATCCTTCTCGCTTCGAATGGATTGAGCCTCGATGTTTGTGATCCACTCGAGGAAGGATTCGCTCGGGAGTGAGCGAGGCGGCGGATCGGGGGAAGCCTCCGCGGATCCGTCGGCGAGGGGCGGTGGGTTCGGCTGCGCGGCTGGGTTGGAGTGCTTGCTGGGCGTCGTCAGGGCGCTCCGGTTGGACTCCTTCCTGTCGTCGGATGAGCTGAGCAGCGCCTCCTCCGGCGTTTCTTCGTCGCAGGAAAAGAAGCCCCTGAAGGGGGCGAGGAGGAGGAAGCGGGGTTCCTCCAGGAGGGAGGAGCAGCTACATGGGATCTCCGGGAGGATGTTCTCGAACGGGGCCAGTGAGGTCGCTTCGCTTTTCACCCAGCAAGGGAGGAAGGGAATCAACCAGGATGCCATGATCGTTTGGGAGGTTCGAATGCGCAAGAATTTTATCTTTGTTTGCCTAGGATTCTCCTCCATGCCCGATGTTTGTTTGCAACATTTTCAGATTATTGTCTGAATTTAGAGTTTTTATCCCCTTCATAGGCAGACGCTTCTTTTTTAGTAGCTGGACATTCAATTTGCAACACTCAATATGCTTCTTTAATTGCCATCGATATTCACCTCTGGTACTTGAATTCTTCTACACTTTTAGTATCCATGTTGGTCACCTACTCTTGGACACCATCATAGATGTTCAACTTGGTGCTATGGGACAAATTTCGGAAGTTCAATAAGATACAAAAAGATGAATCTATTGTTGTTTGTCTCTCTTCACATGATTTCTCTGATCTTGCACTTTGTAAATAAATCCATACATCCTCTAAGTCAGTGGCTATGACTGATTTCTTACACTAAATTTCTCTCTTTTTTTTTTTCTTTTTGAGTTGGAAATCCTTTGCAATTTTCCATCATCCTTTCTAATTTTCTTATTTGTGCATATTTCTCATTTGAATTATTACTTTTTCTCTCCTATAACTGACAATTTGTAATTGATATATTTTCGCTATACAGCCAATTACATGAATTACTCACTAGAACTTTGTCTGCCATCTTCAGAATTTTGGGTCAATGAATGACACCATACTTTGTGGAGTATTTGATGGTCACGGGCCATATGGCCATATGGTGGCTAAGAGAGTAAGAGATATACTCCCTTTAAAGCTGACTTCCAGTTTGGAAGGATCTATAAATAATTCTGGAAACATCAATCCAGAGGCAAGTTCAACTTTATCCCTCCATGAGGAGCTCAAGGATTCTATAGATTCTGAAAAGAATGGAGAGTGCTCCCAGATGCTGAGGAGACTTGAAATTCCTTTGCTAAAGGCTTTTAAGTTTATGGATAGAGAACTGAGACAGTATAACGATATTGATTGCTCCTACAGTGGGACAACTGCAGTTACTTTGATTAAACAGGTTTGGCTTAACCCTTTAGCATCTTACTATTTTAATTGTCTTTTGAATCAAATTGTTAAAGTGAGTTTATTACTCTCCTATCAATAAAGGGTCTGATTGATATACAGATTACAGGGTTATCACTAAAAAAAGATGTATTGTTTTCATGTTAGTTGCTAAAGTGTAACTTCGCCAGAGTGCCCTGACATGTCTTCAATTTTATGAAACAAAAAGCCTAATTACGGTTATTTTGCGAAACCATGATAACTCGGTTATTTTGCAAAACCATGATAACTAACTGACTGGATTGACTGATATAATTTGTTGTCTTGTTTGCAGGGTGATGAACTTGTTATTGGAAATGTTGGAGACTCGAGAGCGGTGCTTGGAACTCGGGATCAAAATAACTCATTGATTGCAGTTCAATTGACTGTGGACCTTAAACCAAATCTTCCAGGTACTTTTTTTCCTAAATTAATTTAGAAAAATATAAAATATAATTTTGTTTCTGGACGTCATGACAGGCACATACTTAATGTATAGTAATTGTATGTTACCATTTGCATACGCAAACACATGAATTATATTTACAGTCTTAAATGTGCGAACAGTGGGCAAATATATACCTGACCTTTCTTCATGGTGGCATGAAGTAGCCAGTTGATAAATGTTTTGAATTTCATGAAATTCATACTAAGATGCTGCCTCCCCCTTAATTTCTAGTTTCAAGGTTTGCTTAGTTTTTTGACAGATCATTTGCTGGCCCTTTCCTTCTAATCTTTTCCATCTCCTTTACATAGAAAGCATATACATGAAGGTCAACTATAGATCCTGCTAAATGGAACAAAATAGTTGTTTGCTTGTAGTTCCCACTAACTTATAATTATAATTTGAATTTTCTATATATATTATGTTGTTCAGAACCAAATGGTTTCATTTTTATGATATCCTTGAAGGTATAATTAATACTGGTAGCATTCTGCCGAGACTTCTTGATAGTTTTTCTAGATGCCCCCTATTAATGTCATGGTGCACACTTATTCTGGGTGTAGATGTTGTGTGAACAACAAAACTTCTCAGGGTATCTACATTGTTATGCAAAACAATTGTTATTCATTTATGTCCTTCCCATAATTTTAGCTTTCAGACTATGTGTGGAGGACTTATATGACGAGAGATGGGTTTCTAGAGAAGAAATAATATGTCCATTTTCTCTATTTCCTCAGAAGTTTTTATATGTCTTTAAGTGTGACATCATATTCAAAAGGGCTGCACGTGTTGTTGGAGCCTCCATTGTGCCTCACATGCCTCCACTTAGGGAGAATTCTCGATTATGAAAATTTTAGTCTTGACGTGAATGTAAAACCTTAAGTAGGAGAGATTGTAGTGTCTTAGTCTTACATAATTAGTTGTGGGCCGATTTAGGGACTTCATAACTTTAGATTAGCGAGCTACATTAACTCGAACTTAGTATTTTGGCATGGTGGTTTAGCCCAAGTTTATGGATCAATTCTCTCATCTAGCGAGCATATGTTTCACTGCCAAAAGGTAGTAGTGAAATCTGGCAAGGTCTTGGAAAGTTTGTAATAAGCAAATTGGCAGAGGCTGGAAAAGCATCAGTGATGTTCAATGCTGAATAGGTACAATGAACAGGTTGAGATTATATCAAGTTTGATTATAGGATACAACATTTTTTTTTTCTGTTTCAATTTATTTGCTGTTGCTTATATCAAACATTTTATTGAAGCAGCAGGTTGTTTGCATAGATGCCAAGTTCTAACCGATAAAGGAAGTTCTTCAATGTGAACAGAAAACCAGCAATAGGAGAATAATCTATAAAGTTAAAGACTACAGCGAGTTGTCTGCAATATTCAGTTTGCATTTCAATATCAAGTGATCATAACTTCATACGGATTTCTATGAAGTTCTAACCATCTAGCCTTATGGCAACATTCCATGTGTCTGAATTACTGGGGGTCTACTATATGGATCTTATTTCATTTCATGAATGAATGTCTAAGCCATATAATGATCCTAAAATTACTAAAAAAAGTTAAAGAAATAGGCCCAATGTGGTATCTGGCTTTGTCTAAATGAATGTTCTCTGACATTGGATTTGTTCATAATGTTAAAATATCTGAGCTTTGTAATTATTTTCTAATTGATATGAGCTCACCAATTCCTTAAAATCAAGGGATGCTGCTTATGAACTAGCTTTCATGTAATTTGTGCAAGACCAGAAAATGCAGTATGTTATAGTACTCCCCAAATGTAGTATTTTCTTTCGTTTGTTTTCTTCTTTTTGCTAATTTCATGCTTCTGCTAATTTCCTTTGCATTTTTTTTCTCATATAATCAGGTTGTTTCTTCTTCAATTTTCTAAATGCAACATTTAATTACTCTTCAAATATAATATCATGTGTTTCTTTGACAGGCGAGGCAGAAAGAATAAGAAAGTGCAGGGGCAGAGTTTTTGCTTTAAGGGAGGAGCCCGACGTGACTCGAGTTTGGCTACCAGACAAGGACATGCCAGGCTTAGCAATGGCCCGAGCAATGGGGGATTTTATTCTAAAGGATTATGGTTTGAGTTCTGTTCCAGAGATATCATACAGGCACATCACAGAAAGGGATGAGTTCGTTGTCTTGGCTACTGATGGGGTGAGTGAGCATCGATCTGTTAATTACCTGATTCTTATTGTCATTTCAGACTGTATGTTTCCTTTTAGCTTTAACTAGTTAGTTGTTTGTTTTGCCACTTCGAAAGCACACGGTAAGGCCATATTGGGCATTTTGAGTTACATACCCGAGCCTGGCTGATCTTGCAGGTGTGGGATGTCCTGTCCAACCAACAAGTGGTAGAGATTGTAGCATCAGCTCCAGATAGGTCATATGCAGCTCCGCTCCTAGTTGAGTCAGCTGTGAAGGCCTGGAAAGTTAAATACCCCACTTCTAGAATCGATGACTGTGCCGTAGTATGCCTCTTCCTTGATGTAAATCCACCTCCGACTCCCGACAACCTCACGCCAAACGGAGTCGAAGAATCCCTCATTTCCACCAGACTTGACTGCGATGAGAAACAGCATTCAAGCCCAGTTCACACAGATGCAAACTGTCTACATCTGCGGATCGAAGATCCAGATTTCTCTACCTCTGAGAACCAAGAATTGCCTTCCAACAAATAGCATGACCTCAATGCAAACTGATGATTGTTCTGGTCATTGAAGTGCTCTCCGCATGGATGCATTGTATCCTTGTCGCAGTTTTATTGCAAGGATAAGCTTCCATCAAGTGTTAAGACTCTCATCCTAGCCAGTGTTTCAGCTAGAAGATGGCACCGGCTTTATTAGCATGACCGGATGTTCTCTGTCATAGTCTCATTTGCTTATTCTAAGCATGGTTGGTTTCCATATTTTGCCTTTTCTAGGGATCTAATTTGATCGTGTTATAGTTTTGTTCCTCTGTTAACTATCATTTATAGCTATTCTATTTTTACATATTTTTATCTGTATTCTCTCATGACCTGCCTCAGAACTGTGTTTTTTTTTTTGTTATGGCCAGATCTATATTTATAGTTTTGTTCTTCTTGAAGCATCTCATTTGCCTTCCTCTGAGCCTCCGAAGCAAAGTAACGCCGTGAATCTAATTCTTCTACTGATGGCACCAGAGAGAAGTAGGCAGAGTAGTCACTGAACCTGTAAGCCGAAAGGGATTGCCTAGCATTAAGCTAGCAACGTATGGGGACTTTAATCGCCGGAAGCACAATCAACTATGCTATACAAAAATTTCAGTTTACAAGAAACGCAACAAGCAGGAGGAAAATTGACTAGCAGCGAGCCCAACATAGTGTACATTTTCAGTTGAAAGAAGCTACCAAACAAACAGGGTTATCGCTACAAGGTGCATAGTTGCATGTACAATGGGGAAAACAGGATGCGACGATAACAAACCGAGCATACTGCATCACATCATTCAGTAGGAAATGCGAAGATCGCGCACCTTCTCTTAGGCTCTGGACTCCAACGACAATAGGATCTTCTTTCTTGGACCCTGAAACCACCCAAAAAATCCAAAACAACTTAGGCTATGAGTATGTAGCTTGAGGCTGCAGATAATCGAAAACAAAATCAAATTAAGTTAGAGAGTCGAACCGAAACATCTAGATGACACCATTTATAAACCTTTAAAATTACTCATGGTACTGATTTTAGACAAACTACAGAACATATCCAATTTATACGGTCTGTGTATATTATAGTTGGAAATTAATGTGCTAAAGTTTTTCTATTTGAATTACTGAAAGGAATAACAAACGATGAAAATGCCCAAAGATCCAGATCATAAGAATTTTGTAACAAAAAGGGTGCAGATTAGAAAAAAAAGTAACAACAAACATGATGAGAAGTTAGAAGGCTTCATGTACCATTGGAATTCCTAGAGCTCTAAGATCCTCATCATTCATATGCTTGAGAGCTGTCATGTCAACCTACAAGTAAACTTTCTTTCAAGTCTAACAAACAAAAGAAAATACAAGATGACGATGTAAAATCATGAAAAGGTACAGCATACCTCCTCTGCCTGGAATGTTATTGAATATTTCCCTAGACCTAAAGAGTCCAGGAAACCATCTACCGACGACACAGACTGCAAATTTATGACAACATAGTTTAGGTAAGGAATCCCTGCAATCGCAGCAACAACAAATAGAGGACATAAAAATTTCAATAGCAAATAAGACACAATTGAATGTAAATGAAGCCAAAGTATAGAAGCAAAAAGATATGAGGAAGAAACATCTACTCTTAGTACGCATGGTAGTAGAAGTTAGCTACTTAAATCTACTGAAACTAGCTCAACATACTTCATGAAGCATATATGATAAATATGCATTTCTAAGTAAATACTGTGCCACTCAAATTTAACAACCTCTATAGTATGTACCTTGCCAACTGTCGCCAAAACTAGGTCAAAGTGCAGTAAAATTTACCAATGTGCAATAGTATGCATATTCACACTCACTATCAAGATAATCATATTCAAGATGAAAAGATATAAAATTACAAATGACTAACTACTTTAAAATGCATCACCCAATATTAGTTTCGTATGATAAAAGTACCCATGCAAATAATGCATGTAAATTGATGCACCTTGCTATGAGATGCCTTTTTTGGGTTATTAGTTTTTTTGGTTTCCGGTATGGGTGGATCATTTCGGAGACTCTTCTTGATGGCTTCAGATATTTCAGACACTCGCTTAGACTTTGAAGGTTCACTATTTGATGGCTGTGAGTGCATTGTACCAGTTAGCTTGTCACGAAGATCTCTGACTGCAGAAACTTTTCCACTCTGGAAAGCTTGCTGTGAACCTCTGTTCTGAAGCTTCCATCTGAGGTCATTGGGATTAACAGATTCTAGAGATACAAAGTGTGGCATGTATCACTGAAAAGTTAATGTTAACACAACAATGTAAGGAACTGTGTTGCAAATATAGGGAGGTTATAAAAGTTTTAACTGAACGTTTCATGTTCCCGGTCCTCATCATAAAGGTCATGCTTCCATTTGTCATCACTTTGGCGTTGCCTGCACAATGTCCGAAATAACCAGTTTGATAATTACTTGTACGAATGTTAAAAAATGAAGCTTATGGGCAGCTTATGCCCATAACATCAACATTAACATATATACAGAAGAAACTGCTGTCATAGAGAATATCAATGATTTCGAAAATCCATAACACTCAGAGAGTGCATAATCACTATAACCAACACCTACAATGAACTTTGTAAAATAGCAGGCTCAAATTATTACCAACTATTTTTAAATAACTTCCGTTATGTTTGCTTCTAGAACTAAGCAAGGGTTAAAATGTCAAACTGAGCCACATTATCAGTACTAGGCTGTAATGATACGCTCTTGGTACAAGGTTGACGTACTGAGATATATAGGTGCCAGTGGCAATGAGTAGGAGGAACAAAACAATAAAAGAAGAAGAAGCCTTAAGTAGGAGGAAGGAATCCAGAAGAAGAAAAAGAGGCAGCAGCAGCTTACCTAGAGGAGATGGAGGAAACCGTAATCACACTCAAGAGAAGTGGCTCGAGATGGAGATGGAGATGAAGCAACATGACATGGAAAAGTAGCATTGGACGTGTTCAGAGATGGAGAAGTTGAGAGGAAGGTGAATCATTTCTGTCTTTGTTCTTCAGCAGAATGATTCATGCCACCCATATTGAACGGAATGTGACTTGCATTTGAATCCATGTGTACCAAATAGTTCAGTATATCTATCAGCAATCGTCATAAAAAGCAAATCCACTCATTATTTGAAGTATACCTTGCAGCAAAATATTATTATTGGTGGATATATCTGAACTGTCAAAACGATCTGAATTGTATGCAAGTCACACAATAAGAGGACTTAGTAAAGCATTTTCAACCTCAATAATAAAGATGCAATGTTTCATTAGTACTGCAACTTTGGCTAGTCTCAACCAAGCTTGCAAAACTACTGTATTTCTTAATTCCAACATGATAAAATCCGATTTAACCAATCTATCCAGGAATCAAGATGAACTATGTAAACAAAAGCCATGCTTCATTAATACTGATCATACCAGTACGCAACTGTTTTACCTGGTTACCAAGTATGTATAAATGATAAGGATAGATAATTCATATGCCATTCTCAGTTTATCAAAAGTTTGACGTGCATGGAATTGGCAACCATTCAATTAAAAGAAAATATCTGGTTAAAAAAAGTTGGTATACCACTCAATTATATGGCAATTAAAAGAAACGTATCAAAATTAAAGTGCCATTACCCAATTGGACCATTTGTTTTACAAATGACTACTACTGCAGACTAGGATCTGTTTTTTCACAAAGAGAAATTAATTCCAGCACCAACCTCACAAGGAAACAAAAAAAATAAATAAATAAAACAAAACCTATCCTAAAACAACAAACACCATAAGTGAATATTCATTTAGGGATTGCATTGAGTGTCAATGGTCACATCACACTGCAATAATAGAAAAAGTTGAAGAAATTTTTAAAAACCATCGAAGTTAGTCAATCCATTAACCCATTGTGGGAATCATTTAAAAAAAAAGGCGATTTGGGGTCAAACCATGCTATCCTGATGCCGCGTTTGTATCTTATCCACTACTACACCAAAGAAGATAGAAACGCACAAACATTGTTCACATATTGGCAAATTATAGTCTAATAGTTTCCACAATCAAAATACTATCGAGATTAATCTAAGAAAAAATCATAAAATCGATCATCAGGACAAAAGCTAGTAATTCAAGTTAGAAACATTTCGAAAAAAAAAACAAAAAAGCAGCAACAAACTATTATGGACACATCGAAGTATAACGAGAAAGGACTGCCTGCTAGTAGTTCGGAAAAGAACAAAAAAGATAGGGGATTGAACAGCATACCTTTTAGCCGGAACCACGGTAGAGCGGCTGAAATCTCCCCCTACATCGCCGTGCAGGCGGTCTTTGATGGATCTCTTCCGCCCCGATGATATCTGATCGGCGTACATCGCAGCTCGTGTATACAGGAGAGAAAAATTAGGGGATTCCGGACAAGGCGAATCTGACAACAATTTGGGGCGATTTTGGTCTCCGACCAGCTAGGGTTTGCGGGACGGAAGAAGCCGAGTCGCTGTGCCTGTAGCTAGGGTTTGCGGGACCAACTTAGTGGTTACTAGGGGAGTGTTTGGGAGAGCTTTTACTTTTTGAAAAGTGATTCTTGTAGTGATTATCTTGAAGTTAGTAAGAAGCTAAAGCATGCAGTGTTTGGAAATAGAAGTCAAAAGCTGATACAAGGTAAAGTTTGAGTGTTTGGTGAATAATCACTTTTAAACTTAATTTTTAATTAAATGACAATAATATCCTTAAACTATCAAAATTATTTTTTTTCAATTATCTAAATATAATTTTGATACATCATCTATAATGTTTTATATATTTAATATTATATTTTAAATGCTATATCAAAATTATTATTTTTAATAATATATATATTTAAAAAAAATATAAAGTTAATAAAAATATAAAAAATAATAAAATAATAAAATTTATATAAATTTATACAAATATGTATAAATTTTTTTGAAAATATAAATTATATAAAAATATAAGATTTTATTTAAAAATGTGATAGTAATTATGTAAAATAATAAATTTATTAAGGGTATAAATGTCAACTTTTAATTCTACTCCATAAGCAAAAAAGCAGAAGCAGAAAAAAGCATCAAATTGTTGCTTCTAGCTTTTGAGTAAAAGTTGTAGAAATTAAAGCAGAATCTGACATTCCCAAACACTCAAAAGCACTTTTGCATGGCTAGAAGCTAAAAAACAGTAAGCAGAAGTTCTCCCAAACACTCCCTAGGTCGGTCGGAGACTGTAGCCAGGGTTAATATATTTTTGGCATGTATATAGAAATATTTGCAATTTAGGGGCCCTTTCGCAAAAACAAAAGTTAGGAGCCCTGCGCCGAAAAGAGAGTCTCTAGCGCAGACGCCGGCCTCTCCTCGCCCGCCGCCAGCACAGTCTGCAGACATCGATCTCCTTCCTCTCAGACGTCGATCACTGTACGCAAATGTCGGTCGCAGGGCGCAGGCGTCGGTCGTCGCCCGTAGACGTAGATGCCACGCAATCCTCTTCCGACCGCTCCAAGCCTGACAGCAGCACAATCCTCTTCTAATCGCCTGTTGCCATTGTCTGGCCGCAGAACACAGGATGCTTCTAACCGTCGGAGATCTCCGGGAGGGATGGTAAAGTTGCGTTATTGACCTGCGATTCTGCGGGAGATCGGATGCTCCTCTGGTCAAATCTTGTGCATCTCTTGCGCACATGCCGCGACACCCAAACGCTGCTCCGAATCCACGCCCGCATGGCCGTCGAAGGCTGCTTGTCCCGTCCTCACTCTGCCGCCCACTTGATCGCCGCCTATGCTCGCCTCGGTGACGCCGCCGCCGCCGCCGAATCAGTCCTCCTCGCCGCCGCCTCCCGCCCCAACATTTCCACCTGGAACGCGCTCATCGTCGCGCACTCCCGGAGTGGCTCCCCGCGCCAGGTCCTCCGCCTGTACCGCCTCTTAGTCTCCGCCAGCCACCCGCGGCCGGATAGCTCCACGCTCACTGTCGCACTTAAGGCTTGCGCGCAGTTAATGGATCTCAGAACCGGGCAAGAGATCATGGCCCATTCTTCCCACCTTGGCTACGTCCATGACGTCTTTGTTTGTTCTTCGGTGCTCAATTTGTTTATGAAATGCGGGAAGATGAACCATGCCGCGAAGTTGTTCGACGTAATGCCTAAGAAGGATCTCGTTTCTTGGACCACAATGATCACTGGGTTCGCAAATGCTGGGAACCCTATAGTCGCAATTGGGTTCTACAGGAGAATGCTAGAGGAAGGTCTTGAGGGGGATGGAATTGTTATGGTCAGCCTGTTACAGGCCTGTGCTGCTTTCGGCGACATGGCCATCGGCAAGTCGGTTCACGGGCATATATTGCGCCATCACCTCCAAATGGATGTTGTCGTGGGCACTAGCCTTGTGGACATGTATGCAAAGAATGGCTTCCTGAAACTAGCTCAGTTCGTCTTTCAGAGGATTTCTTGTAGAAATGTTGTCTCATGGAGTGCCTTGATATCAGGCTATGCCCAAAATGGTTTGGCGAGTGAGGCACTGCAGATGATGATAAAAATGCAGGCATTTGGACTGTGCCCTGACTCTGTTTCACTTGTGAGTGCCATTTTGGCTTGTTCACATATTGGGTTTCTCAAGATGGGCAAATCAGTTCATGGGTTTATCGTGAGGAGGTTCGTGTTTGACCAGATTTTGGGCACTGCAGTGATTGACATGTACTCCAAGTGTGGCTCCCTCGTGAGCGCTCGCTCCGTGTTTGATATGGTTTGCTCAAGAGACATAATATCATGGAATGCAATGATCTCTAGCTACGGTGCACACGGCCGTGGAAATGAGGCGCTTTCAGTTTTCCTAGCATTGAATCAAACTAAGTTAAAGCCTGATCATGCGACTTTTGCTTCTCTCTTATCTGCATTTAGTCATTCGGGTCTTGTGGAAGAAGGGCGGCACTGGTTCGATCTCATGACACGGGAGCACGGCGTCGAGCCAAATGAGAAGCACTATGTTTGCATAGTAGATCTTCTAGCTCGTGCTGGTCGTGTTGAAGAAGCCCATGAGCTCGTCCAGTTGATGTCTGATGGACCGGGAATTGCCGTCTGGGTGGCACTTCTTTCTGGTTGTCATAACCACAAAAAATTGGAGTTGGCCCAACATGTAGCACAGAAGGTTATGGAGTTAAATCCTGATGACTCGGGCATATATTCTTTGGTCTCAAACACTTTTGCCGCGGCAAAGAATTGGGAAAAGGTAGCTGAGGTAAGAAAGGCAATGAAAACTATGGGAAGAAGAAAAGTACCTGGATACAGTTTAGTGGAGATCAAGGGACAACTTCATGCTTTCCTAATGGAGGATAGAAGCCATCCGCAACATGAAAAGATCATTGATTTGTTGAAGAGGTTGGACTTTGAGATGAAGAAAATGGGTTACATACCGAAGACTGAGTTTGTATTCCATGACTTGGATGAGGAAGTGAAAGAGAAAATGCTAGGCAACCACAGTGAGAGATTGGCTATTGCTTTTGGGTTGCTGAATAGCAGTCCTGGCACAAGAATTGTCATAATAAAGAACTTAAGAATATGCGGAGATTGCCATGAAGCGATAAAGTACATTGCGAATATAGCAAACCGGGTGATTGTTGTGAGGGATGTGAAAAGGTTCCATCATTTTGAAAATGGACTATGCTCCTGCAAAGATCACTGGTGATTAAATTCCGTGGCACTCGACAACAGACAGTAACTGCAAACCAGGTTGGAAATTTTATCCTCACTTAAATCTCTTATTTATCTGATCATCTTCATTTAAGCTCTTCTAGGCTTTGGAAATAACAAATACACTAACTACACCTTACTGCACCTTGTACAATACTGAGACATGTTTCCCTGACATCTTAATCTTGAGAATTAAAATACTAGCGAGTCCTATAACTAAAAACTCTTGCAAGAACATTTATAGTAGGTCTGATCTTATTTTAGCAATTTCCTCATGACTGGGCTCTACAGATTCAGAACATTCACTTAATCAATGCATATGGAAGGTGAAAAGAAAAGGTTAAATATAACAAAACTCAATGCAGAAACTTATGTAACTTTTGTTTCTGAAGGACTTGAAATGGAGGGGAACTTATTTTCTGGATGGTTAAAGTGAAGTAAGAAAGGGATGAATGGCTGTGAATGAATTGGACAATGCAATTGCTAAATTTTTGAGCACTGATGTTTCATACAGAGGAGAGGATGCTTCTGAGAATGAGGGAATGGAAGGCCATATCGAAAGGTTCAGCTGATAGCCAAGGGATGCCAAATTTCTCCTGGACAGTTGGATGGTAAGTCAAATACAAGCAGTGATGATGGCTCTCATAGAGACAATGCTGAAGACGAACAGATTCCTGATAGCAGTGATGGTGAAGTTAATTCTGAAATGTCTGAATCCCAGATGGTATCGATGACGAACAAAATCCTGATAGCTTGCAACTGGCTTAGTTTCCTTGGATGGAGAAATACAGGGGTAAGGCCAAGGGAGAGGAAGAGGACAGCAAAGTTAAATTAATGGTTTCATATGCTGCTAAGCACACTAACACACGAAGAACATGACAATATTATGCATATTAATTCAGAGGGAGATCTAATCCAAGATATATATATATATATATATATATATATATATATATATATATATATATATATATATATCTGTTGGAAAGAAAATGTGAATGGAAAAGATGTGGATGAAGATGCCTCATTATGTATGAGAATTTTAGTTTCACATTGAAAGTTCAAAGGTATTATGATTAGTTTATTTTGTGTTACTAGTATCGTAGTTGTGAACAAATGTACGAGGAAAAATTCTCTTTCACGCGTGGCTTGTAGAGGGTGCAAATTCAGGATCTTGATCATTGAACCAAAGGTGACTTGTGCGAGTATTACCTATACGTGTTGAATGTTGAACATTTTGCCACGTGAACAATTATTTTGCTTATTGTTTATGCCTAAACGGATGCAAACATGCAGATGTTTCGATCCATCTTATCACTGAATCCTAGGAAATAGATGTTCATCGTAATCTCAAAGTACTGTCGGAGAGGAACGAATCTACTACTCGGTCGATTTGGTAGTTTGGCGACACAAAGACTCAACAACCTACTTGAACACCTGACGACTCGCTCAGCACTCAACCATCCTGGCATTTAACAAGTCGGACAAACCGTTACTTGGCAATCAGGTGACATCTCGAATCGGACTTAGTACTCCATTTCCGACTCGAGCTCGGGAAGTCAGGAGAGCTTGGCTCAGCAGCAATGATGTCCCACTATGGTTGGACAATCAGAAGTTCGGCTGAGCCAGCCTTGTGGGCAATTTGAAATCATCAACTCATATCATCTAATAAATCAGATTGATTTGATAATAATATTTAATTTTTACAATCCGATGACAACCTTCTTGCTTGTTCGAGTTATTTCCAAAGCCGACAAATCATTAAATCATTAATTTAGAAGATAACCTTCTTGCTTGTTCGAGTTATTTCCAAGGCGACCTACTTCGATCCGATTTATGCCGACTGGTGCGGCTGCTCAGGCGCTTTCACGCGTGGACGCTTGAGCGTTTGGTGGCGCAGCGAGTTGAAGTTCTCGAAGCATTTGCAAATGTACACTCTCAACGACTAGGTAGTAGATGAATTTGGAATGACCGATCTGGTCTTACGGAAATTTTTCATCGGTCATCAGAATAAATCGAGAAACGTTTTTAATGGACGGTCTAGAAATCTAATGATTCTGTCGCGAAGCAAGGTGGAGGTCTCAAGAGTGAGATAGTCTCCTGAAAATCACGAACTGCTGATGCTAGCCCCGCCACTGCTAACTCCTAATCTGCAAGACAAGGACCGTTAGAACCTGCCGGGAAAAATCTCCGACAAGGCACTCCGACGGTCAAGTCAGTCTTCGATGGTGGAAGAGCAAAGAAAGCAATAGAACAGTAGTAAAACACAATTCTCGCGCGTACCTGGGGATGTGGAGTGGAGTGGAGAGACTTATATAGCCGGGGGAGCTGACAGCTTCTGCCCAGTCTGCCACTTTTGTCGCGTAGTTAGGACAGGGTAAGGCATACCCAAAGGTGGCAGGGTAGTGTGTCGTATATCGGAATAGGGAAAAGGCATTGTCAACTTAAATGCGAGCGTCGTTGGGCGTCGCTCGGCCTGACACGAACGCATGTGGTGTGGTACGGGGGTCAGGGCATGGTAGGGAGACCATGGCATCAGCGAGATGCTCGCGATTCAGGGCCAGAATGGTGCATGACTTGCGCCAACCCCGTACAATCTCTATGAGTCTTGTGTCAGAGAGTGGTTGTTCTGATGAGTCACGACAAAACCTCGAATGCTAGTGTCGACTGGCGGCCTAGAGTAATGATGCCGACCGAGGGCATAAAATGATGAGGCCGACTGGGGGCTCAGAGTATTGGAGTCGACTGGGGGGGCTCATAGTATTGGAGCCAACTGGGGGCTCAGAGTATGGGAGCCGACTCGGGGCATGGACAACTTACCTTCCCGAGTTAAGGAGGACTTTCTGAGTGAAGATGTGCTTCCCGAGTCGTGGTGCGTGTGGTTCGGGATGAACGTCCGAACTTGGCTGACTCGGGGATGGTAGGGTCAGCGATCGAGAATCCTTCTAGCTCAGGTTGCTCCTCACTCGGGGATCCTATGATTCCGTGACACATGAGTAAGGGCTCCTCAGACTCGGGAGTGTTAAAGTTTAGGGATGTGGTGAGTCGAACTTTCTCTGACTCGGGACTCTCCCGATTAGGAATTTTCCGATCCAGGATTTCTGGTCCCGAAGACCTTTGGGGCTCCTGACACTCTTAGCCTCGGTGATCATTCTTCAGTAGGGCCCGTGAGCCTCCGAATGAATCGGGCCGAATTGCCGGCCTTGGCCCATAGAGCCCATCAACCCATCTCCTCCTGACGAGGCGCTAGGCTGTCGGACCTGGCTACACATAAACTGGCCCCAGATCCCCCAACGTCCTAGGGTTTACGCCTCATTTAAAATAAGTTTGCAAATGTACACTCGCTACCTACTACAATGGGGCATTAGTCACAGCTGATGAATCATTGGGGAGACAAGATTGGCCACCCTGCGCGACAAGAGGACAATTCGACGTTACCATCCCAACAACCGCAACTTGTTCGACTTAATTCCCCATCAATGCTTGAAATTTCAGACATTCTTTTGGCACCAAATCAGTTTTTTTATATATATATATTTTGTTTTAACCAGAATCTACTTGCTAGCTAGGGCTGTAAAATAGCATCAAATTTTGAGACTTTCAAGTTTGTTTCGGGTTAAGTTGAGCTGAGTTTGAAAGGAATCAAATAATTAAAACAGTTGATCAAAATGGGCTTGATTTCTTTTTTATAAATTTGACTTTAATTTAATCTTGACTTTACTTGAGTTTGATTCATTTATACGAGTTTCAAATTCAAATATTGTTTGAAATTTTGTATTAGTTATTAAGTTTGATAATGTAAGTTTATTTATTATTTTTAAAATTTATTTATTTATTTATTATGTTGATAAAGTTCGATGAATATTATTTATGAATATTGTTTAAGGATAATTTATAATAAATAATTTATGAATATTAACTAATTAAATATAAATGTGTTGAAGTTTGATTATTTAGTTTAACGAGTTATTAAAATTTATTCATTTAAGTAATGTTGTGGGTATTGAACGAATATAAATAAATTATTATCAAATCGAATATTAAATTTCCTCATAAACGTTTGATTCATTTATAGTCCTATCCTAGCCAAATTTAAAATGTTATATATAAAATATTTCAAGTAAATATCAAAAGGGCACTCCTTTATTTTCAAATAATTAAAGAGGCACCCCACTTTTATTTTTTAATAAAAAATGCATTTCATCCCACCAACTCTCTTGTAAAATGACATAAATACCCTTCGGTACACTAGTTACTTTAGAGACGCATATTAAATCTTGACACACTCGGCCAACAGTATGAAATGGACAAAACTGTGTTTTAGTCGCTGGAATTTCATAGCTGCTACAATTGCAATTGTTTGTAGTTGTAGCAATAGCAGTTACGAAACAGCTGTTTGTAATAATGACAATTATGATTTCATAGTTGCTACAACTATAACAATTATAGCAGCTAAGGTTTCATTGCTACTATAACAGTGAATTGAATTACGTTGTAGCAACAACGAAATCATAATTATTATAACGTGAATTGTTCCAGAAGGAATCGACATCGACGGCCAGTCACCAGGGTTCAGCCCACGCGGATGCTGACGCTATAGGAGGAATTCCATGCCTTGCGAGATTAACACGAGCGTTAGGGGAACAAGCCAGAGGTTGTCCGATGGAGCCCACTCCGACGCTCAAGTTAATGTCTCAATGGAGAAGATGAAAAGAAGGATAGACAGTATGTGAGTAGTAGAGAATGCGTTACCCCTTTACCGGAGGGGTTGGAGTACCTTTTATACCTGCGGCGGCTGCCTTCGTGTGTCCCCATGATCTATGCCACGTCCCCCCGTTCGTTGGTTACCGGATAATCTTTAAAACGGTCCACACCGTCATTAAGTTCGATCCGTTGCGACATTTAGGGGTCATGATGACTCCGCGATAGTGGGGTGGTTATCCGCAGATCCAAGAAAAGGAGGATCGTTACTTGAGGCCGAATGCTTCTTGGGCTCCGCTCCCCCGAGACGATCTCGGGGTCTACTGGCCCTGGGGGTCCCGGGCACTCCGCTTCCCTGAGGTGGTCTCGAGACCCGGCTTCCCGAGGTGATCCCGGGAGGGATTTTCTGATCTGATATCCGGGGCGTGTTTATCATGGAGGGGGGCTGAGGGATCCCCTTCCCGAGAGGATCCCGGGAGCTCCGAAAAGAGAGTCGCTCAGACTCGCTACATCTTGCCACCCAACTTCTTCAGCTCACGTGTCCGCCACGGGATATTAAACCCCATCACAAATCCCTCCCTTCAAGTCTGATTGAAGGAAGTGTTGCTGACTGATCGGACTAGTGTGGTGATGAAGAAGCTGTGATCCAGTGGGTCCTTGCACCCGTTATTGCTCCCTTGGCAGTTATACTGGGTCCTAGGATTGTAGAATTTGTCTTGGGTCCCGAGGCAATCCCTTTTTGGTTTTGTTTTCCCCAAAAGGCTTCTATGACTTTCGAGGTACTGCAATGATACCTGTCCATTCTTCATAAAGGCACATGACGCTCTTTAATGGTGACAAAGTCCCTTCGCGAATGCTCCGTCGCCACGTGCCCCAACTGCTCTCTTTGCGACCTCTTACTGATGTGCGCAGCTGTAACCGGCTTACGTCAAACGACTGTTCCCTGGCGCTATCCCGATGTGGCGGTTCCTTGCCTTCCACGTGCCTTGCCCCCATTGCACACATGCGGGCGACTTCCTCTGTATAAGAAGGGGAGGCGAAGACGTTCAGCCACCTTTTGGCTTCTTGACTTGGTACACCTCGTCTTCGTCTTCTTCTCTAAGGATTCTTTTTAACGTAAGTCTTCTACCTCCTTCTCGTCTTTTCCCTTAGGAACTATGGAAGATTATCAGGCGGAGTGGTATGAGTCCGCCTCTTCGAGAGTGAGGCCGGAGGCTCTACAGGTGGCCATTGAGGCCTACGGCATTCCGGCCGAGATGACAGTGGTGATCCCTAAAGTAGACCAGACGCCAGTGGAGCCTCCCATAGGCTTCTTTACCTTCTTTTTGGGGGCAAGTAGAGTCGGGGCTCCGCTTCCCCATTCCCTCTTTTTTCATGAATGTGACCTCCTATATTGATACCCCCTCCACTAGATGGCTCCCAACGCCTTGCTCAAATGGGCTGGGCGTACATTATCTTCAAGCTCTTTGACACCCCCCTGACCCCTTGCCTTTTCCATTCATTCTTCATTCCGATCGACTCACGCGAGGTTTTCAGCTTTTCAGCGCGCCCCGGCCATAGATTCCTAGCGGGTTCCCTTCCTCGAACAAAGGGTCGAAAGAGAAATTCTTCTTCATCCAACTGTCTACACCTCTCCGTTGGACGGAGGATCTGCCGACTCCACCCCCTAGGGGATTTCCTCCAGAGTCCAGCCTACCAGTACGCTAGGAACTGTTGGTGCAATCTTGCTCCAAGTAATTATGGTTTTCATGTTTGGCTAAACAAGTTTAAGTTAGGCAATGTTTTGTGTTCTAACTTGTGTGCTTTGAGTAAGCAGGAAAGTCCAGGTGGAAGACTTGGCAAGGGAAGTCCAAGAAGAGAGTCTTGGCAAAGGAAGTCCCGGAGGTGTGACCTCTTGGCAAAAGGGAGACTTAGTATGACGAAGCCGATGGAAACACTTCAAGCAAGTGCAAGGATGAGGAGTCGTGGACTCGGAAGCATCCAAGAGAGGCACAAGGCTTGTGGAAGGTGTTTGAAGGCGTGAGTCAAGACTAAGGGATGAAAAGGGAAGCTGAAATGTGATTTCTCAGCTTCATCAGTCGACTGGTGAGTTGTCAGTCGACTGAGACCACAACACACAGAGAATCGGGTCGACCCAAGGAGGGTCGACCAGTCGACTTCCAGTCGACTGGAATTGGTTCCAGTCGACTGGCTCCAGTCGACTGGTCCTGTACCAGTCGACTGGAGGTCGACCGTTGCGAAGGCGGCTGAGGCACTCATTGCATATTTTGTAACCGTTGAAGCCTACCAGTCGACTGGTAAGTGAGCAGTCGACTGGAGTCGCGGTCGAAGATATAAAACCTAGTGTTTTATCTTGGAGAAGTCAAGGGGCTTTCCTTGTGCACGAAGTGTGTGATCATTTTAGAGCTCTCCAAGCTTCACAACTCTCTCAATCTCCTCCTCCAAGCTTTCATTTCATTTGTAAGAGGAGGGAGATCATTGTGTTAGGGTTTCTCCACCTTCAAGTGTGATCTTGAGAAGGAGAAGTTCATAGTGAAGGGTTTTGTGTGGTGTGTGTGGATCCTTGGATTAGTCACCTTGAAGAGGTGGATACCAAGTAAAATCAGTGAGTTAGTATTGATTTCTTTCCTACCTTTATATTTCTATTTGTATTGCTTCCGCTAACGTGTTTGTAGGAAAGAAAAATCGAAAGATAGCTATTCACCCCCTCTAGCTAGGGCAAAGATCCTAACAAGTGGTATCAGAGCCTTGGTTAGCTTTGGAAAGATCTAACAATCTACAAAGCATAAGAATGGCTCATCAAGAGGGATATAGCACCACACGACCACCTTACTTCGACGGGAACGATTTTGCTTATTGAAAGGTAGGATGGAGTTTTACTTAATGAATGACTTTGAAACTTGGCTTAGTATTGTGAAGGTTTCGAGAAGCCAACGAATGAACAAGGAGAAACTCTTCCGATCAAGGCGTGGCCAAAAGAGATAAGAAAAGAGGCTCAAGCAAACGCCAAGGCTATCACGACTTTGCAATGTGGATTGTCAAAGGAACAACTAACAAGGTTGAACCTTTCAACTCGGCAAAGGAGCTTTGGGAAAAGCTCATTGAGTTGAATGAAGGGTCAAGTGAATCAAGAAGAGCCAAGAGGGATCTTCTTGTCGGCCAACTTCAAACTTTCTCCATGAAGCCTCATGAGACCGTAAGTCAAATGCACGGAAGATTCAAGGAGATCGTGAACGGTCTTCATGTGATAGGTGAGAAAGTTGAGAACCGAGACTTAGTGAGGTATGTTCTTCAAGCTTTCCCTAGAACTACCTTATGGGCATCAATGGTGGATGCTTACAAGGTGTCTAGGGATCTTTCAATTGTCAAAGTTGATGAATTATTTTGTGAATTCGAACTACATGAACAAACTAACTTGTCTTCCAAGGAAAAAGGCATTGCTCTATTTGTATAAAAGAAGGAGAAGAAGAGCCAGAAGAAGGAGAAGAAGGAGGTGTCCTCATCCGAATCCGAGCAAGACTCCTCGGATAGTGAGGAAGAAATGTCCGCAAAAGAAGTAGCACATTATGTGAAGAAGATGATGGGAAGATCCAAAAGATTTACAAGAAGGGATGTGAGGAAAATGTTCACATCCCCAAAAGGTAAGAGTAGTCAAAGTTCTAATTCCATTCCTAATGTCACGTGTTATGAGTGCAACAAGAAAGGGTTGTAGGATCATTTGTTATCTGGGAGCTTGGCCCCGATGTACTTGTTCTGATTATAATGACAATATCTCTTTCCCTTATTTGTCCTGTGCATGCTTTTGCGTTTGACTCCTTGTATCATTCGTCTTTGTCTCGAGGGCTCAGAGAGTAGAAGGATCAGTATTTTTCCTTGACTACAGGGGCAAGATAGCAGATCAACTTCTTTGGAGGATAGGCATTCCCTCTTCGCCCCTGGGGTAAGGGAACCTGGGAGCCACTACTCGTCCCCTGCATCCCCCTGGGTTGGTCCTAGGGACCCAGCACCTCTTGTGAAGTCAGGCGTCTTCAGAGGGTTTTCAGGTCTGATCCTGGGTGCGGATCCCCCCAGGCTAACCCCACAAGCCTAACTACCAAGCCTGCGGCTACTTTCTGCGGGACCCGTGTCGTCTCCTTTCTCTAGGGAGTGTTTGGGGTCTCTGAACCGTCGTCTCCGGTCTCCAAGCAATCCATTGAATTGACCCATAAAGGGTCGTGAATTCCCAGGCGCCGCAGAAGCATACCAATCGACACGACGCCTCAGGATTTGCGTCCATCACTGCTCCTGCGCCGTACCTGCATTAAATACAGATGGGCGGTCCCCTCTATAAAGTGTTAATGCAGTCTTGCCCTGATTGTTATTTTGGTGTTGACATCGATTTTAGTTTAGGTTGATTATGATTATGATGATTATGATTAAGTCCTGGTCGGGGATCATGCATGATATGGAAAATCCTAGTCTGGGAGGCTAGGTGTTGGAAAATCCTAACCTGGAGGGTTAGGTGTTGGAAAATCCTAGTCTGGGAGGCTAGGTGGTGAAAAGTCTTAGCTTGGAGGGCTAGGTGTTGGAAAAGTCCTAATTCGGAAGGGTTGGGTGAAAAGTCCTAGCTTGGAGGGCTAGGTGAAAAGTCCTAACTTGGAGGGTTAGGTGCAAATTCCCATCCCGAAGAATTAGGTGAAAAAGTCCTGGCTTGGAGGGTCAGATGCCTAGCTTGGAGGGCTAGGTTGGATGATGTTCTAACTCGGAAGGGTTGGGTGAAAAGTCCTAGCTTGGAGGGCTAGGTGAAAAGTCCTAGCTTGGAGGGCTAGGTGAAAAGTCCTAACTTGGAGGGTTAGGTGCAAATTCCCAACTTGGAGAGTTAGATGGAAAAATCCTTAGCTTGGAGAGCTAAGGTGGATAAATTCCTAGCTTGGAGGGCTAGGGTTGAGTCTATGGATCGGTCTGGTGACCGATCAGGGACATTGGCACGCTGCTCCGTAGTGGATCGGTCTGGTGACCGATCCAGCTATGTCTGATCGGACTGGTGACCGATCAGGGAGCGCACAGTGAGATTGGGAATCTACTGTGTGGCTCCTGATCGGACCGGTGACCGATCAGGGAGCAGGTTGCTTCCTTGCTGCCTTGTTCCTGATCGGTCTGGTGACCGATCAGGGAGCAGATGGTGAGTGAGTTCCCTTGCTGATCAAAGTCCTGGATCGGTCCGGTGACCAATCAGGGATCTTGGATCTGATTAAAAAATCACTGTTCATCTGCCCTGATCGGTCTGGGTGACCGATCAGGCGTCATTCTGATCGGTCCGGTGACCGATCAGGCTTCACTCTGATCGGTCTGGTGACCGATCAGGCGTGTATAGCTGCGAGAGCTGGGAATCCCAGCGAAGCAGTAGATCGGTCTGGTGACCGACCCACACGCCCTGGATCGGTCCGGTGACCGATCACTTTAATTCAAATTGCACTGTCAGACGTGGTCAGAGCGTCTGATCGTATCCGATTCGCTGATGTTTACTTCTGATATTTGATTCACTGTATGATTTGCTGCTCTAACAGTCTGATTAAGCTGCAGGTGACAGGGGAGGATTCAAACACTCAAGGAGAGGTCAACGGAGGCTTTCCTTGGAGCAGGTTTGTCCGATTCTCCATTTCAGGTTGCAACGGCCGAGCTGCAGACTGGAGCCGAGAATGGGGCTTGGCTGAGGGGATCTCAGGAAGACCAGAGAGGGCTCAGTGGTAGCTGGCGTTGGCAGCAAGATAGCTGGAGGCTACGGAGGATATTGTCACCTGATGCTGAGTGGAGAAATAGGGCGAAAATTGGCTTCGGGGAAGCAGGGTTCTGAAACTTGTGTTCTTGCCGCGCCTAGTGTTCTCCACAATCTGCTTGTTGCGTTCTTGAAGCTGTCATCACTTTGAGCAAGCGATCGAGAAACAACCAATCTTTACTTGAGCGCTTGAAGGAGAGAACAAGTAGCTTGGAGTCCGACAGTGGGAAGACACGAAGAAGGGTTCTTGCGTGAGATCGCCACTGGGTGGAGCTCAGGGAAGCTAGCTGTGTTCTTGTCTTTGCTAAGTGTTTGAGTAAGATCTTTCTCGTAGTTTCTTTGTGCTTAAACTTTATCCTGATTGAAACGCTGTGGAGAGGTTTCTCCACCGAGAAGGAGGTTGCATTATATCCGGTGAAACCGGGGCTTGATCTGCCGACGATCAAGGGATCGCCCACCTTAAGGGCACGCCAAGGAGTAGGGGCAAGTTATCCCCGAACCTTGTAAACCCTCTTGTTAGCGTTCTTGGCAGTTGTCTTTATTTTGATCTTATCTCTGTTTTAGCTTACTGCACTTTCAGTTTCTTTTGTTTCTTCCGCTGCTGTGCTACTGATAAGTTAAGTGCAGGAAACTTGTTAATCGCAAGTGAAAAGTGATTGGCTATATTCACACCCCCCCTCTCTAGCCATCTCGTTTCCAACATAAAGGTGGGAGGCTAACGTGTTCGTTCCCCTCCATCTCTCCTTCCCCTTCTCATGGACCAGAAAGGAGAAAGAGGTTGTAGCCTGGAGGGGAACTTGGCAAGGGAGGAGGTTCACCGCCCAACGGGGTCCGAAGTCCCATCTATTCAGGCTAAGTCAGGCGCTCCCAGAGTCCCTTACGAAGTGTACCACCTTCTAATACATCCTCCATCGTCCCCCCTCCTACCAGGGGTTTCCGACGTCCCTAGGGAGCATAGCATAGATGAGGTTGCATCTTTTCTGGGAGAGCCCACGGAGATAGAACCACATGTTTCACCGGAGAGTCCGGAAAATACCTTACATGCTTCGCCAGGGAGCATGGCAGAGATGACATCATTTGTTTCACTTGAGAGCATCTCCTAGTGGTTCATCTTCTGTCCCTCCCCGATTGCTCTCCTCCGCCTGATCGCCCGTTTCCCCGTGTTTTGGGTATCAGAAACCAAGCGGGCCGGGAGTAGTGTGTCATCTGTGGAGTTGTAGCTGCTGCTCCCCCTTCTCTTCCTCTTTGTTTCGGGCTACGTGATCCCGCGGCGATGTTGAAGCGATAGGGAAGAATCCGGGAGCAGGAGCGATCTCCTCTACTGGATCCCTTGATTGTATCCCCTATTCTTTGTATTCCTTTGAGATGTCATTGTCAATGTATTTTCCGCAAAGATGAAGGAAAACACTTGTTATCTCCATTGTGTAAGCGCTTCAAGCAATAGCCAGATATTCTGCTAGTTCTACCATGCCCGAGAATGCTTGTTTCATGCCAAGTAGGCTGTGTGTATTAAACTCCTGTCCTCGAGCCTCCTCTAGTTCCCAGGTAGGGGTTGCGTAGATCTTGGTCGGGTATCGAGCGCACCCAACCCAGACCAAGCCTAAGTACCCCAGGCATCCGCAGCATCGCGAGACATTAGGGTTTTGGTTCTTGGTTGTGTGTCTGTAACACCCAGACCAAGCCTAAGTACCCCGGACATCCGCAACACCTCGAGGTATCAGGGTTTTGATTCTTGGTTGGGAGTTCGTAGCACCCAGACCACGCCTAAGTACCCCGGGCATCCGTAGTACCGCGAGATATCAGGGTTTTGATTCTTGGTTGGGAGTCCGTAGCACCTAGACCAAGCCTAAGTACCCCGGGCATCCGCAACACCACGAGGTATTAGGGTTTTGATTCTTGGTTGGGAGTCCGTAGCACCCAGACCAAGCCTAAGTACCCCGGGCATCCGCAACTCCGCGAGGTATTAGGGTTTTGATTCTTGGTGGGGAGTCCGTAGCACCTAGACCAAGCCTAAGTACCCCCGGCATCCGCAGCACAACGAGGTATTAGGGTTTTTGATTCTTGGTTGGGAGTCCGTAGCACCCAGACCAAGCCTAAGTACCTCGGGCATCCACAGCACCGCGAGGTATTAGGGTTTTAATTCTTGGTTGGGAATCCGTAGCACCCATATCAAGCCTAAGTACCCCGGGCATCCACAACATCGTGAGGTATTAGAGTTTTGATTCTTGGTTGGGAGTCCGTAGCACCCAGACTAAGCCTAAGTACCTCGGTCATCCACAACACCGCGAGGTATTAGGGTTTTAATTCTTGGTGGAGAGTCCGTTGCACCCAGACCAAGCCTAGGTATCCTGAGCATCCACAGCACCGCGAGGTGTTAGGGTTTTGATTCTTGGTGGGGAGTCCGTAACACCCAGACTAAGCCTAAGTACCCTGGGCATCCGTAGCACCGTGAGGTATTAGGGTTTTGATTTTTGGTTAGGAGTCTATAGCACCCAGACCAAGCCTAAATACCCCGGGCATCCGCGGCACCGCGAGGTATTAGGGTTTTGATTCTTGGTTGAGAGTCCGTAGCACCCAGACCAAGCCTAAGTACCCCGGGCATCCGCAGCACCGCGAGGTATTAGGGTTTTAATTATTTTGTTGGGAGTCCGTAGCACCCAGACCAAGCCTAAGTACCCCGGGCATCCGCAGCACCGCGAGGTATTAGGGTTTTGATTCTTGGTGGGGAGTCCGTAGTACCCAGACCAAGCCTAAGTATCGCGGGCATCCGCAGCACCGCGAGATATTAGGGTTTTGATTCTTGGTTGAGGGTCCGTAGCACTTAGACCAAGCCTAAATACCCCGGGCATCCACAGCACCGCGAGGTATTAGGGTTTTAATTCTTGGTTGGGAGTCCGTAGCACCCAAACCAAGCCTAAGTACCCCGGGCATCCGCAATACCGCGAGGTATTAGGGTTTTGTTTGTCGTGCTGGTACTTGTGCGAGGACATGTTTCTTTATTTCATGAATTCACTGCAAAGCAGCAAGAACACATAGACAAGTACATAATATGCGACACACATCTTACCGGGGGTGACCAGATTGGAGACAGCTGGCCTGCCCTAGCTTTGTGAGCCTTCCGTTCCTGTCCTTCTGTGCATGGTCGCCTCTTCCGGTTAGTCGTCCTGCGCCCTTGGGTTCTTCCGGGACTCCGCTCTGACTTCTCTACTGTAGTATCAGCGAGACACCAGTTGGTCTTCTTTGACTTCAGTCACTCGGTCGCCAATCAGGAATTTTATCTTCTGGTGGTAGACAGAGACCACCGCCTGGAAGATATTGAGCGCCGGGCGGCCCAAAATAGCGTTGTAGGATGAAGGAGCGTCCACGATCTAGAAGGGTGTCCTCCTGGTCCTCTCAAGTACGTCGCTACCCAATGATAGCGATAGGGCGATTTGCCCTATCGGTTGTACTCGATACCCGGTGAAGCCGAACAGCAGGGTCGAGACCGGCAGTAGTTCATCCTCATCGATCTGCATTTGGTCTACCGCAGCCTTGTACAAGATGTTCACGGAACTTCCTGTATCCATGAAGATGCGCTTGACCTCATAATTGGCGATGCGGGCAAGGATCACCAAGTCGTCTACATGGGGAGCTTTCACCTCTTCCATGTCTTCGGGGCCGAACGAGATCGTAGGGTCACGATCTTGGCTCCGGCTCATCCCAATTGCATAGTTCTCCAGACGTCGGGTGTTGGATTTCCAAGCCCGATGGGAATCTCCCCCAGTGGGTCCTCCGGAGATAACAACCACATGTCCAAAGGGCGGGCTGCGTGTAGGGGCCTTGCCTTTCCGGGGGTCTCTTCCCAAAGAGGGAGATTTGCGAGGTGCTGGCCCCTCGACTCCTTCCCCTAGACCGAGATCGGGACCGGTGTAGGGTCTCGTTCTCTCTCGACTGCCTCCGTCTGGGAGAAAAGCTTCGGCAAGGGGAATTTCGACGATACCCCGTCTTCTTCCACTTCTTCCAAGGTTTAGAGTCTTCCTTTTTACTCAATTTTTTATTCAAGACATGACACTCATCGACGGAGTGTGTCATACTGCCATGGAAACCACAATACTTCATCAATGGCTCTGGCTGCTCAGTGTCCACTGTCTCAACCAGCTTTCGCCTGCCAACCCACTGGTCCTTCCCTAGGTGGAGGTCTTTGTTGGGGCAATCGGCCCTGAGATGATCTGGAGGATCATGATATTTTGATGTGTGGGCAAAATGATTAAGTTAGGATTTGTGTTGTTCTCACATATGTACATGAGTGTGCAGGTGTACAGGTATATGTGGACTGGATTGACGTCTTCAGGAGAAGGATGGCATGGAGGTAAGCTGGAGGCTTACATGCGTATCCAAGGGACCATGGATAGCGGAGATGATGAGCCGAGGGACGCGGACTTCGAGGCGTACGTGAAGGGTGGCATGGAGGCAAGCTGGAGGCTTGCGTGCGCATCCGAGGGACGAGGGCCAAAGATGAAGAAGGCGTGAAGGCAACAGTCAAGACCGCTGGTGAAGAGTCAACTGAGTTGTAAGGGTCTGAGTATGAGAGCATGTACTCAGGGGTTAAGCCGGGAGGGTTTGAGTGCGGAGAGATTTGTACTCGGAGAGAAACCCTAGGCTTAGGTCTCGGACCAGTCGACTGGCCCATGGGCAGTCGACTGGTGCCAACTGGAACAGCTGGCCAGAATTTGAACGTTATGCTGTAACGGTCGAATCTGAGTGGGACCAGTTGACTGCCATTTGGGCAGTCGACTGGTAGCGGCTGTTTTCAGATTCGAGCCCTATTTAAAGGGGCTCGTTTTCTCCTATCTTTCTTGACGAAACCTGCTTGGGTAAAGCCGGTTAGTAGTCTACTGTGTTCACAAAGCGTCCAAGGTGTTGTGGTGAGGTTTCTCCACCCACAAGGAGCGACACGTGATAGCCGGAGGTTATCCGGGGAGTAATCCACCGACGGATTGTTGGATTAGTCACCCGGCCGGGGTGGATACCAACTAAATATGGTTTGTTAGCGTTTGTTCTTTGTTGTTGGTTTTATTATCTTGTATTTCCGCTGTGCAAACTAACAACGTAGGTTGAAAGAATCAAAGAAATGCTATTCATCCCCCTCTAGCGTACGGAATCGATCCTAACAATTGGTATCAGAGCGAAGGACCGCTCTTGATCGGACTAACCGCCGAGGGAGCATACGCTAGAGGAAATGGAAGGTGAAGGTCCACTTGGGGACGAGATCTACACACCACCGGCCTACGACAATGAAGATTTTGCATATTGGAAGGCGAGGATAGAGATGTGGTTCGGAATGGATTGGGCATGCCGAATTGCGCTTGAAGAGCCCTTCGAAGTTCCAAAGGACAAGCACGGGAAGAAGCTTCGTCCTAGATATTGGGACAAAGAGCAACAAGAACGATTCCGGGCCAATGAGAAGGTAACAAATATTTTGGTTGATATATTACCTAACGACATCTTGAGTTGTGTAGGGTCATATCAAAGTGCATGTGAATTATGGAGCAAGGTGAAAGAGTATCATGAGACTCCTACAAAAAATCAAGAACCTAAGGAGAGAAGTCCTGTAATTCAAGAAGAGGAAGAAGAAAGTGAAGAATCGTTAACCTCCTCAAGAGAAGAAGAGGAAGAGGTTTCTACCTCAAGGATTGAGGGGGAGGAGAGATCCACTTCCATGCCGGATCAAGAGGAGACATCCACATCATCAAAAGTTGAAGAAGTCTCAACCTCCACCAAAGCCAAGAGAAAGGAACATATTATATGCTTTGGTTGCAACAAAAAGGGGCACTACAAAGATAAGTGCCCACTAGGTAAAAGGAAGGTAATTTCTAAGCCCAAGTCCATTCAAATTAAATCTAATGTGGGTTGTAGGAATGAGAAAATACAATACAAAAGAAAAAGAATTCGGTGTTTCACATGCGGGGAGCTCGAGCACTATCATACAAAATGCCCAAGAAGTGGAGAGCTCAAGAAGATGGAGCACCTTAGGAAATGGGAGAAAGAGCAAAGGAAGAAGAGCATTCATCAAGGGGGAGCTCCAAGGGTAAGGGAGGTAACCGCTAAGCCTACTTATGCTTCAAAATTTTCAATTAATACTCAAAATTCTTGTATGAATGATAGAATTGATAACACCTGCCTGCCCATGCATGTTTTTGCTTTTAAATATCATGATAGGAACAGAAACAATTTTGTATGCCAAAACACCAAAAACTCTGTGATGCATGATAAATTTGGGGCTCCTAGGACTAAGGACCAAAGGATAAATCCTAAGAGAAAGGCAAATATGCTTAGAAAAATAGATAAACCTAGAAATGATAATCTTAGATCTAGTGGTCCTGAGATTAAGAGGTTAGAAAAGGAAAATCACATGTTGAGAGCAAAACTTGATGAATTGGAACAAAATCTTGGTAGAATCATTCAAGGGTCCACAAAACTAAAGATGATACCAAAGGACCAAAATCTTAGAAATGGTAGACCGGGTCTAGGACACCATCCTAAGAGGCCTAGGGTTGATGAAATGTCATATTCTAGGATGCCATTTGTCTATGATAGGAAAAAGATCTACAATGATAAGAAAAATTCATGTAAAGAGAAAAAGAAAGAATTAACCAAGGGCAAGGTTTGGAAAATGAAGAGAGGAGTAGTGGAAGGGCAAAAAGCACCGGAGGAGCATCGGTGTGGTCTTGCCTTCGTGGAAGAGTCACCTAGGGAGATAATTAGGGCTAGGAGCTCTAGGAAGAGCTCTAGAAGCCAAAAAGGGTTCCATGGTCAATGGACCTCAGGTTGTTTTCTTCTCGGAGAGTAAGGAAGACTATAGAGTGTGTCAAGAGGGTTGAAAGGCTAAGGTTAGTCTTAATCTGAGAAAATTGGCACACTAAAAGGGAAAGTTTTGGTGAAAAAGGTGAAATTGGAGTTTTAGTTGAGGCAAATCAATTTTAATGCCTAAATACCATATAACTTGATGCTATGAATGTACTATTGAAGATTATGGGAAGTAACATCAATGTGAGGTCCAAACTAGAACTTTTGGGAAGAGCTCTATGATACCTTTTTAGAAAAACTCGAAGTTTGTACCAAACTTGGGATTTGGGATGAATTTAACTGAAATTATATTTTTCCCACGAAAATATAGAATCCACAAATCTCCTTACAAAATTTCAGAATTTTTGGGAATTTGTGGAATTAATTAGGCATTTCTGAAGTTCGGGCTGAATTTCTGAAAAATCAGAACAGCAGATACCAGTCGACTGGCTGGAAGCCAGTTGACTGGCAAAGTTCACAGAATGTAATTACGGTGTTGCCCAGTCAACTGCCCCAGGGGCAGTCGACTGGGTCGCGGGTTCTATAAAAGGAAAGGGCGCGCCGGGAAAGGAAAACCTAGGGTTTTGGCTGCTCAATCCCGGCGATTTTCACCTTCTCTCAACTCCTCTTGCGACCAAAGCTCCTCCTAAGCCCTAAAATCAGTCCCTAAGGTCTCCTTTCACTCTGATCTAACTCTAGGGTTTGTTGAAAACCTCGCTTCAAGTCCACACACGCGATTTTCAAGAATCACAATGCAAAGAGCAAAGAGGTATAGCGTTTAAAGTTCATTTATCCATTTAGACTTTGCATTAACACTAATATGGTTTTTGTGTGTGTGTTCTTTGATGTTTTCTCTTTTTGGGGGGGGTGTCTTGGTATGCATGCATATGTTTGGTAAATTAGGGCCGTTTCTAAGAGGTCTAGAGGTGAGGGTTCATCCCGACCAGGCCCCCAAGGTCCAGATGACTCTAGATTTAGAAGCATAGAGTGCAAAAAGCGGTTTGAGCAAAATGAATTTGTCCAACTACCATGTCGATACCTGAATAAAGCATATTTTGAGGAGAAGGGCCCTCATATTATTGAAATGATCACTCATTTCGGCATAGAACAACTTGTCTTTTGCCAACATGATGTCAATCTTGACTTATGCAAGGAGTTCTTTGCAAACTTAACGTGTCTTGATCTAGATAATAAGGTTTATGAATCAAGGGTAGCGGGTGTCACCATTCCGTTCACCCCCATGGTTTTAGCCAGTTTTCTGGAGTGTCGGGCCTCGACCAATGCCAATACTTATTTTCCTAACACTGTTGAACCATTTGATTTCCCAGGTGTCACCATTGATCAGATTCATGTCCACTATTTCAGGAGACACAGACATGAATCTGAACGTACTTTTGACGTAAAACCCATGAGTCCATCCAGTCATGTGCTCTACAAAATTGTGGTAGAATGTCTCCTACCCATCGTCACTAAGGGGAGGGCAAGGATTAGGTTGCCTCACTTGGTGATGATGTATGCACTTGAGCGACGACTGGATATAGATGTCCTTGCATGTGTTTGCCTCCATCTGTCACCTGTCCCAGAGTGTAAATGGGAAGATTTATATGCCGTTTTGCCATATGTTAACTAAATTCTTCCAATTGCGTTTTGGCATTCGGGTCACTACTGGTCAGGTGCGCCACTTGTCTAAAGACTATGATCAAATAGGCACCCGACAATTGTCTTTGGCAGGCATTGAGTCTAGACAGGGGGTATTTGTGTGGAGGGAGCGCCAGGAGGCAGCTGATGCAGGAGAGGAGCCCGCTGAGCCTATCACACGAGCAGAGTTTACCCGCCTCCAGGAGGATGTTCATACTATTCAGGAGGGCGTCCAGAGTCTCCAGCAGGGCCAGGCAGCTACTCAGAGAGAAGTACATGGTCTGACAGAGTTCTGCCAGGGGTTTATGACCCGGCAGGATACCATGTACGAGATGCTGCAGCGTTGGGATTTATCATATCAGGGTCCTCCTGCTCCTCCTCCTCCTCCCCCAGATGGTGATGACCATATGTATTTCTGACCAGCAGAGGCAGGATTAAAAGTGATTGCAGTGCTGAGAGTGTTTCTATTGTGTTATTTTATTACACCTCTCAGACACTTTTTATTCGGATGTGTGTATTGGATATTTTCCGGGCTGTATGTTTTAGCCCTAGACATTATCTTAGGCATATGTTATGGTTATGCCTATGTTGATGCATGAACCTCTAAGTACTACGTTATTGTATCTTATTTTTTTTGGCATGTGACTCATTTCTTTAGTTTCTATTTGAATGAATGTTTCCTCTATGATCATTTATATATGAATATTCATGATATGCTTGAAATTTCATATTGATTGCTATCTATTATGTTTTGATTGAAAATCTAGAGGATATCATGTTAAAAGGGATGATCATGTAGATTCAAGTTGAAAATAGGGAAGGGATGTGACAACATGAAAACATTTATATGAAAAAGGGGGAGTTAGGAATCATTTTAAATATCAAATAGAGTGGTTAAAAAGTGCCAACTATAGGATACAGTGATTAGAGGTCAATCTTGATACAAAACTTGCATTGTTTTGATAACTTTTGACTTTGTATCAAAAGTCAAGCACGGTTGATGATCTTCATGAACCAAATTTTTCTAGGGTAAGGGATACCTTAACAATCGTGTTTACAAAGTTTCACATTTTTCCAGATTTTCTGGAATTTTTTATTCATTTCTGAATTTCGTCTGAAATTCTGAAATCTGTCGTATCAGTCGACTGCCCTGGGGGCAGTCGACTGATAGTGTGGGCAGAGTGGGTTTTGTGATTTCTGAGGAAGTTTTCAGAAATCTAGTTATGTTCTCCTTGATACCAGGGTTTGGAGTTGCTTGGGGCAATCCTTTTGATGGTGTCAAAGGGGGAGAATTTGAGTATTAAGTTAGGTTTGGGTTGAAACTTAACTTAGGTTTGGTTATGTGACTTTAGAGTTAAGTTTGGAGAAACTTAACTATAGATTAGCAATAAGAGTTGAAATTTGGGAGAAAGCATAAGTTAAGGGGGAGGTTGCCTCTTGTATGTTATGCTTTAATTTCAATTGCTTTTGTTGTTATTATTGCTATATGTTTACCTAACTTAACATATTGTCACACATCAAAAAGGGGGAGATTGTTGGGGCAATCGGCCCTGAGATGATCTGGAGGATCATGATATTTTGATGTGTGGGCAAAATGATTAAGTTAGGATTTGTGTTGTTCTCACATATGTACATGAGTGTGCAGGTGTACAGGTATATGTGGATTGGATTGACGTCTTCAGGAGAAGGATGGCATGGAAGTAAGCTGGAGGCTTACATGCGTATCCAAGGGACCATGGATAGCGGAGATGATGAGCCGAGGGACGCGGACTTCGAGGCGTACGTGAAGGGTGGCATGGAGGCAAGCTGGAGGCTTGCGTGCGCATCCGAGGGACGAGGGCCAAAGATGAAGAAGGCGTGAAGGCAACAGTCAAGACCGCTGGTGAAGAGTCAACTGAGTTGTAAGGGTCTGAGTATGAGAGCATATACTCAGGGGTTAAGCCGGGAGGGTTTGAGTGCGGAGAGATTTGTACTCGAAGAGAAACCCTAGGCTTAGGTCTCGGACCAGTCGACTGGCCCATGGGCAGTCGACTGGTGCCAACTGGAACAGCTGGCCAGAATTTGAACGTTATGCTGTAACGGTCGAATCTGAGTGGGACCAGTTGACTGCCATTTGGGCAGTCGACTGGTAGCGGCTGTTTTCAGATTCGAGCCATATTTAAAGGGGCTCGTTTTCTCCTATCTTTCTTGACGAAACCTGCTTGGGTAAAGCCGGTTAGTAGTCTACTGTGTTCACAAAGCGTCCAAGGTGTTGTGGTGAGGTTTCTCCACCCACAAGGAGCGACACGTGATAGCCGGAGGTTATCCGGGGAGTGATCCACCGACGGATTGTTGGATTAGTCACCTGGCCGGGGTGGATACCAACTAAATACGGTTTGTTAGCGTTTGTTCTTTGTTGTTGGTTTTATTATCTTGTATTTCCGCTGTGCAAACTAACAACGTAGGTTGAAAGAATCAAAGAAACGCTATTCACCCCCCTCTAGCTTACGGAATCGATCCTAACAGTCTTTTCCTCGGGCCTGGGCCTGGGGTTCCCTCCTCTCGGACCGGGTAACGACCTGAGAGGGAACTCCGGTTGGTTCCTTACGACGAGCGAACTGCACCTCCTCTACATTGATGTATTTGACAGAGCGCCCTAGCAAGTCATCAAAATTGGTTGGTGACTTCTTCACCAGAGATTCGAAGAAATCCCCTTCCGCAAGCCCCTGAGTGCAGGCACTGACGAGGATCTCCCACGTCGATGTTGGCACATCCTGTGCCATTCGGTTGAACCGCTGGATGTACTCTTTGAGTTGTTCCTTCGGCTTTTGTTTGAGAGCAAACAAGTTTAGTGCCATCTTCTAATAGCGACGACTGCTGGCAAAGTGGTGGAGGAAGGCGGTCCTGAACTCCATGAAGGAGTTGATAAAACCTGAGGGCAGCCTCTGGAACCATCATTGGGCCGCTCCGGATAGAGTGTTCAAGAACACTCGACACTTTACCCCATCGATGTACTGGTGGAGGAGCGCCACATTTTCGAACTTGCAGACATGATCCTCCGGATCCGCCTTCCCGTTGTACTCAGCAATCCCCGGTCTGCGAAACTACTTCGGCATGAGGTCTTCCACAATCTTCCGACAAAAAGGGAGTGGAGGGAGCCTTAGGGGAGGACTTAGGTTCCTCTCTCTTCCCCTGCTCCTCTTCATATCTCAGTGCGCTAGAGGCTAACGAGTTGGCCTTCTCAACATCTCCGGGGGAGTCTCGTCGAGATCCCAGGGCTGCACCGGTACGTCGCCCCGGTGGCGTGATGGATCTTCCCGGTTGAAGGTGAGAGATGGAGACTTGATAAGTACCATTTTGTTGATTATTTTAATTGCTAAAATCCATGTTTGACCCATGTTTTACTTGCTTAATTACGATTTTACCCTAGGTTTTAGAACTTACCTTTATTTTGGACTTAATTACAAATTTACACATATTTGGATTATTTGGCCACTGAATTTTTGATCTATTTTTGTAGGCATGAAAGGTTCATGGACCTAGGACATACTGGGTCAAACTTGAGTCGGAAGTGGACCCGGATCGAGTTATCAAGTTTCGGATTAATCCGGGCCGTCCGATTCAAAAGCGGCTAGATCTGAGCCATCCGGGACCATCTGAAGCAATCTGAGCTAGGGTTAGGGTTGATCAAGCACTCTGATCAAGATCTGAAGGTTTCATCCCAATCAGAGCTCATTCAACCGTTGGATCAAGCTTGGAGGGCTCTAGATCGTCCATTCAAAGATTAGGTTGATCTGGACCATCCGTTGCACATCTGGAGGATCCGAGCTACCACGAGGCAGATCTTGACCCCTGATCAACATCCTCAAAGTTTGGCTCAAATCAGAGCAAGATTAGCCGTTGGATTTTCTCAAATTAATCTGGGCCGTCCATGTTTGAGTATTTAATCAAAACTCACCCGCAGCTCAGCTCTGTCGCGTCTTCGCCGTAGCTACCTTCTTCATCGAGTTTTTCATCAGTTCTTCAAGTTCTTCATCCAAGAAGGCGTGACCCCTCAATTTCTCCATTTGATCATCATCTGAATCCTTGGAAGACAGTTTCGATCGAGATTTTAGCTCAATTTGCGCCAGAACAGGGGTGTTTGAGGGTTTCGGCATCTCTGCTACCCAATCGCTTGTGTCTCGTCCACAAGCCATTTCCGATCATTTGAGCTGCTTGTAGGGCTTCTCAGGTGAGCTCAGATGTTCTTCAAATCATCATCGCAAGCCATCCATTGAGACAGAAGAGATTGGACTGGAATTTTCCCAGCTGAGGCAGTTTGAGCAGATTGGTCGATTGAAGCTGCACTCCACTGATTTGCTGAGCTTAGGGGTTCGAGGCCAGCCCTTGCTTGACGACCAAGGAGATTTTGAGCTTAGGGAGGATTGAGGCTTAGTTATTTAGCTAATTTCAGTTGTTTGTAGCTGTAATTTCCATTACTGCTTTAGTTTCGTTTCTGTTTTTGTTTCAGATTCGTTAACTTCGTTTATTGCATTGTTTCTGCTTAATTAGTGGTTCGAAGTTGTTCTTCCAGTAGTTAGCTAGCTTATTTAGTTAACACTTTACTTAGTTTCATTTGCTTGCAATTTCCTACTTGTGTATCAGATAGTTACAGCTTGCGTATCAGGCTGTTTTGCACATTTTTGTTCAGTTCGAAAATTCCAGTTTATTTCCAATTGAATTCTTGTTGAGTTTATTCCCTGCAATTGAAGACAACATTTAGTTTACTAACTCAATTGATTTGAGTTGTTTAGCAATTTGATTTTATTTCTGCATTTTCAGTTCAGCTTGTTGCATCGAATTCTATTTCTGCAACTTGAATCCCATTTCTGCTAACTTCATCTCTGCATATTCTCAGTTTCATTTCTGAAGTGGTATTAGGGAGGTTCTGCATTTAGATTCCAGCACTTGAACTCCTTACTTTGCTGGACTTTTCATCCACGTGATTGCTGAAACTCTGCATACAGATTCCGGCATTACTTGCACATGCTGCGTTTCAATTTTGTTTCTGCATATCAGCTTCGAATTCAGCCATTCAACTTTAATTCTTGAAATCCTCAGTTTAATGTCTCTGAAATCGTGTCAAGTTAGTTCAGTTTCCACCTCTAAATTCATTGTTCCCTGTTTTAGTTTTCAGTCTGCACACCATCTGTTCTGAACTCAGGTTCTGTCCTGTGTATCAGTAATTGAGTGCAGTTTCGATTTAGTATTTCTGATAGAGTATCAAGTGCAGTCTCAGTTCTGATTTGGATCAAGATTCATACACCTTGTAGTGTACTTTGTTCTTGAATTTGGCTTGCATTCATTAGCTTATGCATTTGATCAGTTATTGAAGTTCTGCATTCAATGTATGAAGTTTTCAGATTTCATTTCTGCATCCAATATTTCTGCACATCAGCTGAGTTCTGAAATTTTGAGTGTCTGAATCCATTTGTTTTTCTGAGATTTGCAATTCGATTTGTTGTTGCACATTTACTTGTTTCCATTGGTTGTAGTTCGGTTTGTTCTTGTCTCAATTAACAACTCAATGTGCAGTTTGTCAATTCTGGGTTGCATCAATTTGTTTTTGCATTTCAGCTTGCCTAATTGATTGTGTATCAGTTTCTTTTCTCGATTGCAGCTCAACTTGCATTCAGTTGAATTCCAGACCTAATTATTGAAGTTAAGCTTATTTTTAATGAGCCGTTATACCTTAAGTTTGTTGGCTTTACATCTGAATTCTGCATCTAGCTTCATCACTAAGTTGCTGTCCATAATTCTGAAATCCTGTTCCATTTCTGATCTGCTGCATTTATGTCTAAAATTCCTTTTTAATTCATGCTAGCACTTCAAGTTTGTCTTCCGAGTTGGAGTGATTAGTTTCAATTCAGAATAGTCAATCACAATTTTGATACTTAGTATCATCTTGGCACATAAGTTTTTGTCCTTGTGTATAAAGTTTTGGGTGGCAAGCATCTTGTATCTCATTGCATGTTCATTTCCGATTGAAACCAACCCAAATTTTATTTGAAACCCAAAATTCATAAACGACACATAAACACAAGCATCGAATCAAACAACATCAACTAGTCCCGAGGAAAAATACGACCTGAGGCTCCTTTACTACGTTTTCATATTTTGATTGCAAAAAGGGTTTCCAGCTTTTTTATAAATATTCTAAATTCTGATGGTCCCACAATTCGTGACAACTTTAACCTAGTATTTCGGGTCTATCAAGACTCTGGGATCTCCTCCCGCATAGGAACACCTCGCTGTGAGGTAGCATGCTCGATTTGGTACTGCTCGAGCGCCTCTTTGACAACGTTGGCCACTAAGTAATCCAGTTCCTCTTTTGTTAGGATAGTGGGCTGTCCTGCCGGCTCTGTCATCGGTGTTCCTTCTGGTGCTTTACTGGTTTCCCACAGACGGCGTCAAACTTATTCCGTAAGGAATTGATGTCGACGACCAGTCACCAGGATTCATCCCAAGCGGATGTTGACGCTAGAGGAGGAACTCCACACCCTACGAGATTAACACGAGCGTTAGGGGGAACAAGCCGGAGGTTGTCCGATGAAGCCCACTCCGACGCTCAAGTTAATGTCTCAATGGAGAAGATGAAAAGAAGGCTAGATAGTATGTGAGTAGTAGAGAATGCGTTACCCCTTTACCGGAGGGGTTGGAGTACCTTTTATACCTGCGGCGGCTGCCTTCGTGCGTCCCCGTGATCTATGTCACGCCCCCTCCCCCCCCCCCCCCCGTTCGTTGGTTACCGGATAATCTTTAAAACGGTCCACACCGTCATTAAGTTCGATCCGTTGCGACATTTAGGGGTCATGATGACTCCGCGATAGTGGGGATGGTTATCCACAGATCCGAGAAAAGGAGGATCGTTACTTGAGGTCGAATGCTTCTTGGGCTCCGCTCCCCCGAGGCGATCTCGGGGTCTACTGTCCCTGGGGTCCCGGGCACTCTGCTTCCCCGAGATGGTCTCGGGGGCCGACTTCCTGAGGTGATCCCGGGAGGGGTTTTCTGATCTGATCTCCGAGGCGTGTTTTATCGCGAGGGCCCCAGGGGATCCCCTTCCCGAGAGGGTCCCGGGAGCTCCGAAAAGAGAGTCGTTCAGACTCGTTATATTTTGTCATCCAGTTTCTTCAGCCCACGTGTCGGTCACAAAATATTCAACCCGTCATGAATATTTTTAAATGTCATGTTAGACGCATGTAACAATTAAGAAATTATAACTACCTCAATGTATATATTTTTAAACATTAAATATATCAGACATATTACTGTAGTTACGAAATTATAATTACAATATACCATAATAACTACAATGTGTCCTATTCATTTAGAAATTAGGTGGGAAATAACAATACAAATAATACTTGAGAGTATTGGGATAAATGTACATGAGACAGGGTCGAAAAATGAGATGAGATGTTTTTTTAATAAAAAATAGAAGTGAACCGCCATGATTTAGAAATAAAGGGGCGTCTTTTTATTTTTGCCCAAATATCTTCATACAAAATTGTTATAATAGTTTTAAAAGTATGTTTTATTTATTTAAGTAAAGTTTTGTAGAGTTTAAATAAATTTTTAATAAAAATTATTAGATGTATAATATTTTTAATTAAATTAAAGCAAAAACACGATTTACTTGTTCGAAAGCAGTTAAAATAGATTGACCGATAAATCCATCCATGCCACCATCCCTGTCCGTGTCCAGTCGCCGAGCCGGTCTCCGATCGACATCGACCCCAATAATGATCGTCGTTCCGAAAAATGAATCCCGGAGACGGTAACCGTCGAAATCGTCGCATCAAACGCTGTCGGATCACGTAATAGTAACATACAATGCGACGATTTCGACGTTACCGTTCCGAATATCATTTATCGAGACGATAAAAATATGATGTCGATCGCGATCGGACGAGCGTGGCGCTGCCGGCGACTTGGCACCGGCAGGATGTGCGGCAAGAGGATCCGACTCGACCATACTCTCCCTGTCTCCAGACAGCCGTCTTCGCAGCTACCAGTTGGAGCCGGATCCTCTGTACCGAGGAGACCCATGTACCCGTGTACCAATCGCCGGCGATCGCCGGCAAGTCGTCCGATCGACGATCGACATCACAATAATTTTTGATCGTCGTTCCGAATAAAATGATATCCTCGGAGAACGGTGAATCGGTCGAAATCGTCGCATCAGACGTCGCAATTGTGATGTTACCGTATTCACCGTCGAATCTGACGCGACGTCTGATGCGACGATTTCGACCGATTCACCGTTCTCCGAGGATATCATTTTATTCGGAACGACGATAAAAAATTATTGGTGATGTCCGATCGTCGATCGGACGACTCGCCGGCGATTGCCGACGAGTTGGTACACGGGTACAGGGATCTCCTCGGTACAGAGGATCCGGGCTCCAGTTTCTTGCGATCTTCAAAGTTGTGTGAAAAAGTAGAATGGAGCAAAGCCATGGCGGACTGCAAGTAGATTAAAGTGCACCGTTGATTCTTCCACTCTGGTCCCATCGTGACAGCTGCGAAACCTTCATCGATCCCTTTCTTTCTCATTCTCACCTTGAATTGGCTGCCATGCCACTCTCGCCTTACTCTTCTTCCATGGGTTTGAAGCATTCCTCTGCCATTTGATAAGCTTCGCCTCCCATTTTCTCTTCCTCCATTGATGTCGCACTTCATGCTCTCTGCTTGCTAGAATCTCCTTTTTAGGTTTTAATTTCCATTTCCACGCTTTTTCTGGTAATTTTTAATTTGTTGCAAAGATTCAATTTTTGGGCGGGGTACGACTTCGAGCGTGCTGCTGCTGCATCTCCTCCACATCCGCATTGCGGTTTCTTGTAGTGGAGGCTGAAGTTGTGTTGAGGTAGGAGCGACGACAACAATGTCGGGCTACGATCTGTCGAAGAAAACAGTCATCTTTGGGCTCCATCTGTGGGCGGTGGTGGGCATCTGCATCGGCGTCACCTTCGTCCTCCTCCTCTTCCTAATCTCCCTCTGGATCGCCTACAAGCGAAGCAGTAGCTCATCCCGGAATCACATCGTCCCCAAGGTCTCCAAGGATGTCCAGGAAGTGCCGGCCGCGTCGGCGCTTGCCCTTTTGCTTTCCTCCGAGGCCGAGCCCTCTCCACGGCCCGCCAAGCAGCTGGAGGAGGAGTCCCCAATTACTCTCCAGTGGATTCACGTGGAGACCGGTAAGGAGCACCAGATCACCTACCCCGATCGCAGCGGCGGCGGCAGCGGGTCGTCGCATGGGAGCGGGGAGAGTCGGTCGGTGGACCAGGCGCCGGCCTCCGTGCCGGAGGTGTCGCACTTGGGCTGGGGACATTGGTACACCTTGAGGGAGATCGAGCTTGCCACCGACAGCTTCTCCGACGAGAACGTCATCGGCGAAGGTGGATATGGTATCGTCTATCACGGGGCCTTGGAGGATGGCACTCAAATTGCAGTCAAGAACTTATTGAACAACAGGTGCTCGATTGTTTTCCTTCTTTCCATTTTTGTTACGCTTGATCTTGCAGAACAGAATTTTCATCCTGAAGATCACAGTAGAGTCAGTCACTGTTAATTGACGTCTTTTTCTTATGCACACACAGTTCTCCAAGTTCACTATTGCATTCATTGCACAGACAAGTTTTGCAAATGAAGCCTTTTCATATATCTATTTCACAAGTTATCTAAAGAAAGAATTAGGGCTTCATCTATAGTGAGGTTGAGGATCCATGGCCATTGACTTAGATGCTACTCATTAATCTATCATTATCTAGTTGTCATGAAAAAACAGCCATAGAAGTCAACTCAATTCCTTTACCTGAGAGCTGAAATTAACCTATCTTCGAGTTAAATCTGACTTTCATTTGCTATGCAGCCGTCTGACTTGGGTTATCATGATATCTATATTCAGTCGATAAGGTTATGTTGCTCAAGCAACTGGCCTGATGCCATTTCTAATATCTTAGATTCATATACTAATTGTTCACTTCTGTGTCACCTATATATGTTATTGAACCCTCCCCATTATCGCAACTCCTAATGCATCTTAAAATAGTTTATCTACACTGGACACTTTCAATAGTGAAGATCAAATCATTGTTTTGAAATGCATAATCTTCACTTTGATTAGAAGCAAAGACCTTCTTGAGACATTTCCCAGGGAAGTTGCATATGCCAGTATGGTATCACCTACTAATTGCATAATCATTGTCGAGGTAAAACCCCCAGTAAAGAAAAAGCCCTGCCAACAAACTGATCTTGCATATATAGCATTCTGATTCATCTCCAATTATTTTTCAGATACTCGATTGTATATTTCTATTTAGCATATGATCACTTTTAACATATTGAATGGAGATCATTCCCAAATCGTAGCCTCCGAGCAAAATACTAGATCTAGAAGGAGAAGGCTAAAAGCAATTAGAAATTAGTTAATACTAGATCTAGAAGGAGAAGGCTAAAAGCAATTAGAAATTAGTTATTAGAATCGTTTTTGGTTACAACATCCCTGAATAAGTGAATTAACTTGTAAACTAATTAGACCTAACCAGTAACTCAAAATGTTTAAGCAAGTTAACAATAACTCATCTGATTACAAACCCATGTAGGAGTAAACTAAGGTGTATTTTTTTTAACTCTCCCCAGCTTATCGCTGGCTCAATGTCAACATTGTCAAGGTCGAAGGTTCAGCTCATAATCCAAAGTCATGTCTAGCAACATGTAAAACCCAATGGTCCATCATTATCACACAAGCTACTCTTTCCAATTGTTCACTGAGTCTTAGATTAGGATGCTTTAATACCAATTGCCATAATCTGGAAGACAAAACTTGTCTATTAATTCGTTAAGCTCAATCACTAGTCGAAAATGCTTAACCATAATAATTGTTATCTATTTAAGCTTGTAAACCCGTAATTTACCATGTGGGACTAGTCATTTGTCATATTTGCAGTGATTTCTATATCTGTACTAATTAGAAAATAGAATGACCAACACAAGTGCATAAGTGCATTGCATTCCGCTATAATTGTTTTTATGCTATTTTCTGTAATAGGGGCCAAGCAGAGACGGAATTTAAGGTTGAAGTTGAAGCAATAGGACGAGTTCGTCACAAGAATTTAGTGAGATTGTTAGGGTATTGTGCAGAAGGAGAACATAGGTATATTATGAATTCTTACCTTGCCTTCTAATTATTTAAGTACACTGTATTTTGAGCGGCGGCAATTCAAAGATAAAAGGAGTGCACTTTCTAATGTTTTGTTTATGCCATTTAGAATGCTTGTCTATGAGTATATAGATAACGGGAATCTAGAACAGTGGCTTCATGGTGATGTTGGCCGTTCCAGTTCGCTTACTTGGGACATTCGAGTGAATATAATAATCGGTACAGCAAAAGGGTATGACTCGTTGCTAAAAATTGCACTTTCTTTGTTTCCCTTGATTTCAAAATAGTTCTTGCTGAAACATGGCTGTATAATGCAGATTACTCTACTTGCACGAAGGGCTAGAGCCAAAGGTGGTTCACAGAGATATTAAATCGAGCAACATACTTCTTGATAAGCAGTGGACTCCCAAGGTTTCAGATTTCGGACTTGCCAAGCTATTGGGCTCAGGGAGGACCTATGTTACAACACGAGTAATGGGAACATTTGGGTTCGTGCATACTGTTGATTGCAACTTACTTTTTCATGATAGCACTGGTATGCTAACTGATATTATCTTGTTTCTTCTCTCTAGTTATGTGGCTCCTGAATATGCTAGCACTGGTATGCTAAATGAGTCGAGTGATGTCTATAGTTTTGGTATTTTTATCATGGAGGTAATATCGGGTCGAACACCGGTTGACTACAGCAGACCTCCAGGAGAGGTTAGTCTTTTTTCTCCCTGACAGAAGCGAAGTGACTTTCTGAGAAATTCTTTTTTTGTAGGTTAATCTGGTAGATTGGCTTAAGACAATGGTGAGTAATCGAAACTCTGAAGGTTTCTTAGACCCAAAGATCCCTGAGAAACCCTCATCAAGAGCATTAAAAAGAACACTTTTAGTTGCACTGCGATGCGTTGATCCTGATTCACGCAAAAGGCCCAAGATGGGACATGTTATACACATGCTCGAAGTCGATGACTTCCCTTGTCGAGATGTAAGCAGTTTTTTTTACTACCTTTTACTCTATCCATGAAATCTAGTCAGTCAAGTGACCAAAGCATTCTGAATTGTTCTTAGCCTTTGTTTTCATATTTACTATTTCATCACAAGTCAATCCCTGTGTAGAAACCACAAGTACGAGCAAAAGAATGAAAGCATATCAATGTTTTAGAAACTGCGAAATAGTCACAAAAACTACCTCGTCGCTTAGCCAGCAGTATTTGTATCTCAACAACTTCCCGTTTGTGTTTGAGTTCAGGAACGACGCGGAGGAAAAGACCCAAAAGAGCCATGCCTTGGCGGCCCGGAAGATCGTAGAAAACCAATAACAGAGCAGCATGCGACAACTGAAACTAGTGATACTATTGTTGGAGCAGGATGTTGAATAGATGAATATTCATCTGGAAACCAAGAAACATTTCAGACTTTTGCGATAGAACATGCTTCTATAGCTAAAAAAAAAAACATAGTGTGTAAATGATGTCTCGTGCTAGTTTACTTGTACAGATTTCAGTGTACTGTGTTATGTGATTGCTCCTGCGGGCACATTTTGCTTGATGAACTGGCTCATATGTACACACTTCATTGTATCATGGCATTGGTGAATAAGAGCCATTATAATTTATCTTGTATCTCTTATATACAATTGCAAACATTTTAAAAAAATATTATAGTTTTTTTTTCTGTCTTTAGAAGAGAGTTTGAAATTCAATGGATAATTGAAATGGAGTCTCTCTCTATATATATATCTATGGGACTGGACTGATCATTTTCGGATATTTGGATTAAAAAAAAATATGTGCCAATAATAAATTAGAAGTGGAAGAGGAAAAAAAAAGAAATATATAAGTAAGTTTAATATTTATTTTTCATTTAAAATACTATAATTTAAATATTTTTTCCATAAAGATAAATTATAAAATAATAATAATAATTTCTCAATTTCAAAGTATGATTTAAACTATATTCGAGTATTATTGAATTTTGGTTTTACATTGAAATTTCAAATAAATTTTTTTTTTTGACCTTTTAAAATCCTATTGATATCCTCTCTCTTTCCCTCCCCACTTGATCCCCACGGGGATTCGGAGTGGTTAGTGCATGGGGGTATTGTCTAAGAGGTCTTGGGTTCGAGTCGCATGAGACGTACTGGATTAAAATTTTAGACATTTGGTGTATTAATTCTCGGTCTAATTGTACATGATTTACCTCAGGACGTCTCTTTTTTTTTTTGCTTTCTATATAAACCCTAATTTCTGGGCTTTTGCTTCTGGTATTTTTCCTGGGGTGCGGATTTGGTTTCTACAGGTAGTACGTTATCTCCGTTGATGTTGGCCTTTCCGTCAATCAATCTCTCTTCCTTCCCGTGGAAACCTTGTAGGGTTTCGGTCCCCAATTTCACCTGTCTTTCTTCATGTACGCGAGCAATCTCTCTAGTGAGCTATGCGAAGAGGAAGGCCTCTGCTCCCCAGCCGCCTCGGCCCAAGCATCCCGCTATCCAGGAAGAACGCGTGGAAGACGACGAGGGAGAATTTCTACAAGAAGAGGGATCGGAAGTCCAATTGGCTGATGATTTTGGGCACGGTGAGTCCGAATCTGTTTGCTTGTTCCAGTTGCATTCCCTTTTCTAGTGCATTTTCAACCTCTACTTAGAAATAACGATCAAAATTTCGATTCTTTCTTGTTTTTGTTGTTGTTGTTGAAAATTTCACATGATAATTGCTTTACTTATGTTTGTCGTTTGCTATCTGTAGATTGTAGTGTCGATTGGATAAATTGATCATTCTTAGGATTATATCCTTTTATAGCCAAAGGACTCATTTTCCAATGACTACAATCACATTGTGGACAACTAGTGAACGAGAGACGTAATTGCTAATTTGCTATGTTCAATGGAGTGACAAAATTCTTGTGGTCCATTCCAAATAGTTGGGATAAGACATGAAAATCTATGCTAGGTATTTTGTAGAACTTGCTCCTTGAGGTAGTTAAAGCACATGTTTCTATATGCTTTATGCTGAAGTATGTTAGTTCTATCATACTCTAAAGTCAAACTAGTTCCAGATTTATGTTCTGAATGAGTTGGACTAGTTATTCAGATTTGTTTTTTTTATCAATGATTTGGACAAACATTTGGTGGATGTTCAATCACCAAGACCTGTCTCTTGTAGATTGGTGTAGTTTCTGTGGCTGGTGATATTAAGCATTAACATCAAGCACTTTTTTGGTGTCGTGTGCCATTGATTGTGTATATACACTTGGTGAGTAGGGATGGCAATTTCACCCGAATCCGACGGAGAATCCGACATCCGACCCGAATGGAGGAGGATATGGAGGCACTACCAATACCCGATATCCGACCCGAATACCCGATTAAATAAAAAATACATATATACATTAAAGATTTTTCTTCCCAAAACCTACTAATAATTTGTATTAACGTTAGAAATAGATTATATATATGTTTAATCTATTTTTAAAATTATAGATATGTATTTTTTTAACTTTAATATTAATTATAATGTACTTTTGTTCAGTGATATAGTTGGATAGAAAGAAAAAAAATTATTAGTATATAAGATATCCGATCCTTTAATGGTATGGGTATACCCGATGGATATCCGATACCCGATGGGTATGGGTACGGAGGATATAGAATCCGACCCGAACCCGACCCATTGCCATCCCCTATTGGTGAGTGTCATTAGTACTTGATGTTTAGGAAATTCATGATTCACTGTTGATTGGGGTTGTTCAGATATCTTTGCATTCATGAACAAAATGAACATCAAAGTACATAGCCTTATTCTTCATTAAAGAAGGATAGTGTATATGAATTTGTTGAATGATAACTAGCAGTATTTGATGAAAACTCGTAGTGTATCATGATAGATGATAATTAGCGGAGGGCCAAAGATGTGGATAGTAGATGTATGAACCATGACAATTATGAGAAAAAAAGATTGCTTGTGCATTTACTTTTGACCTGATCGGATTAGGCTTCCTTGTACTTCTATGTAAAGAGCGTTCAAGGATATGATGCAACAAAATGCAAACAATCAGAACGAAGTAAAATCCTTCTCTCTCATGAGTATTTTCCCCATCTCAGAACACACATACAAACCAGCTTTAAGTGCCAATTAAGTTTCTGGTACTCAGAATAGATTCACTGTTATTAGTTTGTGTCCATCAATCGGAAAAAAAAGAAATGTAATTTTCCTGTATTTGCATTCTATGCTTTTATAACTACAACTAGAAACTTAATTTTCCTCACTACCATTACAAATAATTAATTAAAACATCCACCTCCCTCTATTTACTCGGTCAGGATGCGAATTAACTTGCTACTACTTTAGCTGGCCTGGTGCTTCTTGCTTCTTTTTTGTATTCATCTTGCTCGGCACCTTGCTACAATACTACTAGGTCATATGTTTGTATGTATTATTGCTAAATCCTTGTATCTGCAAAGCTAGGCCTCATCTGACTTTCATTTTTAACAAGATTCTTCAAGTTGATTTGTGCTAGATCAATTTGCTTGAGATTTTATATCTAATGCAATGTCCATGAGGCCTTATTCATAAACAGAGTCTTACCTAATTCACGATGTTAACTGTACAGATTTTGAATTGGAAGATAATGAGGATTTCAAAGATGAATTTGAGGAAGAAGAGTTTGAGAAAGAAGCAAGTCTCTTTGTGAGTTTCTTGTCTATCAATTGTTTTGCAAGCTTATGGCTAAAGAGAAGTTTGGACTAAATCGTCACAATTTGCCATTGTATCTGGATTCTTTGGAGGTTGGAGATGGTGCTGCAGGGGGAGGGATTTCCCTTGCCGGCAATTGGTGGGATAACGAAGCATTGACCATTGCACAAGAAGTTTCGGTAACATTCGGTGGCGACTTGACAATCTATGCTTTCAAAACTACGACAAATTCAAACATACGTGTGCGAATCGAAAAGCTTTCTACCAGGTAAATTGGTGACAAAATACTATGAACTGACAATTGCCGATCGAATCATGTTCTTCTAAGTAAACCTCGTCTCACAGGTATGGTTCTCCCAGTATGGAGGATATTGAGGCCTTTTCTACCGTCTATCGCTCCCGCTTAGACGAAGCTGAGCTTGCTGGAAAACTACCAGACATATCTTTGGAGGTGCCTGATCTTTATTGCCACTTCTCCACTTAGTTCATTTGTATGGTTCCTGTGTAACATTAAAAGGGTTAAAGATGGATTTACTGCTCGTTCTAGGTTTCATCCCCTGGTCTTGAAAGGGTTGTGCGTGTCCCGGAGGAGCTCGAACGGTTCAAAGACCGACCTATGTATGTGAAATATATCGTCGACAGCGACGACGACGACGACGACGTTGCGATGTCCTCCTCCTCTCAGGAAAAAGATGGTGTGTTCAGTCTCATTTCTTTGGATGTGGAATTAGGCCAATGCACATGGGGCATAGCAGACGTGAAGGTGAATAGGCAAAAGGCAGGAAAAGGAAGACCTCTAAGCAAGAAACAAAGAGAATGGCGGTTGCGAACTTCATTTGAATCTCTGCGGCTGGTCCGGTTGCATCCAGACTTCTAGACATGGCGCAGCCTTCAGGTTAGGCATGTGTTCGTGTTGATCCACCTCCCGTTAGGCTCAACGCAAGTCAAATTTTATGATATTCAATTGAATTAAATCGAATCAAATTTAAAATAAATCAAGAAGTTAAAATGACAGTGCAAGATTTGAATTTTTTTTAAAGCTTGATCTTGATGAAAGTTTATTTTTAACTTGATTCGTTTAGGTGATAGTTTGTTTGATTGTTTTTTTTTTGAAATTTTTATCTTTTAAAATTATTTATAAGTTATTTTATTTGATAATATAAATTTATTTATTTGTTTTAATTTTTTAATAAATATTTAAGATAAAATTTTATTGAAGAATATATTTTTTCTTTTTAGATAATCTGTAACTTGTGGGTTTATTTTTACCTTTGAGTATTTCGGTTTACGTTCAATTTAAGTTTTTTTTATTAAATTCAATATCAGTAGATATTGGTTAGGATCTTTGCCTCTAATTAGAGGGAAGGGTAAATAGCTTCTCTTCGATTTTGTATATAAATAATTAGCAGAAGCAAAAAAGAATATAGACAAAATAAAAACAACTAAAATAATGTTAACTCCTTTGATTTACTTGTTCTTCCACTTTTTGAGATGACTAATCCAAGAATTCACACCCACACAATCAATCTCCATTATATTTTTCTCCTTTTCAAATCAAATTTGAAGGTGGAGAAATCCTTACAAGATGATCTCTTTCTCTTACAAGATTAGAATGATTTTTGGATGAAGAAATTGAGAACTTAAAAGTTTGGAGATTTCAGAATGTGCAAAAAAAAAAAAAAAGAGATCAAGTTGTGCCTTTTTCAAGCTTCTGAAATTTGCTTTTGTATTACCTTCGACATCAGTCGACTGGTATCATGATAAGTCGACTGATGAGCTTCAATGGTCACTGTAGATTGCGTTTGATTTTCTGTCGTTAGCCTGCAACGGTAGCATATCAGTGGACTAGGATCTGACCCAGTCGACTGATCTTTCTGTTTGGTCCGGTGTTGGGTAGCAGTCGACTGATTTAGTCGACTCAACTCTTTATTTGGTGTACCAATCGATTGATCCTCTCATCAGTCGACTGATACATCATGAATGTGAGGTTCTATTTTCCCTTAGCGTAGACTTATGTCTTCAAACACCTTTCATCAGCTTTGTGCCTTAGGATGCTTCCGAGCCCTCGACTCCTCCTTGCGCTTGTCTTGAAGTGCTTCTCTCGATTTTGTCATGCTAAGTTTTCTTTTGCCAAGAGGTCGCACCTCCGGAACTTCATCCGCCAAAACAATCTTCTTGGATTCCTTGCCAAGTTTCATACCTGACTTTTCTTTGTACCTGCTTACTCAAATTTCATGTTAGATCACCAACATTGCCTAACTTAAACTCATTTAATCAAACATCAAAAGTAAATAATGTTTAGAGCATGATTACACCAATAGATATCCTAACATAGGATCAATTGTGATATTCGCTTTTACAGTTGACATATGTCCTAATAGAGGATCTAATATGGGAGAGTTTTTGGTCCCCCACTCACGTAGGATAAGTCTTTGTCAAACGGTTGATGTGGACATATTGAAGGACACATGACCATAAGGATCCCAAGAGTAGTGGTTATTCTCGGTACGAAAGGCTAGATCGGCCGACTAGATCGTGATCTGCTAACAACTCTATACGATCGCTCGACCTACAACATCATATGACCGATCAACAAGTCATTTTATATGGTCCATCGGCATATCACGTCTAACGGTAGATCGGCGCAAGGTATTGACCTCAATGCCCTTGCATACGCCCAAACATTCTCGAGTGACAGGATCCGCCCATACACATAACCGCTAGGGGTGAGTATTCGGTTAAAACCGAACCGAACCGAACCGAACTAAACCAAACCAAACCGAATAGATCGAAAATCGAATAAACTGATATTTTTCAAAATAACCGAACCAACCAAATTTCTTGATAAAAACCGAGAAAACCGAACCGATAAAATATCGGTTAATTCGGTTTTTAACCGATTTAACCGGACTTTTAAAATTTTATTCTATTTTAATTTTTTAAAAAATAAGATTTTATTTAATTTAATTATATTTTTAAATAAAAAATAATTAATTAATATTCTTATTCGGTTTAACCGAATTACAAAATTCAAAACCGAAAACCGAACCGAATTAATCAAAAATCGAACCGAATTTCAAAATTCGGTTCGGTTCGGTTCGGTTAATTCGGGTTTTTTGAATTTTTGCTCACCCCTAATAACCGTTGACTGAATCATTTTAGATATCTGAGTTAGAATTTAATCAACCATCTCCCATGGGCCTCCTCCTTTGGGGTCTTTCCATTAGGCTTCCATGTAAGCATTATGAAGGTCAATGCATGTCATCTCGATTAAGATCAAGATGACATCACCTTGCCTCTTCCTTAAAAATTGGCATGTTTCCCTCACAGGATCAGTTGCTCAGATAGTTTACAGGCCCAATACGCAGCTGCTCAGTGGCCCAATGACATAAACACTGACCTACTCAAGTTATTACTATTCTCATCACTTATAGGCCCATCTTTGACATAATCTCTGTTACATTAGATGTGACACCTTGACGGTGGAGGGTCATCAAAGGTGTATATATATAGGTATTTTTTCTCCATGGTATAGGTATATTACAATTCTCATTTTCTTCTACTTTTCTATTTCCCTTTTATCTGACTTGAATGTTGGAATATCTGTGTCGAGGATTCTCGATCTCGCGTCTGACCTTTTTTGATCTTTTCAAGAGTATTCAGGATTCTTCCTATAATCATCTCAACATAGTTTCAAGTCTTCAATAAATCCACTTGCATTTAGGGGTGAGCAAAAATTCGGTTAAACCGAATTAACCGAACCGAATTAACCGAATTTTGAAATTCGGTTCGGTTAATTCGGTTTTCGGTTTTTTTTAATAATTCGGTTCGGTTTTTCGGTTAAATCGGTTCGGTTTCGGTTTTGAGTTTTGTAATTCGGTTAAACCGAATAAAAATATTAATTTAATTATTTTTATTTAAAAATATAATTAATTAAATAAAATCTAGTTATTTTAATTAAAAATTTGAATTAAATTTAAAATTTCGGGTAATTCGGTCGAAAACCGAATTAACCGAAATTTTTTCGGTTCGGTTTTCTCGGTTTTTATCGAGAAATTCGGTCGGTTCGGTTTTTTTGAAAAAAATCGGTTTATTCGATTTTCGGTTTATTCGGTTCGATTCGATTTTAACCGAATACTCACCCCTACTTGCATTGATTGATGATGCATTGTTCTTTATAAATAAAGATCGAATTCTAATATTCTCTTTAGCTCCATCAAATCTTAACCACTGAGCCAATAGTTCAATTTAAGTTTTTTTTTATTAAATTTAACATCGATACATATCCTAACATAGGATTAGGATAGAATTGTGAGTTTGTGACACTCGTTTTATTAGTCGACATGCCCTATGGAGGATTGAATCCCCTAATATTCTCTTTAGCTGTATTATATCTTACCCTCTACGTATTGATTAACACGTGGATATTTACATGTCCTAATAGGGATTCTCTTTAGCTCCATTATATCTTAACAACTGCGCTTTGATTAATATGATCATCTCGAAGAGCCGGATAGACTCCCAAAAGCGAAATGACACTAAGAATTGTTCCAGCTAGTATCCCTCCTGCAAGAAAGATGATCATTAATAACCCATCAAAAGAATTCTCTGACGAGACCCTCCAACAATCAAGCCAGCATCCGATGGAGAAGATGAAGTAGAAGAAGAAACAACTGTAGTTAGAAAAATATATTACGTATACCTGTAGGTTAAGGGAGGAGAGTTTTATATAGTCGGGGAGTCGACAATCTCTGTCCCATTTTTGTCTCATGTGGGGACAAGATTAGGGACCACTGTCAGCTCACCGACCGGCGCCGCCTCATTTTGACATATGCAAGGGCGCCGTGGTACAGGTTGTCAGAGCTTGTCAGGAAGGTACCGTATCAACGAGATATCCACGATTCGAACACGAGTGATGTCATGCCTGAGTCGACCTGCGCCGACCTTGATACTACTTTTATCAGTGTGATGTCAGGGGGTAGGTACTGCCGCGGATAACGACAACTTCCGAGCCAGAGCACACCAAAAATGTGCATCGATCGGTTACCTCGAGGAAAACCCAGCTATGAAGCTAATGGCATACCGATCGGAACATATGTGACACACCGAGTCGGGGTGCTCGGACCTAGCTTGACCGACTCATCCTTCAGAAAACAGAATTATAACATAAGGAGAGTGCCGACCGGCTGACATTAGGTCAAAAACTCGGTATTTCCCGATGGAACTAATTCAGACTTATCCAGTTAGCTATTCGATAGGGTGATCTAACCCGAGTGGAACTTGAGCCAATGGTCAGCCGCAATGTTTCATGCCCTGCCACGCCGAGTTGTCTGAGCTTCGTTGGCAATGACGTATCTTCATGAGGCACCATGTTGGCCGACCGAACTATATATAAGTTATGTCGGGATCATAGATGGGTTTTTCCACACGTTCTAACAGAGGATTGAATCGTAGTATCCTCTTTAGTTCCATTAGATCTTAACCACTACGCCTTGATTAATCCATGGTATTTAGACTCACTACCATTCAAGGCCCATGAGTATTTGGACTCAATACCATCCAATTCATTTTTTTTTGAAATTCAACAACAGTCTATGTCCTAACATAGGATCCGAATTGTGATACTCTCTTTAACAATCGACACATATCCTCCTAAAGGATTGAATCGTAATGTGCTCTTTACCTCCGTTACATCTTAACCACTACACCATGATTAACCCGGAATGTTCAAATTTATTCATTCAAAAATTTATTAATTTAATTTAATAAATTATTTGGATTTATATATTTAATTAATTTGATAAATATTAAATGACATTTGATTTTGATTCATTTACCGCCTTAGCCTCCCCAACCTCTCCATTTAAGGCCGCGTAGGAATCGTTATGCAATATTAAGGAAGATCATTATTGGTGGATCGAGAAAAATAAAATACATAATTTATTTCTATTTTATGGAAATTAAATTTGTATCTTGGTTGGTGATGCATAAATTTTCGGCATTGTGAACTTTCGGAATTGAAGTGAACTCTAACTGTGGACTGCTCAAAGTCGAGATAATAATTACATATCTCAAACTATCAACTTTATATCACAACGTCTCAATTCTTAACCTGGTGATGTGTGGCGATGACCCTCATTTTATTCTTCTCAACAAGATAGACTTCTCAACACGATAGAAATCACAACTCTCTTCTCTATTGGTTCTCTTCTTTTTCCCTCACCTCTTTTGCATATTTCACACAAAAAGAATGCATTTATAGCAGTAGATAAGAATATGAATAATCAATCCATTAAGCTACTAACATTCATTTATATTAGTGGAGGCATGAGATGGAGTTACTCATGAAATAAAGTTACTGACATTCATTTAGTGGAGGCATGAGATGGAGTTATTCATGAAATAAAGTTACTCATTACTCTATTTGAATGCCTCATAGTGGGCACACAAGGACATTTAATTTTCATCACTAAATCACAACTCATGTGACCCATCATATCACCATATTAGGCTTCCATACAGTGTTGGGCGTTGTGCGACTTGCAAGCACACCTACATATAAAAAATTGCTCAATACACTTGTTAGGATGATTGAGTAGTCATCATTGTATCATAAGATACAAAAATCTCGCTATACCCCAGATCCAAGACTTATTACATCTATCAAGCTACTTTCCTCATTGAAAGTAATCCCCAAATGATGTTCGATTTTATATTCACTAATAAGTTTAATCTCAACATAGATAAACATAAAAGATTAGTCGGTGAATATTCTATGATGATGTATTATCCATTGGTCTTTTCTTTCCAAACTTGAATCTATCAATCTCAACACAGCTGCTTTTCTAGACCTGTCCCTCATATCTCAAATTTTCTTCCGGGCCATCAATAAACTGACCAAAGTAACAAATACTAAATCAGGACATCAAAAAATAGCTGAAAGTAATAAGGGCACAAGAAATTCCACCTTCAAGATTTTTGGATCTCACACAGTGGGGCTCGGGGATATCAAGTTATTGTCTTTTAATATGACTCCCACTATCCCAGTCGATTTTATCACATGTTGTATGAAGCACGTGCCACAATGTTAACCCCTCATCTTTTAGAAAAGGTATATGTCAGATTTCTCTAACATTGTGCAGATAGGGGACTCAGTCTACACATAAGACTCTATCTAAAGATCTCCGAGAGAGTACCTAAAAAATTTATCGTAAATGACAGATGATATCATAGATCTCAAACCTGACTTCTTACTGTTGATGCAGTCTGACCTTAATTGTTGTTTTGGTATTGACGCCGATTTAAGTTTGGTTGAGCGAATTTGGGTTAAGTCCTGCTCGGGAACTGGGCATAAAACCCTGGTGAGTGAAGCCAGGTGATGGAAATCCTGGTGAGTGAAGCCGGGTCCTGGTGAGTGAAGCCAGGTGATGGAAATCTCGGTGAGTGCAGCCGGGTCCTGGTGAGTGAAGCCAGGTGATGGAAATCCCGGTGAGTGAAGCCGGGTCCTGGTGAGTGAAGCCAAGTGATGGAAATCCCGGTGAGTGCAGCCGGGTCCTGGTGAGTGAAGCCAGGTGATGAAAATCCCGGTGAATGAAGCCGGGTCCTGGTGAGTGAAGCCAGGTGATGAAAATCCCGGTGAATGAAGCCAATCCCGGTGAATGAAGCCGGGTCCTGGTGAGTGAAGCCAGGTGATGAAAATCCCGGTGAATGAAGCCGGGTCCTGGTGAGTGAAGCCAGGTGATGAAAATCCGGTGAATGAAGCCGGGTCCTGGTGAGTGAAGCCAGGTGTTTGAAAATCCTAGTGAGTGAAGCTAGGTTGAAATCCTGGTAAGTGAAGCCGGGTCCTAGTGAGTGAAGCTAGGTGTTTGGAAATCCTAGTGAGTGAAGCTAGGTTGAAATCCCGGTGAGTGAAGCCGGGTCCCGGTGAGTGAAGCCGGGTGACCGAAACCCTGGTGAGTGAAGCCAGGTCCTAGCTTGGAGGGCTAGGTTGAAGTCCCAGTAAGTGAAGCTGGGCATGACACGAGTCAGAGAAGGGCTGGAGGCTTGTTCTCGTGACTTAGAGTGCATTTGGGCTTGCTTGGATCGGTCTGGTGACCGATCAGGGAAGTTGGCACGGTGCTCCTTCGTGGATCGGTCTAGTGACCGATCCAGTGATGACTGATCGGTCTGGTGACCGATCAGGGAGTATGTGTTTCACTCACTGCACAGCTCCTGATCGGTCTGGTGACCGATCAGGGAGCGAACAGTGAGTTGAGTTCCCCCGCTGATCAGCTCCTGAACGGTCTAGTGACCGATCCACGACTTAGGATTTGATTTCCGCTGGACTGATCAGGCTCGGACAGGGAGCTACCTGATCGGTCTGGTGACCGATCAGGCTGGAGCCTGATTGGTCTGGGGACCGATCTGGAGTGTGCCTGGATAGGTCTGGGGACCAATCAGGAGTGTGCAGAAGACTGCTGGATCGGTCTGGTGACCGATCAGGGTCCTTCTTGATCGGTCTGGTGACCGATCAGGAGCAGAACTTTAATTCAAATACGCTGTCAGAAGCTCTGATCGCGACTGTTTTCTCTGTCGATTCTCTGATACATTGCTGATTTCATTTGATATGCATTGCTAAGTCTCTGTTGGAGTGTGCAAGTGATAGCAGGTGATTCAAACACTCAAGGAGGGTCAATGGGAGGCTTTCCTTAGAACAGGTTTGTTTGTTTCTCCTTCTCAGGTTTCAACGGCAACTTAGGCATGGCTGGCGACTGACGGAGGCTCAGCTGGAGAGGGACTTCAGTGGACTGAGTGCTCAGAGAGGTCAGTGGGTTCAGGCTGTGCTCAGGGGATGCTGATGGAGCCTAGTGATGAAGCAGAAGCTTAAGAGGAAGATGAGAAGCATAAGCTTAAGAGGAAGATGAGAAGCAGAGGAAGCAAGGAGAACAAACAGGAAAACAAGCAAGTGTGGCTGTGGGTTTCGCTGTTGTTGTTGTGCTCCTTGTGTAGCTTCTCTCTTGAGCTTTCTTGCTACTGTCTTGTGAGAGATTCCTCCTTAGTCTCGTGTGCTTATCTTGTATTCATCTATTGAGGCGATTGTGGAGAGGTTGCTCCACCGAGAAGGAGGCTATTACTATCCGGGGTTCACCGGGGCTTAATCTGTCGACGATCAATTGATCGCCCACCTTACAGGCACGTTAAGGAGTAGGGGCAAGTTATCCCCGAACCTTGTACATCTCTGTGTCGTCTGGTTTGCTTTCCTTTGTTTTGTTTTGTTGCTTGTTACTTCTGTTTCTGCTTTTGTCTTCCGCTGCCTAATCTCTTAAGTGCAAAAACGTAAAAGGATAAGAAATTGTGTCTGGCTATATTCACCCCCCTCTCTAGCCATCCGGGTTACAACAAGTGGTATCAGAGCCTGGGGCTCTACTTCAACGGCTTAACATCCGAGAGCTAACAAAGATGGCCATGGGAAGAGAAGGGTTTAGCACCAGTCGACCTCCACTTTTCGACGACGCTGATTTTCCATACTGGAGGTTGAAGATGGAGTTTTATCTCAAAACCAACCTCGGCATGTGGTTTGCTGTCAAGGAAGGTTTTTCCACTCCTAAAGATGCTGAGGGAAAAGAGATGGACTTCTCAAGTTGGTCAGCAGATCAAATCTGGAGAGGTGAAGCCGATGCGAAAGCGGTGGTAACTTTGCAATGCGGGTTGACCAAGGACCAATTAATCAAGGTTGGTCCCTTCACAAGTGCTAAAGACTTTGGAACAAAGTCATTGAGCTCCATGAAGGAACCCAAGACACCCGGACTGCCAAGAAGGACCTCCTTCTCAGCCAACTCCAAAATCTGTCCATGGAAGAGGATGAAACTGTAAGTATACTTCATGGACGATTCAAAGAAATCCTCAACGGTCTCCACTCCATTAATGAGAAGGTAGAGAACCGAGATCTTATAAGGTATGCCCTCAAAGCTTTTCCTAGGAACGTCTTGTAGTCATCCATGGTGGATGCTTACGAGGTGTCCAAGGATTTATCTTTTGTTAAGTTAGAAGATCTATTTTGTGAAATGGATCTACATGAGATCTCTAACAAAAGTTCAAAAGAGAAAGGTATTGCTTTAGTAGCAGGTGACAACAAGAAGAAGAAGAAGGGGAAGAAGAAGGAGAAGGAAGTCTCTTCATCTTCATCCTCATCCTCATCCGAGTCTGAGTCCGAGGAGGAGGGCAGTTGGTCTTCTTCCTCCGAGATGACCAACTTTGTTAGAAGGATGATGAGGAAGAGCCGGCGCCTCAAGGGTAAAGGTAACTCTAGTGTAGTTAAGATTGATAAGTCTAATATTACGTGTTATGAATGTAGTAAGAAAGGACATTACAAGGATGAATGTCCAAAGTTAAAGAAGAAGAAGGATAAATCAAAGAAGAAAAAGAAGGCCTTGAGGGCCACATGGGATGAATCATCTCTAGTTCATCCGAAGAAGAGAAGGAGGAGAAGTACACTCATCACCGTGCCCTCGTGGCCATAGAGGATTCAAATGAAGAGGAGAGTGGAGATGAATCAAGCTCCTCAACCGCGCCTTCATCATCTTCGGATGATGAAGAGGTAATCTCTCCCGAGCTAGATAAATGCTATAGAACCATTGCATGTCTAGCTAGGTTGCTTAAAAAATCCAAGAACAAAGTTAAATTGTTGAAATTGGAAGTAAAAGAATTGAAATCCTCTAGGGTGGAGGATATTAATGATTTTCATGAGAAATCCTCTAAGGAAGAGGTAATGGATGACTTGCATGTTAAAAATCTTGAGGATGAAAATAAGGGCCTGAAGGGTGAAATTGAAAACCTCAAGAATATTCTTGAGAAATTTTCAACAAGTTCCAAAACCCTAGATATGATCTTAAACTCACAAAAGACGGCTTACAACAAGGTTAGTTTAGGTTACCAACCTAAAGAACCTAGTGTCATATCTTTAATGTCAAGAACCCAATTTAGAGCACAAAATAATTCTATGGTTCAAAAAGCTAGAAAGAAAATGACTAAGACATGGGTGTCAAAGTCTTTCATTGAAAGTTCATTAGGTCCTAAAATTTGGGTACCTAAAACTTCCATATTTCGAATTGTATAGCTTTGATTGAGGGGGAGCATCTATCAACATGGGAGGTTGATATTTGGTGCTCCAAACCCATGACCAAGGAAAAGAATTGTCATTCACATGGTTGGTTATAGAAAATCGAATTAAATGCTTTAAGCTTCATTGTCTTAGTTCTCATAATAATATAATCCCTTGACTAATGATTTTTATAGAATTCATGTGTTAAAGTACTTAGTCATGGTATAATCTACCTTAGTATTTAAGTTCTTCCATGATCAAGTATGTCATGATTTTCTTGTATGTGTTAGACAACATGAATGCATGCTAAAGAACAAGTATGGACACATGAATTAGTATTGATCCAAAAATCACTTTGAAAACTTCATCATACATGATTAGACAAAGAACATGAACTTAAGGTTTATGATTTTTTTTTGTTCAAACCTGATATGTTTCATATGCTGAATACTAAATGGATTATCAAGTTTGGGGTGTCACATGCCTAACACTTAGTTGTTCAAGATCTAAGAGTAACTTGTATTATCAAGGTTGTTTGGAATAAACATAATCTACTTGGAACATAAGTAATCATGCATAAGTGTGATTTATTTTTGTAATGAAGGTCTACCATGATCAGATTTGTTCCCAAAACAAAGAGGAAAGTAACTAATCCATCCCTACTAAATAGCAATATACATCCATGCTAGTCATGATCATGAATTTTATGTTCAAGTGGTTGTATGTATACCTGCCTTGAAATCTTGATACAAACATGCTATAAACATACAAATTGTTCAAAATTTTGGAAATTCGATCATGATGTGATCTGATCATATTTAAGATATCAATGTGGTATAAGCATGTTTTGGAATTTGATCATGTTTTAGAAATATGATATTAGTATCATATTTTAATACAAACTTGAGAAATGAATCTTGGTTAATGGAACTTTGATTGGATTAGGGGTTAAATCTGTTTGCATTAGGGTTTAGAGGGCTTAAAAGTTGAAGCAGATTCGTTTCTGAAACTGATCAATTTCAGAAAATATACTGTATCAGACCTGATCGGTCCACTGACCGATCAGGACTCACCCTGATCGGTCTGGTGACTGATCAGGAATCATACTGATCGGTCAGGTGACCGATCAGACCAACACTGATCAGAGGTATCAGACTACTCCTCAGTCCGATCCCATTTCATCAAGTTGTATCAGATCACCTGATCATACTGATACACACAAATCTGATACAAACCAAGTACAATTGAAACATACTTGATCCTCCATTGGTACAAACCTGGTACTAAGTGAGTACAAATTTGAATTTTTAAGATCCTTGATTCTCAGAAATTTTTCTGAAACATCAAGTATTAAAATGCTGATTTGATACAAACCTATGTTGGGATGTTCAAATTCATAAGAAAGGGTTTGTTGAGTCATGACTCTTGTTCTTAATGCCGTGTTTCGAAAATTTTTCTGAAATGACGAATATCAATGGAGTCTACACCTTGTTTTGGAATGCAATTTGTTAATGCAGTCTGATCAGGAATGTATCAGAGTTTCAGAAATTTTTCTGAAATCTGATCGTTCCCCAGACTAACAAGAAATATTTCTATATCAAATAATCAACGAACCTGATCGATCACAGAGACCAATCAGGATTATGTGTCCGATACAGCTACATTCCTTACTCGTCATATGAAACATATACATGTTTGACCATGATATATTTCTGTATATGTTTTCATATGCAATTCAAAAGTTTACCTTTGATTATTTTGGGTTTGGGGAGAGACCCGTGTTTGAAGGGGAGGTATGTTTAAACTTAATAACCATACCCTTTTCGATGTTTGACAAAGGGGGAGAAAATGGTTGATTAAGTTTAGGGTTATTGTAGGGGGAGGATTTTGATTCCCTTACGATAATTGAACTGCCTTCAATTGATCATTAATGCCTAAACTTAAATCGGGTTGTCAAACAACAAAAAGGGGGAGATTGTTGATGCAGTCTGACCTTAATTGTTATTTTGGTGTTGACACGTATTTAAGTTTGGTTGAGCGAATTTGGGTTAAGTCCTGGTCGGGGACTGGGCATGAAACCCTGGTGAGTGAAGCCAGGTGATGGAAATCTCGGTGAGTGAAGCCGGGTCCTGGTGAGTGAAGCCAGGTGATGGAAATCCCGGTGAGTGCAGCCGGTTCCTGGTGAGTGAAGCCAGGTGATGGAAATCTCGGTGAGTGAAGCCGGGTCCTGGTGAGTGGAGCCAGGTGTTTGAAAATCCTAGTGAGTGAAGCTAGGTTGAAATCCTGGTAAGTGAAGCCGGGTCCTGGTGAGTGAAGCCAAGTGTTTAGAAATCCTAGTGAGTGAAGCTAGGTTGAAATCCCGGTGAGTGAAGCCGGGTCCTGGTGAGTGAAGTCGGGTGACCGAAACCCTGGTGAGTGAAGTCAGGTCCTAGCTTAGAGGGCTAGGTTGAAGTCCCAGTGAGTGAAGCTGGGCATGACACGAGTCAGAGAAGGGCTGGAGGCTTGTTCTCGTGACTTAGAGTGCATTTGGGCTTACTTGGATCGGTCTGGTGACCAATCAGGGAAGTTAGCACGGTGCTCCTTCGTGGATCGGTCTGGTGACCGATCCAGCGATGACTGATCGGTCTGGTGACCGATCAGGGAGTATGTGTTTCACTCACTGCACAGCTCCTGATCGGTCTGGTGACCGATCAGGGAGCGAACAGTGAGTTGAGTTCCCCCGCTGATCAGTTCCTGAACGGTCTGGTGACCGATCCACGACTTAGGATTTGATTTCTGCTGGACCGATCAGGCTTGAGCCTGATCGGACAGGGAGCTACCTGATCGGTCTGGTGACCGATCAGGCTGGAGCCTGATTGGTCTAGGGACCGATCTGGAGTGTGCCTGGATAGGTCTGGGAACCAATCAGGAGTGTGCAGAAGACTGCTGGATCGGTCTGGTGACCGATCATGGTCCTTCTTGATCGGTCTGGTGACCGATCAGGAGCAGAACTTTAATTCAAATACGCTGTCAGAAGCTCTGATCGCGACTGTTTTCTCTGCCGATTCTCTGATACATTGCTGATTTCATTTGATATGCATTGCTAAGTCTCTGTTGGAGTGTGCAGGTGATAGCAGGTGATTCAAACACTCAAGGAGGGTCAATGGGAGGCTTTCCTTAGAGCAGGTTTGTTTGTTTCTCCTTCTCAGGTTTCAACGGCAACTGAGGCATGGCTGGCGACTGACGGAGGCTCAGCTGGAGAGGGACTTCAGTGGACTGAGTGCTCAGAGAGGTCAGTGGGTTCAGGCTGTGCTCAGGGGATGTTGATGGAGCCTGGCGATGAAGCAGAAGCTTAAGAGGAAGATGAGAAGCAGAGGAGGCAAGGAGAACAAACAGGAAAACAAGCAAGTGTGGCTGTGGGTTTCGCTGTTGTTGTTGTGCTCCTTGTGTAGCTTCTCTCTTGAGCTTTCTTGCTACTGTCGTGTGAGAGGTTCCTCCTTAGTCTCGTGTGCTTATCTTGTATTCATCTACTGAGGCAATTGTGGAGAGGTTGCTCCACCGAGAAGGAGGCTATTACTATCCGGGGTTCACCGGGGCTTGATCTGCCGACGATCAAGGGATCGCCCACCTTACGGGCACGCCAAGGAGTAGGGGCAAGTTATCCCCGAACTTTGTACATTGCTGTGTCATCTGGTTTGCTTTCCTTTGTTTTGTTTTGTTGCTTGTTACTTCTGTTTCTGCTTTTGTCTTCCGCTGCCTAATCTCTTAAGTGCAGAAACGTAAAAGGACAAGAAATTGTGTCTGGCTATATTCACCCACCCTCTCTAGCCATCCGGGTTACAACACTTACAAGCAATATGGATGTGACTACGCCCATGTCGGTCATGTTACACATGACCTCATCCTGAACACATATCAGAGCGACTTAAGTTCTAGCAAGGCTATTCTCAAAACCTCTTACAGCTAGAAATCATCTTTTCCCCATTCTTGGAGGTGGTCACTCGTGTGATAGTGTCGACCTTGCCTTCCTGATATATCTATTATATCATTGAACATACATTTAACAAGTCCATTATAAAGACGTTATATACATAAGTGTGACTAGTTAATGCATAAAAAATTATATATGTCATTAAGCATCACTATAGTCAATTTGATACAAACTAAGGGGGCGTTTGATTTAGGGTAATAGGGACTAGGGAATGGGAATGGATGGTAATCATTCCCATTGACACTATTTGGTAAGTGTCAATGGGAAAGAAAATAAGGGAATCATTCCCTCATTTTCATTCCCTACTCCCCCCTCATCAATCAAATTCCTCAATCATTCCTTCCTTTTCATATATCCAAAACACTCCTTTTTTTATTTTATATTTTTCATTTTACTATTTCTTTTTATATTATCTCATTTTTACTTTCTCTCTCTACATTTTAAAATTTCTCTCTGCATATTTATTCTTTTCTCTCTCTACATTTTCTATCATTTTCTCTTTCTATATTTTCTATTATTTTCTCTCTCTACCTTTCTGATCTCATTTTCTCTTTATATATTTTCAATATTATTTTCTCTCTCTACTTCTCTTATTATAATTTATCTATCTTAATTTTTCACTTTTTTTTAATATTTTCTATATCACTTTTTCTCTATATTTTTTATATCATTTTCTCTCTCTATATTTTCTATATCACTTTCTCTCTCTCTACCTTTCTCATCTCATTCTCTCTGTGTATATTTTATTAATCACTTTCTCTCTCAACCTCTCTTATCATAATTTATTTATCATTATTTTTCATTTTTTTTGTATATTTCATATATCACTTTCTCTCTCTATATTTTCTATATCACTTTCTCTCTCTATATTTTCTATATCACTTTCTCTCTGTACTCTCTCATCTCACTTTCTCTCTATATATTTTCAATATCACTTTCTCTCTATATATTTTCAATATCACTTTCTCTCTATACCCTCTTATTATAATTTATTATCTTTATTTTTTTACTTTTTCTCTATATTTTTTATATTAGTTTCTCTCTCTACATTTTCTATATCACTCTCTCTCTCTACCTCTCTCATCTCATTTTCTCTCTATATATATTTAATATTCTTTTCTCTCTCTACCTCTCTTATCATAATTTATCTATATTTATTTTTTACTTTTCTCTATCTTCTATCACTTTCTCTCTCTACATTTTCTATATCATTTTTTTCTCTCTATATTTTTTTTAATAATTTCTCTCTCTATTTTTTATCACATCTATCTTATCGTATTTTTTCTCTTTACTTTTTATCTTTATTTTCTCTATTATTGTATTTTCTCCTATTTTTTTTCTTCTAATTTCTTGTTTTTACCTTCTCATAATTTCTCTCTATATTTTTCTAATTTATCTCTCAATTCATTTTATTTCACTTTCTCTATTTTGTAATAATTCTATTATTTTAGGTAACTTTGAAATTTTTATGGATTCCCATTACTAAAGTTAAACTGAACCAAACATCATCAATGACAATAATTTTCATTCCAGGATTTGAACCAAACACTACCAATGGAATTATGATTCTCATTCCCATTGACCCCTCAATGAATCCCATTACCATTCCGATTAACAAATTTGAACCAAACGCCCCCTAATAAATGTCTTAAAATACACAAACCCAATGACTCTTTATGCCTAATAAAAGAGTCTCTACTAATAGGTTTGGTGAAGGGGTCAACAACCATGTTGCGTGTTGAAATGTACTTGATTATCACTTTATTCTTCTCAATGATATCTCTCACATAATGATATCTAGTATCTATGTGTTTGGTTCTACTATGAAACTTAAGGTTTCGAGTGTAAGCGATAGCGATCTGAATATCACAATAAATCATTACTGGTCTCCCACTATCCACTACAATCCCTAAGTCATCTAATAGTCTTCGGAGTCAAACACTCTCTTGAACGGCTAATGAGCAAGCTACGAACTCAGCCTCCATTGTAAATAAAGCGACACAGGTTTGCTTCTTACTATTGCAGCAAATGGCTCCGCCATTGAACAAGAAAGCAAAACCTAACGTTGATTTTCGTTTGTCCAAATTGCCTCCCCAATCGGCATCTGAATATCCCACAAGTCGCAAATCACTTCCTCCATAACACAGAGAGAAGTTCGCAGCTCCTTTAAGATACCGAAAAATCCTTTTCACTGCTCTCTAGTGACCCCTTTCAAGGTTTGCTTGATATCTACTTACCAGGCTAATTGCATAACATATATCTGGTCGTGTACACGTCATTACGTACATTATACTTCCTACTGCACTTGAATAAGGTACTTTACTCATTTCTTTTACTTCTACCTGAGTTTTAGGATATACTTTCAAGTTCAAACCTTCACCTTTAGTGATTGGAGTATCAATGGGATTATTATCACTCATTCCAAAGCGTTCGAGAATTTTCCTAATGTAGGCCTCTTGTAAAAGCGTCAATACTCTTCTCGAGCGATCCCTCTAAATCTTTACTCTAATAATGAACTCAGCTTCACTCATGTCTTTCATGTCGAAGCTAGATGGCAATCATGTTTTAATGGCTATAAAATACTCAATGTTGTTCCCAACCAACATTATATCATCCACATATAACGACAAAATCACAAAAGAGTTATCTAACTTTTAAAAATAGACACAATGATCCTCCTCGACCATTGTAAAACCATAAGATATCGCCTCCTCGTGAAATCTTAGGTACCATCGTCAGGATGATTGCTTTAGGTTATATATCGATTTTTGTAGTCGACAGATCTTATCCTCATGACCTACTAAAACAAACCTGAGGGTTGTTCCATATAGATCTCCTTATCCAAACTTCCATTAAGGAAAACGGTCTTAACATCCATCCGTAACTCTAGATTTAAACTTGCAATTATTGCTAAAAGTAAACGGATCGATATAAACTAAAAATGATGAACCAGGCAGCAGACAAATTGAACCTGGGGTGACCGGCCCGGCCCCACGGAAGTTTCCCACCGGTCACCAGGGTAAATCGGGAAGCGCTCGCGGTGGCCAATCTAGAAGCCCAGCGGCCCAGGGTTCGCGCCCCATTTGGAGGAAAAATTCCTGCAAAATGCGCCGTAGCTGGGGATCGAACCGTGGATGCGTGGATTAACAACTAGTGACCTTACCGCTGCACCATAGCCCCGGGGGCCGGATCGATATAAACTAGACTACATGAGAGAAAGTCTCCTCGTAGTCAATGCAGTTTGTTTGTGTGTAACCCTTGGCTACAAGACGAGTTTTATATTTCTCAATCGATCCATCGACTTTTCTCTTGATTTTGAGAACCCACTTGTTCCCAATAACCTTTCTACCCTCAGACAAGTCCCAGACCTTGTTGACATTCACTGATTCCAATTACTCTTGCATGGCCATCAACCATTGGTCGTTTTGAGAACCCTCGAGGGCCTCTCCAAAAGTCGTTGGTTCATCATTGTCCTCTAGAGTCGCAACGAGAATTTCTTTCTCAATAGGGAAACAACGACGAGGTATATTTCCCCGAACACTCCTTCGAGGAGAGAGAGTCTTCTCACCTTCAGATGGACTACTCCCACTTGGACCAAGATTCATAACAAGGATTTGAATCCCGCTATTGGGCTTGGCTATTCCACTAGGCTTATCCATCTCATAGAAGGTGTAGTCTCGATCGATTTCTCCTCTCTTAAGAAAATCATTCTCGAGAAACATGACATCACGAGATTCAAACTCAGTTATTGTGTCGTCCGTATATTCTCCTAGGAACATGTATCCATTAAAATGTTCGGAGTATCTAAAGATACACTTCTTTCCTCATGGGCCTAGCTTACTGTACTTGTGAGAGAAATCTCTAACATACGCAGCACAACCCCGTGACCTTAGATGGTTAAGGACAAGCTGTCTCCTTGTCCAAAGCTCGTATGGGGTGCTAACTATGGACTTTGTTGGAACACGATTAAGGGCATAGACTGCAGTCAATAACGGGTCCCCCCCAATGAGATATTGTTAAATTGGTTTGTGCCATCATAGATCTCATCATCTCCAATAGAGTCATATTCCTTCTCTCAACGACTTCGTTCTGTTGAGGAGTAGCAGGAATAGTCAACCGTCTTGTAATGCCTTTTACAAAACAGAGCTCTTTAAATTGCTTTGACAAATACTCGCGCCCTCGATCGATTCTGAGAGTTTTCACTCTAATGTTTAGCTGATTTTCAACCTCGCTAATAAACCTCCTAAAGCACTCCCTCAAACTTGGGTGTGATCAGGTAGACAACCAAAACACATGAATTCATCTATAAACGTAATAAAATACATAGCTCCGTTTCGAGCTCTCACATTCATGGGTCCACAAATGTCAAAATGAACCAATTGTAATGGAGTCTCAGCCCTCATTGCCTTTTCAAATGGTTTTCTCGTAGTTTTGCCTTCTAGACAAAACTCACATAAGGGCAACTCAACCTTTGTTAGCCGGCCTAACGCGCCACATGTTGCTAATCAGCCCGTCCTCTCTTATCCTATTTGACCGAGTTTGCTATGTCAAATGTTCACATCATTCACTACACTATCAAATGTAAAAGCAAGGGTAGATATAGGATAAAACACATAAAAAGAAATTAAGTTCAGTGCATATAGTCCCTCATGGACTAAATCAGAACATATTAAAGTACTGTTATGCGAGATGAAAACCTTAAGGTTTCCAATTATAACACAATATTCTAACTAGTCTAGACAACGGGTAGAAATTAGATTCCGCCTTATTTCTAGAGCATATAACACGTCATGGAGATACAAGACGATTATTTTACAATAGCTTGCAAGTGTCAATCCCACGCACCTCCGCAAATACCTCATTCCCCACATATAACCTTCTTGCATGTGAGCTCAAACAATGAAATTCCACATATGCACTCCTATCACGAGCTATATGGTCTATGGCTCCTAAGTCTACACTCTATAAAGGAGAGGAGCTAGTGAATATCACACTAGATGACACATAACTCATATCATGTAAAGAAAAAGGATATACCTTTCGCTCGCTACACTCGCAAGCGAAATGCCCTGGCTTACCACATACATAGCATTGAACATTATTCTTTATGAAGTCCTTCTTGCTTTTCTATCCCTATCCTTTTTCGTCGATCTTTGCAAATGGCTTCTTCTTGGCACGACCTTTGAACTTCTTCTCATGCTTGCGCCACTTGCGCTTTGAACCCCGGGAGCCCTTACTCGTCTCCACAAAGTAAGCATAACCTGAAGTAGACCTGGTCACCTCCTGGCGCTCTTCCTCAAGCTCACAATGCCTACTCACATCCATGAAAGTGCAGATACTTTCAGTGTGTGTGAGATAGGTCTTAACAATATCCTAGGAGTCAGGCAAGGATTGGATCACTTCTAATACTTGAAGCTCATTTGACATAGACTCTCCCATATTCTTCAGAGAGACAATCATGCTCGACGTATGCATTAAGTGTTGTTTCATAGTATGATCATACCTCTTCTTATAAGTTATGAACTTATAGGTCAGCATCCTCAACTTAGGAGCTGACAGGGTGCCATAATGTTCTTTAAGAGCATGCCAGACCGACACAGCAGTAGAGTATTGTTCATAGATCGAAATTAGTTCATCGTGCATGCTACTGAGAAAAATTACCCTAACTTGACCTCCTTTTTCCAAGATATATCTCTTGATCCCGTTTGGCCTATGTAGTGGTACCCTCCCTAGGGTCCACCATCTCATGCTTAAAAGTCTACTTGAGTTCTTGTTCCTCGAAAACAAACTAAATCTTCCGGTGCCAAATTTCATAGTTGTCACCGCTCAGCTTGTCTCCCTTCAAGATCCAATATGACATTCTTTGTTGCAGCCATATCTTTATTACACAGAATAGAGAGACGTTAGTGACAATTGATACTTAATATCTCAATTTTGTGTATCCTATAATCCATCTTAATTCAAATGACTCGAATACAAATTCCAAGATGACAGTATGAGTCAACATATACCATATATCACAATCTGAAATTGTTTCTCACCGTTCTAATTAAGATGATGGTTCTGATTAAGATGATGTACCCAAGTAATTACATTATATCCTCAAGGCTAACCTATGTGCCACCGTGAGAGTTCATGTCACACTTCTCGGAATTGGACCTCTTCGCTTTCCTCGAGACATTCGATTTAAGCCAACATCAAATGGTTGTGTCCCACTCTGAGCCATAAATTGAGTGTCATTCTGACAGGTGCCAAGCAATACGTATGTCGCACAACCGAGCACCTCTGCATGCCGAGCACTACTTCTTGCATCATGTTCCCGAGAACCTGTGCTAAGAGCACGGAAGTTTTGTGAGCAGCTACACACATCCACTAAGCATTTCTTCTCAGGCTTCCTAAGTACCTCTGCGTGCCCGAACGTCTTGAGAAAGAAAAAACTTTACGCGCACATTTTTCAACCAGGTTCATGAGTTTCTTACTAGCGAATTCGTTGGTCGATTGGTCAACAATGTGCATCAAACCAACTTGACTTTGAAACCAATGTCGGATCGAGAAAAGTAAAACACAATTTATTTTTACTTTGAAAATTAAATTTGTACCTTGATTGCTAATGCACAAATCTTCGACACGATCTTTTAAAATTGATATGAAGTCTAACTGCAAACCGCTCAAGGTCGAGATGATAATCATATATCTCCAACTATCAACTTTATGTCACAACGTCTTAACCCTTAACCTGATAATGAACCTGATAATGTGTGGCGATGACCCTTTTTTTTTTCTTTCTACAAGATAGACTTCTCAACAAGACAGAGACCATAACTCTTTTCTCTCTTCATTCTCTTCTTTTCCCCTCACCTCTTACTTGTGCATACTTCACAAAAAAAGTATGTATTTATAGGAGAAGATAAGAATACAAATAGTCAATCTATTAAAAGAGCTACTAAAATGCAATTATGTTAGTGGAAACATGAGATAGAGTTACCCGTGAGATAGAATTATTAACATTCACTAAATGAGATGAAGTTATTCATGAGATGGAGTTACTCGTTACTCTATTTGAATGCCCTATAGTAGGCATAAGTTACTTACAATTGTGAATGCGATCGTGGTTGGTACTGGTAAGATCAATTATGGAGTGGCTTTATCGAGTAAACGTTAACGTTGTAAGGAATTGTGAGCTACGAAAGGGGATTAGAAGAACAGCAGCACAATGTCTAGTGATCACCATTGCATTCGCATCGACCTCGCGTCAGTAGAATCATCGCTTATCGAGTCAACTTTGATTCGAAGATGGATCCAGCACTACGATCTTCGGCCGCTTGTTCTGCTTGCGCTTCTTCTCCGATCCACTAGATTCTTCCTTCTCGTCGCTTGAGTCGTCGCCTGTGTCGGTGGAGGCGTCGCTAGCGGCCAGCAGCGACGGCGGCGTGACGCCGCTCACGGCAGCCTCTGCCGCCGCCACGGCTTCATCGTCGTGGAGGTCGGCGACGCCCAGGAGCAGATCCATCTCGATGTACTCGTTGCCGCTGAGCACCTCGACGTCGTAGTCCGCGTGCGATCTCTCGCGGACGTCGAGCTCCAGTTTGTCGTTGGCTTTGGCGATCACGCCCAGGAAGTCCTTCACCTTGTCCATCACTTGGCTTCGAGGTGCCGCCGCCGCCCCCGTGGTTTTGGCCGCTCTGGCGGTGCGCCCTCGCTTATGCGTCGTGCCGGACAGGAGAAGCCTGTGCAGGAGCGAGGGCGCCGATGGCTTGTCCAGGAGCTCCCTGCCGTTTTCCGCCGCCATCGAGAAGAAGGAAAGGTATCGGTGGGGATCAAGTTCAAAACCTAATTAAGAGGCGAACTTAAAGCGGCAGATCGTGTTGGTCTCCGCCTCGGGGGCTGGGCCGGTCTTTTGCCCAGCCCGGAACATAACAAAGCCCATCCTGATATATCTTCACACATATAATAAATTTCGAATTACAATATTAAAATTTTGTTATTTGACCCTTTTCTTAGAGTAGGTGCAGTGTAACGATAAAATTGTTATTATATGATCTTAATGTATCCATATATACAGATTGGAATCGTGAAAATAATCTCTTACGATGCTGTCTTTTATTTGATGCTTTTCTTTAGTTTGCCTCCTGCTATTATCCATGCTCATCTTCTTGGGCCGGAAGAGTGAGACCGTCGCGACCATGAGGCCTAATAAAGAAGCTCCTCTGCTGCCGCAACCATGATATCTCCGGTGAAAAGGAGAGGAGCAAAAAAGAGTGAGAGTTGAGCAAGAAGGGAAAGTACCATATAAAGCCATACTGTCAAGATGATGAACAAGAATAATAAAATAGTAGAATATTATATAATTTTAGGGCTTGACAATCAAATGTCAACGCGATGAACAAGACGAGAGTATTATATATATATATATATATATATATATATATATATATATATATATATATATATATATATATATATATATATATATATATAGAGAGAGAGAGAGAGAGAGAATTGCTATCTTACGGATCCGTGCGGACCGCAATGCCAGACCGATCAGGCAACTGCCTGATCGGTCTGCAGGCGTTGCTGACGGTGCATCGATGGTGGCAATTGGAACCATCGGCGGCCTTCGGTCGCCGCCCCCGAGCAAAACTATAACCCAGGGGGTGAGCGATGAACCCTAGGGGTAGTGGTGAATGTTGAATTTTATTTGGAATTTCAAATTTATTGAAGGAAGTTTAGTCCCACATTGCTAAGCTATCGGAGTTGGAATGCCTTATATATATGAAGTCATTCCAACCATGCTTAGATGGCTTAGGGGGACCTACACGCATGCGCGGGTTGAGCCCAAACCAGGTGGTTTCAGGAGGTCTGGGCCGAAAATCCATAAACCGGGCGCGACGCACGCGATTATCGCGCGCAGGGGGGGGGGGTGCAAATCCCCAGCCCGTGAGCCTCGCGCTTGCGGGCGGCCCGGTTTGGTTTTGCAGATTTCGGTTCGGTTTGATTCCTAAACTAATTTGGTTTGGTTTTATTTTTTCTTTCCTTTCATTTATTATTATTATTTTTATTCTTTTTTTGAGAAATCGCGCCCTTCCCAACGGCGCTCTACGCGACTCCTCGCTTCGCGTGGTCGCGATTCCTTAGAGAGAAGAGGCAAAGGTTTGCCTCTTCGGATCTATAAAAGGAGAAGGGGAAGAAGTAGAAGACTCACTGCTTTCTTCTCTCCTTCTCCCTCTGAGCGATCGGCGCATTACTCCTTTCGCTTTTCGCTTTCTTCGGTCGGTTTTGGATCTTGAGGCTTCGCCTTGTGTGATCTGAGGTTGTCACCGTGGGCAGCGATCGTCTTGGAGTGCACCTACGACGCTGCGTGGTTGTCGGATCTTGGGGGAATTTTGCCGGGAGCCTTTGCACCGTAGGGTGGCAATCAATTCTCTAAGGACAGTCGGCACGCCGGCGCTTCAATTGGATAACTATTCCTAACTCTGCGCTTTTCTTATCATATTCCTGCATCTATATATTTTATTGTCTACTTAAGTACCTGCTTTATTGTATTTTACAATCTTAGAGAATTGATTATACCTAAGTAGATATGTTAAATGTTAGAATGTCGGGGTCTGATGAGGCTAGCGCCAAATCCGAGAGGTTTTCCGGGCAAAATTTCAAACGTTGGCAACAACAAATGAAATTTTTGCTTACTACGCTGGGGCTTTTCTCCGTTATAGAATCGGATCCTCCTTCACCTGATGAAGAACAACCTGCCCGTAGTGCTTCTACTGAGAGGTTTAAACAGAGGGATTATCTCTACCATGGGAGAATCCTGTCCGCCCTCTCAGACGCACTATTTGATGTGTACTGTTCTACAACCTCGGCCAAAGAGTTATGGAAATCTTTGGATAAAAAATATAACTCCGAGGACTCTGGTTTAGAGAAGTACACCGTGGGGAAGTTCTTAAACTTCAAAATGGTTGAAGGTAGATCCGTCATTGAGCAGACCCATGAATTTCAAATTTTGATTCACGGTCTTGCCGATGGAGAAATGCCGATACCCGAGAAACTTCAAGTCTTGTCTATCATCGAAAAGTTGCCTCCGAGTTGGAAAGATTTTGGCATGACACTTAAACACAGGAGAGGTAAAATCTCTCTTGAAGATTTAATGATTGCCTTAAATATCGAGGAAGAACATCGGAAGTAACATAAGGATGATGATAAGGGGATACCTATGGAATTTGCTCCAAAGGCAAATGTGGTGGTCTCTTCTGACAAGAACAAATTCAAAAATCAAAAAATGAAAAACAAAATGAAACCCAAACCAAAGGTTCAGAAGAAGCATGGGACTAGGCCGTGCTGGGCTTGTGGACAAGTTGGACATTTTGCCAAATTCTGTCCTGAACGGAAGGACAAGAAGAAGAACCAAGGCAATGTGCCCAACACCAAGGCGCAGGTCAATGTTGTGACTAGCACCAACATTGGGTTCGTTTCCATTAACCCCGAACTAAATTTGATTTATCAACTCAATGAGTGGTTAGTTGATACAGGTGCTAATGTGCACTGTTGTGCTGATCGCTCTGCCTTCCTTACTTATCAGGTAATTGAAGGCACTTCCGTAACCATGGGGAATCATTCTGCAGCCAGAGTGTTAGGGATTGGACGAGTTGACTTGAGATTTACCTCAGGAAAGGTCCTGTCACTGCATGAGGTGCATCATGTTCCAGCGGTCCGACGAAATTTGATTAGCGGGTCAAAATTAGTTCGTGCTGGTTATGAGCTAAACTTCAAATGTAATAAAGTTGTTTTGTTACATTTAGGAACCTTTATTGGAAAGGGTTACCTTAATGAAGGTTTATTTAAACTCAATGTTGAAAATATGATTATTAATAAAATTAGTGACATTGGTTGTTTTTATAACATTGAGTCTTATGATATGTAGCATGATAGATTAGGACATGTTAATTTTCAAACTATAAAAAGGATGATGAATCTTGACATGATTCCTAAATATGCCATAAATGATAAGAAAAAATGTGAAGTTTGTGTGCAATATAAATATCCCCGTAAACCCTTCAAATCAGTTGATAAAAATTCTAATATTTTAGAGTTAATTCATACTGACTGTTGTGAGTTTAACAGTTTAATAACGAGAGACCATAAAAGGTATTTCATTACCTTCATTGATGATTACTCTCGTTATTGCTATGTTTATTTGCTGAAAACTAAAGATGAAGCTTTAGATAAATTTATTATCTTCAAATCTGAAGCTGAAAATCAAACAAACCAAACCATTAAGAGGATAAGGTCCGATAGGGGTGGAGAGTTCACCTCAAACCCGTTTCAAAAATTCTATCAAGATTCAGGTATAATTCATGAGGTCACTGCTCCATATAGTCCTCAATCTAATGGTGTAGCAGAACGCAAAAATCGAACCCTTGAAGATATGATTAATTCTATGTTAGGAAGTTCTGGGTTACCCAACTTCTTGTGGGGGAGGCTCTATACACTGCTTATTATATATTAAACAGAGTACCAATGAAGTCAAGGGATAAAAGCCCATATGAACTTTGGAAAGGTCGAACGACAAGTTTAAAATACCTTAAAGTGTGGGGGTGCCTTGCAAAAGTGCTAGTACCTGAACATAAAAGGAAAAAACTTGGTCCAAAGACTGTAGATGGTGTCTTCTTGGGTTATGCTCAGAATAGTTCTGCATATAGGTTTCTGATTATTAAATCAGAAATTTCTGGAATAGATGCAAACACTATTGTAGAACTTCGTGATGCTACATTCTTTGAGGATATATTTCCTATGAAGACTAGAACACCTCAGTCTATCTCTAGTACTCCTACTAGAGATGACATTGCCTCCATAGAGGTCCCATTATCCTTAGTGGGTGTACCTTCCTCAAGTCACTCTAGATTAGATGAATCTAGTGAGTGTACAGAATTGAAAAGGGGCAAAAGGCAACGTGTGTCTAAAGATTTAGGCCAAGACTTTATCACCTATAATATAGAAGGTGACTCTGTGACATATAGAGATGCTATGACTTCTCCTGAAGCTAAGCACTGGAAAGAAACCATTAAAAATGAAATGGACTCTATTATCTCTAATGCCACTTGGGAGTTAGTGGATTTGCCTCCTGGTTGCACCACCATTGGATGTAAATGGGTATTTAAGAGGAAGTTAAAACCTGATGGGTCAGTAGATAAGTTCAAAGCCCGCCTGGTTGCTAAGGGATTCAAACAGAAAGAAGGGATTGACTATTTTGACACTTATTCCCCTGTTACTAGAATTACTACAATCCGAGTATTGATAGCACTGGCATCCATATATCATCTTGAGGTCCATCAAATGGATGTCAAGACGGCATTTCTTAATGGAGATCTTGAAGAAGAGATATATATGGATCAGCCAGAGGGATATGTAGTTTCTGGAAGTGAGAATAAAGTCTGTAAGTTAGTAAAATCTCTTTATGGTTTGAAGCAAGCCCCAAAGCAATGACACGAAAAATTTGATAGAGCTATGCTATCATTTGGCTTTGAAATTAATGACTCTGATAAATACGTATATACTAAAATGAAAGGTGATAAATGTATCATTTTATGTTTATATGTAGATGATATTTTACTGTTTGGATCTAACCTTTCAATTATTAACGAGACCAAGGCTCTCTTAAGTGGTAAGTTTGACATGAAGGATATGGGTTGTGCTGATGTGATTTTAGGGCTGAAGTTGACTCGCTCAACTGATGGAATAGCAATTTCTCAGGCACACTATGTTGAGAAAGTGTTAGAGAAATATGGCTATAGCCACATAAAATCTGTAGTCACACCCTATGATCCTTCAAAGACTCTCCACAAGAATAAGAGTGGCGTGGCTGTGTCTCAATTAAGATACTCCCAAATAATTGATAGTCTAATGTATTTGGCAAATTGTTCTAGACCTGATATTTCGTTTGCTATAACTAAATTGAGCAGGTTTACCAGCTGTCCGGACAGAACACATTGGGATGCATTAGACAGAGTACTCAGATACCTAAAGGGTACTATATCCTTGGGCTTGTGCTATGGGAGGTTCCCTGCAGTCCTGGAGGGATATAGTGATGCCAGTTGGATAGCTGACACCGCTGAGTGTAAAGGCGTTACTGGCTATGTTTTTACACTTGGAGGCGGTGCAGTTGCTTGGAGGTCTGTTAAACAGACGATCATATCCCGTTCTACAGCTGAGGCAGAATTGTGTGCTTTGGATACCACAGTAACTGAAGCTGATTGGCTTAAGGGTCTTCTTACTGAGATTCCCTTGATTGAGAAGCCAATACCTCCTATTTCAGTGAACTGTGATAATCAAACAACAATAGCTCAGATTAGAAGCTCCAAGTATAACCAAAAATAGAAGAGACATGTACGAATAAGATTGAAATCTGTTCGTGAGCTAGTGTCTCTAGGAGTGGTGTCATTGGACTTTGTAAGTTCTAAAGACAATATTGCTGATCCACTCACAAAAGAACTTGATTCTGAGAAAATCAAGAGATCCAGTAAGGGAATGGGACTGAGGCCTATTCTGGTTTCATCTATAGCGGCAACCCAATCTATCTGATTGGAGATCCCAAGAAGTAGGTTCAATGTGGCATAAACAAGCTATAAGGGTGAACCGTAAGCATAAATTAATTGAGATATAATCTCAAAGTCTCTTCCCTGGATAGATGCTTGACTGCTAGTAAGGATGAGCTTAAGGCTCTTAATGAGTTCGAGGTCTTTATGACAGGATGCTTGCAGTACATCCTTGGAGAACTCACCTATGTAAGTGTAACTGTGAGGCCGCAGTGTGGGGGGTCTGGGCAACTCTCCTTAACACTTATGAAACAAGATTCGGTGGCATGGCCGTAATGCACCAACCCAGAAGGATTCAACCGTCGCCTGTGATGAGTTGTTGCCAATTGATTTTTACATATTAAAGGTTTAAGTTCAAGACTTAGTTCACTTCAAACCTGTGTGAATAAGATTGGTTTACTTAGGTGAAAATTCAAACCGGAAGGTATTTTCACTGAAAGCTCATTACGACAAAGCCTCCAGACCTATTTTATTATTTATTAGAATTTGAAATTTGTGGGGGATTGTTGAATTTTATTTGGAATTTCAAATTTATTGAAGGAAGTTTAGTCCCACATTGCTAAGCTATCGGAGTTGGAATGCCTTATATATGAAGTCATTCCAACCATGCTTAGATGGCTTAGGGGGACCTACACGCATGCGCGGGTTGAGCCCAAACCAGGTGGTTTCAGGGGGTCTGGGCCGGAAACCCATAAACCGGGCGCGACGCACGCGATTATCGCGCGCAGGGGGGTGCAAATCCCCAGCCCGTGAGCCTCGCGCTTACGGGCGGCCCGGTTTGGTTTTGCAGATTTCGTTCGGTTTGATTCCTAAACTAATTTGGTTTGGTTTTATTTTTTCTTTCCTTTCATTTATTATTATTATTTTTTATTCTTTTTTTGAGAAACCGCACCCTTCCCAGCGGCGCTCGACGCGACTCCTTGCTTCACGTGATCGCGATTCCTCAGAGAGAAGAGGCAAAGGTTTGCCTCTTCGGATCTATAAAAGGAGAAGGGGAAGAAGCAGAAGACTCACTGCTTTCTTCTCTCCTTCTCCCTCTGAGCGATCGGCGCATTACTCCTTTCGCTTTTCGCTTTCTTCGGTCTGTTTTGGGTCTTGAGGCTTCGCCTTGTGCGATCTGAGGCTGTCTCCGCGGGCAGCGATAGTCTTGGAGTGCACCTACGACGCTGCGTGGTTGTCGGATCTTGGGGGAATTTTGCCGGGAGCCTTTGCACCGTAGGGCGGCAATCAATTCTCTAAGGACAGTCGGCACGCCGGCGCTTCAACCGGATAACTATTCCTAACTCTGCGCTTTTCTTATCATATTCCTGCATCTATATATTTTAGTGTCTACTTAAGTGCCTGCTTTATTGTATTTTACAGTGAACTCGTCGGCGAGGTGAATCCGAGGGATAGCGGTGAACACGTCGGCACTGGGTAATGGCTGATCGGTTACAGTGATCGATCAGGCAGGTCGGTCTACACGCGCTCCGCATGAAACCGCCCGCAAGAGAACAAAATCGTATATATATATATATATATATATATATATATATATATATATATATATATATATATATATATATATACACACACACAGTGATGTTATGGTGCATTCCCATCCTGTACGCTCCGTACGCAATTTACCACGGTGGCAATCCCAATCAGCTATTTACCACAGTGATGTTATGGTTTCGACCCTTTTCTTTGTTCGCCGACGCAGATGAAAGGAAGCGAGGCGGCAGAAGCGTGGAGAGGAAAACAAAGAAAAAAATAAAAGATTAATTACCATAAAACAAAGAGAAAATAATAATAAAATTATCTGATTGGGATTGCCACTGTGGAAAATTGCGTACGGAGTGTACAAGATGAGAATGCACCATAACATCACTATATATATATATATATATATATATATATATATATATATATATATATATATATATATATATATATATATATATATATATATATATATATATATATTTTGTTTAAATTCTATCATAGTGACAGTATTAACATAATTTCATATTATGTCATAAAAAAATCAAAATATAGTATCTATTAAAAATAAAAGTATAAAAATATAAAATTTTATATATTAATAATAGGTATAAAACAAAATTTATTAAATATTTGTTGTTAAAGTTATTAAATTTAAATTTCATCTTAAACTAAACAACTATTGGATTTAATTCTGTAATATTATTTAGATACTTCTTTTATGAAATTTAAAACAAAGCCAAAATATATGCCATGTTTTACATTTTATTTTATGATTTTTTTAACTTTTAGTGTATATATATATTTTAAAAAACAATTTAATTTTGAATAAAATGTTTACAGTGTTACTTATATATTGTTAATCACTGAGATATTACACGAATAACTTGTGTGAAACAAAAAGGTGATTATGTTCTTTCAAAGTTAAAACCCTAACTATCATCACAAAATAATGTTTGACTTTGTGTTTATAATATTTATGATGGTGTAAAGTTTTTCTTTGGAGATGTTAGATCAGTAAAATTTATTCATTGTCCCCATAGATTGAAGCACATGGTTAATATAGTGGTATTGACACGAATAAATTTGGAATCGATTTCCAACGGATGCAAAAGCCCTGTGGATTATTTCACTTCCTTCATATATTACTGTTCTTAAGTGATATCTCTTATAATTTATCTATTTATATCAAGTCGTAGGGTCAAATCTATTAAACTGTCTGAATATCATCACCTTAAAACACAGATAAAATTTATTCATTCTTTCATTTTACATTCACCTTCCACACCATTACAATTGATCTCCATAAGACTAATAACATATTATAAATATATGTAAAACTCTTGTCAGAGTTTATCAAAATATATTGATAAAATAATAATAATAAGTTAAAAATTAGTTGCAGTCATTTTGCATAAGACTAATAGATAATTCTTTAATATTTTTGCTTATTTTTTTAGGCATCAACATACTTATAGTGTTATACCACTTAATTATTATTATCATAAAGTAAATAGTAATAATAATAATAATATATTGGTTATATCATAAAGTCAATTTATAATCTTAAAATCACTTTATATTTTAAAATTGTTAAGTATGACAAAAGTAAAGAAAATATTTCTATGAGATTATATTATAATCTACAAGTCATATAAAAAAGAACACCACATCTTGCATATATCACTAATCCTCTTGCCCTAAAATTCCACAAGCCACACAACTTCTGCCCATAGCACCTTTGCATTTCTCCCATGATTGTTCTCAGATCACCCATCACATTAGTTTTGAACGGCGTTGAGACTTGAGACTCCTCCGCACTCCAATTGATACATATAATAAAAACCAACCTCCAGAATATGAGGTGATTAATTATGTGCACCTTTCTTTCCTTTTCAACTCCATATGCAACTTTTCTATCGATGTCACCAAATCCATTCTGGTAATCTTTACAACATATAAATAGTCAATCTGCCATCCATTGTGGAACTAGTCATTACCTGGGTTGGGGTTAGGGTTCTTCAATAATGAAGAAATTACAAGAATTAAAATCAACAAATATATCTTACACATTGCCGTCGGTAATCTTTTCAAGTGTAAATTGAAATAGTATGGGTTTACATGGTTGCAAAATTGCAAAAAGCAAAAACAAAAAGGTCAAAGCGAACCTGTATGAAGACAAATTAAATAACGGCAGGTAATTTTTGTACAGAAGGTACGTCAACTCGGTATAAGTAAAAGCCCCATAAGGCTAAGTAGTGGCTACCTCTGTGAACCATTTCATTGCTTACCTAAACATCATACCCAGGCATTGCAAACTGTGAAGCAAAGGACTCCACTTGGCTGCGAAGCTCGATGACATCCCTACTGCTCTCGAGGCCCTTCAGGAACTCCTTTTGGAGTTTCCCATGCTCCTTCTGAGTGTTATTTGCTATTTGAACAGCCCTCAGGAGAAACTCTGCGATCGTTTCGAAATCTCCCTCTAAGCAACCTCTCGTTGTCATGGCAGGAGTCCCTTCACGATACCAGCGTCAATTAGTTACCCACTGCATATGCTCAAAATAAATAAACACAGGATGTCGTAACTCACCTATCCTGACGCCTCCAGGAGAAATAGTACCATTTTCACCGAATATTGGAGTTTTGTTCAAAGAAATGTGGCATGCCTCACAGACCTTCTCAAAAATCTTACCTGTTCAAAAACTTAGAATCACTTCTCGGTACATGTTTCCAGTAAGGAATCCAATAGAGTAAACTGTATAAATAATACCATATGTTTGGCTCACAGATAATATATGAATAACGAATAAGTGTTATCTTCGTAAACAACAGACTCATGGAGCTCTTTTCTAGAGTGTGCCGTCCACATGGAATGGACTGATAGTTAATGCATGGGTATTACACAGGCTAGTCGCCCCCGTAATTTACCTCCTCCATGTTGGCCATGAGACGGATTGGCCATAAGTGCTTCCCAATTTACCCTAGCGACCGATAGGAAATTTTCATGAGATTGAGCCGGTCATTCCAGATTCATCTGTTTATCTAGTTCATCATTCTTTTTTCTTTTCTAGAGTGTGACTACTTTGGTAACCATGGCTAATATGCACGTGAGGAGCTATTCAAATATTAGCATCTAACAAGTATATCAGTCAGATAATGTAAAAAATAGCTGGGAAACGCATCAAGTAGCTAAGTGCACTGTGATTTCACTCTAAAGTAATCCTATAACTGAGAGAACTAAGTTACAACAGTGATTATCTGACCAAGAAATTTCAGTGAAAATATGGCCAACTGCAACAGTTGAATCTGTTTGGCAGTAAGGTCCTAGACATACTAAGTTACTGAGAAACGACCAAAGTTCTGAAGATTAACAGGAAAAGGAACAAAGGGTATGTAGTAAGAAATAAAGGTGCTAGTTTTGTTACATCTATAAGCCCCTCGAACATTTATCATGTATTCCTATAATGCCCCGTTCTAATCAAGGGATTTATGAAAAAAAAAGAGAAAAATTAGAAATTACAATGATGAAAAAAACAATGTAGTAGAACGATTTAGTGGTTAGTTTGCTCCATTAATTTGGAGCAAACGGAAGTCGATAAATGATTTTACTATGAACTTTATATTTAGAGGACTAGATCTAACTCTCTATCTTCTTATGTTACTATTAATGTAAATAGATGATATTGTGCTAATTGATTAGTGTAATAGATATATTTGAATCTTGAACGGTGAGGAAAAAAAACGTGGAAACTAAAGATTTCAAGTTAAATAGCACTAAAACTAAATATATAAAATGTAGTTTTAATGATAAGAAAAGAATCCACATAATGCATAATAGTTAAGACATAATACCTACGATGGAATAATATGAAATTCCTACAAGAACTTCAGATATTCTAGATCTATCATTTAACCAAAAAAAGAGAGATTAAGGAAAAGTAAAATTAATAGGATGAAGAAAAAAAAAAAGAAGTCTTGAGTCTCATATGATCTTTGAATGCCCTTAGCCCTTAGGCTAAAAGGGAATTTGCATTAGACTATGGTACGATGGGTCATACTTTACAGATCAATGTTTGGTTTTAGAAAGAAACATGTGCAACAAGTTAGTAAAGTAGATATATGCTAAAATGGATGGATGTGTGGACCTAATAAGGTACAGCCCAAATAAGTTAATAAAAAATATCAGTACCCAAGAGCAATAGGGTCAGTCCCTAATAACTACTAAAATGAAAGAAAATATATTGAAATGGTAAGGACATGTTGAAAGGCAACCATATTCTATAGTTAAAAAGAGTTGAATCGAGTAGAGTGAGAGCTACAGTGGGTAAAGACAGATCGAAAAAACCATTAGTTAATAAAATGAAAAATAATTTCATTGAAATTGAAAATTGCTAATGATATAATCTCGCATAGCACTGAATGGAGAATACGATTCTCGAAGCTGACTCGAAATAGTTTTCTTTTTTCATTTTTTTTTACAAAATTTAAAAGACTATATATCTCCAAGGAATGCAAGAGCCTGTTTCTTGTTACATACCTGTTAAGCCCAAAGTCCTGAGATCCCAAAGTATTAAATGATTGTCTGTGCCCCCACTAACCAATCTGCAGTTCCTTCTTAATAAAGCTGATGCCAATGCTTGAGCATTCTTCTTGACTTGTTGAATATAGGTTTTGTATTCAGGTGTAGCTACTTGCTTTAGAGCTATGGCTAAAGCAGCTATATGGTTATTATGAGGGCCCCCTTGAAGTGATGGGAAAACAGCAAAATTTATCCTGTCCTCATAATCATATCTGTCATTTCCTTCTGTTTGACCAGGAAAAAATCCTTGTCTTTTCTGTTTTTTACCTTTTCTGAAGAAAAGTATACCCCCTCTGGGACCTCTAAGGCCTTTGTGGGTTGTCGAAGTAACAATATCACAGTAATCAAATGGGCTCAAGCATTCCTGAATTAGATTGGGCACACAATGAGTAAATCTTTTCCATGAATTTAAAGTCCATTTAAAAAATGATAGTTACACTTCAGAAAAAATAAATAGGTCTCAAACATAACAATAACATCGCCCAGTGTAAAAGGTTCAACTATAGATAGTAAAAGACATCAAGACAGTTGTTTCCCATCCAAAAAGAAACTATGAATACAGTAGCATAAAACAGAACTTCAAACAGTTATGAAGAGGCAACAAAGTGTGTAAAATAATTCTGTATGCTAGTAAAATCGCCAACCACCTCTGTTCCTGTCTAAACATGGAAGAAGTCAACCTACACAAAACAAGTCCCATATGTGTTTTGATCTATACAAAACCGCTTCTAGCACATCCCAGACCTAGTTGGCACTGTCTATGAAGGATGGCATGATAAGAAAAAGTATATAAATGGAGCACTGTGTATAAAGGATGTCATGATGAGAAAAAGTATATAAATGGAGCACTGAGTATAAAGGATGTCATATGAGAAAAAAGTATATAAATGGAGCACTGTGTATTAAGGATGTCATGATGAGAAAAGAGTATATAAATGAAAATTCCCTAAATTTGGTCCAATAACTTGAAGATAAGGTAGACATCACTGTATCAAGCAAATAGCAATATATAACATACTATCAATTGAGCGAGTTTTGCAACCGAAATATCTATTAATCTAACAAAATATACAATAGCAAATACAGGTAAAGCAAAGTTGCACTGCACAGGCAAAATAAAAATTAAAAAAAAAATAATCCCACTACGGAACCACAAGAATGAAAGCTTAACTTTAAGTAATTAGTTTGCACATTATATAACATTCAGTCAACATTGGGACTCATGTAAAACTACAATTCAGTAAAGAATAAATGGGATAAATGACGAGTCTAAATTCTATTCTTAAGAAGATGGCCCTTGGTGACAATAGATTGAAGGAAAGGATTCACAGAACAAAGACACATAATGAAATATCAAAAATTATATTTTTACCAAAATGGCTTCCAATAGATTGGAGAAACCTTGTCGTGGAAAACTTGTTTGTGCTAAACTATGAGCAATTGGTATAGACATGATATGGCATTTAATCATCATTAGGACGCAAAGTACAAGTATAATTTAATGAAGAAAAGGATAGATAAATGGTTTATCTAAAATTCTATTCTTAATAAAATGGCTCTCAAATGACAATAGATTGAAAAAACATTGTCATCTCAAGACTTTGTGAGAGATAGAGAAGTAAAGGTAACTGAATTAATAAATTGCGCCATATGCCAAAAACTGAAAGTAAATTACAAAATAGCAACCAAAAAAAACAGAGAGAGAGAGAGAGAGAGAGAGAGAGAGAGAGAGAGAGAGAGAGAGAGAGAGAGGAGAACTCCAACCTTAGCAGCCACAAGTCCACTAATATGAGCCATATCACACATCAAGACTGCTCCACACTTGTCTGCGATTTGCCTGAATCTAGCATAATCCCACTCCCTCGGGTATGAGCTCCCACCGCAGATCAATATCTTTGGACGGTAATCCATGGCCTTCTCCTCAACTTTATCATAGTCGATATATCCTGTGAGTGGATTTACCTTATATGGCAAACTCTCAAAAAATATGGACGCCCCTGATATCTTCTTTCCACTAGGTGCATAGTACCCATGACTAACGTGTCCACCAGAAGGCGAATCCAAACCCATAATTCTATCTTTTGGTAGCAGTAGCCCTGTATAGACTGCAAAATTGGCTGAGGTGCACGAGTAAGGCTGGACATTCACCCCCCAGCACTCAGGATCAAGACCAAATGCTGTGAGTGCGCGTTCATGGCATAACCGCTCTATCTGATCAATGTACTGATTCCCACCATAGTACCTGGCACCAGGGAACCCCTCAGAATACTTGTTGGTCAAATGGCTCCCAAGGGCATCAAGAACCCCGCGGCACACGAAATTCTCTGATGCGATGAGCTCAATTCCCAGAACCTGCCGCTTCTTCTCCTTCTCCATGATATTGAATATATCCAAATCGGCCACAGACAAGGGCTGGTTCCCCCAAGCACGGACGGCAGCCCTTCTTGTCTCGAGATCGGGCTCCACCTTCGCTTTCTTGGCCGCAGGTACCACAGAGGTAGAAGAGCAAGTAGAGCTCGATTCCCCTCTCCTCGGCCTCTTGATGCACATGGCGTACCCCAAAATCCTGAACTCCTCCTCCTGTTGCTCCTCGTCGGATTCCTCCGCTTCGTGCGTCCGAAGGGATCCGTTGCGGGAGCCCTCAGGATGCTGGTCGAGGAGCTGCAAGGGGATCGATTGGGGATTGTGGGACGAATCCCGAAGGCCGGCGTCGATATGGAGCGAGATCGAGTCATCCAGGATCGGGCCACGCACCGGCGGCGAAGACGGAAGCCGAGCAGCGTGGAAACCCAGTGAGAGATTTGATTGAGGGTGGGTGAGATCCATGGAGAAACCTTCGGCACGCAGAACAAACGCAAAAAACACGAACACCGATTTAACAGAAACAACAACAAGAAGAACAGGAGCAGAAGGAGGAGGAGAAGGTGGAGTTGAACGCGGCGACGAAGCGAGATTCCATCAATGTCGAAGGAGGAGAGCTGGATGCGAGAAGAACCCTAAAACAAGAGAAAAGGGGGCGGTAGGAACGAAGGCAGGGGGAAGCCTGGGGGGATTTGTCCTTCTTAATGACTATTAAGAGGAGTGAACCTGGATGGGTTTTCGGTTTGGTTGCTTGGCGTGAACATGAACTGCAAACCCGATGCTGTAATATCTCACGATCACGCGCAAATACATTAACCGATTTTGGCGGAACTAAAACAAAAACAAAAATCCTCATCGTTCAGAAAAAATTTCAATTTTTTTCCATTAGTTATTGATTATTAAAAAAAGATATTTCAGTCATCATATCCTTTGACCTATTATCAAATAACTTGGTCAATTATCTTTTTCTATCTTCAAAATGCTCTATACATTTATTTTTTAAAAATACATTTAAAGCTACAAATTGTAATTAAAGTTAAAATTTCAAAATAATTCATAAATTTGTTTTGAAGCCATAAATCCACCGACCACTTCTAAATTTCAAATGTAGTGATTTTCCGCTATCATTATTTAATATATTCATTAAGATTAAATAATCTAAAATCATAAATTTTGAAACATATAAAAAATCACTATAAATATTATTTTCATAGATAGACTAAATTAATATCTCCATTTGAAAAAAAAATATAAATTTCACTATATCAATAAATATGAAGAAGATAAATATAAATTACATATGAGTGATATAAATCATCAATTTCAAGAGCAATTATTATACATCCATCATCTTGTAGTTTTGCTAAGAATAAGTGTCTCCATTATAAAAAAATATTATAAAAATATATCTAGCTAAGTATACACAGATCTAAATATGAACCTAGCATGATCCCTGCATACCACGAAAGTTTCCCATCGTCACCAAGGTAAATCGAAGCCTGTTCACATGTGTTCATCTAGATGCCCAGTTCAATCGCCCCCATTTGGAGGAAAAATATCCTACAAAATACGCCCGTAGCTGGAGGATCGAATCGTGAAATACCTGGATTAACAACTAGTGATCTTACCGATTGCAATCATAGCCCCCGGGCAAGGTTGCTCCATTTTGGAGTATACACAGGACCTGTTGATGAACTCTAAACATCCATAGATCTCTCATATTGCGGGACGGTGGATGGCCAAGAAATCAAACATGCCGATAGTTCAATTCTTTGTCCAACCAAAATCAAGCTACTGTCAAAGTTATGTGGAATCAGAGAACAAGATCCAATCTCATCAATTTGTATAATCAAGAATGTCAAGATGCCAATCAAGACAAGACCAATCCATCAAGTTATTCAAGATATTTTATTTTAGTTGGAGATACTAAGCCTGCTTGTCGAGAGTGTCTCTTCAGATCCAGTTGAATTTTTTAAAAACAAAATTCCAATTCAAACTCAAATATAACCCAAACTCGAATCCAAATTATTTTCTCTATAATTCTTTATTTTTATCTCAATTATCCACCATCATCCATCCTACTAATATTGATATAAATATATAAAAATATTTTAATTTTCAAAATAAAATTTAATTTAATTACAAAAAATCTATTAAATTCTAAATTCAAATCAATCCGGATCAATCTAAATCCGATTCAAAAATTTTCAATCCAAAAATCTTCCAATTTGAATCCGATCTAAACTTAATATTTTTTTTAGATCAACTCGGATGGGATCATAAAATCGGATTCATTTTTGATACCCTTAGACACAGATGAGCAGTATGCCAAAGTAGAGACCACAGAAGAATCATAAAGATCTTTTCATCACTTGTCACCAGGGTCCACATATTTGAATTTTAAACCCCAAAACCATTTTACTCGACCACTCGTTTGCAACTAACTTTAGAACAAAATTGTCCACATCATCCAGTTCTTTGCAAACAAAGCGGGCTTCGTTAGAAAATCATCGTCCACAACAGAGGGCCTCAATTTTGGCGCATCAACAACTTTTAGCCGCTCGGTACTCAAAGCTGGACTGTCCACCGCAGGAAATGAAGTGAATAACTAAACCACAGCATAAGATTATAGGAGACAATAATATCCTTCGTTCCAAATGGTCCAATATCATCAGTCACAAAATAAGATACAAATAGATAAATCACATAGAATATTTTACCCTGCGCAACTACCCTTTGAATAGAAAAGATCAAACACCCAACGATATATTTTATATCCGTTGAAAATTAACCCAAGATTTATTGAAGCAAACACCTATGCAAATACCAATACCAATCCGTGAGGACCATGTCATAAGATTATTTTCATATGATAAAAAGGTCACGAATAAAACAATCGCTAAGAAATGCAAATATTGGAATGCAGAATAACAGGAAACTTAAAGCCTCGAGCAGATTGAAATTGCATCTTAACAGCACTAGTAAATGATAACCAAACCAAAATTTGTTTATACAAATACCAAATACAGCTAGGATAGAAAAATAGGAACTTTCGGTGTGCAATGTGAATGTTCATCATAAATACATCAGAATGCACAACATCCATAACTCAAATTAGCTTGTCACATGAGGCAATTGGGAAAAAAATTGTGTTCATGATAAACTTAATCCCCTTAGGTATGTAAATGCTTGTTACTGCTAATTTAACTCCACGGGACTTCAAGTAAAAGTGAAAATCAATTTAGTTATTTTGGTTGAGAGAATGCAGATACTTACCCTGATGATCAAAGAAGAATATGAGAACGAATAATGAGAGGATATGTGCAACACCATCCGCTGCTCCAGCACTGAAATCCACAGATTTAATATTAGTATGCATATTGAGGAGTGTGATCATTGATTAACCTACAGAAATGTACTAAAGATGGCGGAGGCCGCAATAACCTACCACGGACAGAATTGGCCCTTGCTTGAACTTGTGGAAAGCAAATGCAAGGGGCTTTGGCTTATCACCTGGCCCTCTAATGAAGCCCCTGATTCAACAATTAATTTATATGCATTAGAGATTGGTGTAGAAATCATAGCAATAATGCTCCAAGTAGAGAGGACTAACACTAATGAAGCAGAGACGAGAGGTGTTGTCCTAGTGTCGTATATAGCAATCAAACCATTGTACATTTCATCGCCATCTTTGAATGACAGTGCTAAGCGTTCTCCTGAAGCATCCCAGGCCATCTTCTCAATGCCTCTGCAAAAGAGTGCCAGCAGAGCATTAACAGATAATAGGCCATTTACAGCTAATGATGATACGATGCTATACCTAAACTCTAAAGAAAAGAACCAAAAGAGAAGAGGTTGTAGTATGAAGTACTTGGAAAATTGCAAATTTCACCAAGATTGTATCATGGATCGAAGATTTCTAGTCATAGGTAGTAATTAAAATGAAAATTGCAAGTATTACCTGGCAGTCAAACTGGCTAATTCTGGCATCTCCAATGGAACAAGGTGTGCAGCTGAGATTAATGACACAAGAACAGAAAGTTTGACATTGATGCTTATCGATCCACTAAATAGGAGATTATTTATGAATTACTGTAGAAGTATACAGCAGCTGTGCAGATAGTAAAGAATTCCTAAATGGATATATTATATAAAAATTCCATTACTTTCAAAGCCTTCCAAAAAGATACAGAGTCTCCCTGGAATGTTTAACAATAAATTACAAATATTGCCAAACATGTTCGGCAGTTGCCTAATAACTTAGTAGCTAGGAGTATCGTGTAAAGGTTCTCCAAATTCATCCTTCGCAGGTCTGAAATTTTCAGAAACTGCACACACCCTAATACTGGTCAATTTTCTAAATTCTATCTAGTTGTAAATATTGGAGTCAGTCTCACCTAGTCCAGACAAGGCAGACATCTATATTGCCTGAACAGCTACATCAAAACTTGGACACTTCACATGTACTCATGTTGGCCATCTGACACATAGGCACTAAAACTATTTGTTGGATACGGACAATTCCATATCCATACACTATTAGAAAATAGGGCATAGGATAACTAGAACCTTATCTGTGAATACTCCTACCAAGTCAAAGTGACATAGATCAGGCAATGTAAGGCTGGTTTTGAGAGCCATGAAAGTTTAAAAGAGCAAGATAGGTATACCTTTGCCCATGCCAACCTATTCGACCTCTTGATCACTGTCGTAACAATGTGCATTGTCTGTATTCAGCAATATCTGTGATAATTTAAATCCATTGAGCCTTTTAATGAATTTTGAAAACTAACAGCCCCTTTCTCATCATCTTACTCTTCCTATTATAGTTTTTTTTTCTTTCTTTCTCTTTCTCTTCCTCCTCTCCCTCTTCCTGAACTTCTGGCACAGCAGGTCAGTGCTGATTATATCGTAAATTAGTATGCATCAGAAGCAGTACCAATTAGATAAGCGATGGAAACCAGTACAGGTATTTTAACCTTGCATAAGTCATCACTCAGTGTTCCTCTTTGGTACTTGAACAAGCCACCATATTCATTGTTTTGCTCCTCAGGTATAAGTTTCACTGAATTAAGGGTGAGTTTGCTTCAACAGAAAGATAGGAGGGGATGGGGTGGATATGGGAAAGTTACACAAAATATGCATGAATGATGGAACTCCATGCATAATCTGTGAGCCTTTTCCTCTCCCTCTCCCTTTCCCCTAACTTCCCACCCTAGTATACCCAGCATAAGAGAAATAACCCAAAGTAAACTTCTAATTAGAATTTAAGATGCCCTTCTACAATCATCCAAAGAAAATAATTTATTTACTGAAATAATGCTTTGCTTGAAAATTATTTACAATGGAGTAATATTCTCAAAATGTACTCCTGTATGACATTATTTGGCTCTTGAATGAACACCAACGACAAAGAGATATCCCTCCATATCAATTAGATAAAGAAATTTCCAATCTGTCAACGAAGTGAACTTCCTAATATTTTTAGCTTAAAGAAGAGCATCCTATTATTCCCAATACCCAGAAGATTAACAGCATAAACAGCAAGAGTAACAACCTAGATGAGCCATCTAAAGAGCTGATAATTGTTAATCCAGATAATACAACATACTCTTGAATAGCTTAGTCAACCCAGAAGAGATATGTTGAATAAAAAAACTTACATCATATTGACTTATAAAACACAAGAACATAGAAAATGAACCTAGTCAACAACAGAACTAATTCCACTAGTTGGTACATCCAAGAAAGACTATAGATGTTAGGAATAAGCTAAGATTCAAATGAGAAGCAGGTAACATACCCAAAGAAGGCGGCTTTGATGCAAAGTGAATTGCACCTAAGGTTACAGATTCAGAGAAGGAAATTAAAATCATTCGTCCTTCAGGATCCCATGCAACTCCCTAAAGATTTAACAAACAACACAGATGTAGGTTTGCTTAAGAATTGGTTTTTAGCCATCAGACAAAGGAGAAATATAAAGAAATGAAAATAATCATCTTTTTTTTTTCCAAAAATTGAAGTGGCTATATACAAATGCATTTGGATCAAAAAAAAAGTCATCCCATATAATCATATGACTTCTCTGCTACTTCAGCAAACTTTTCAAATAGGAGAAATACAGTAGAGTAATCAACAATTTGTTTAAAGACAGAGGGCATTGTTAGTCAAATTACTTACTGTGACATATCCAGTGGTTGAAGACCAAGGTTCAGATGTCCAAGTAATCGTCTCCCAAAGGTAGAAAGTTCCATCACTGCATTGAGAGAACAAGTACAAATGCATTAATGCAAATGTCAATACTTAAATAAAATCATTAGCTGTAAATGTCGTTACTAAAAATCATATGTTTATATTTTATGTGCATATATGAATGCTACAAATTATGAAAGTCTTTTTTGTTTTGAACTAAGAATAGTTTATATGATCAATAAATCACAATTTTACAACATTTCTGTCTTTGATTTAGGATGAAAAGATTTGCACACTTTTTAAAGCCTTCAACATTGATGCAGCCACTTACTTTTATGACAGACTAGTAAAATTTAAATCACAGTCAATTAATCTAATTAATTTTAATTATTTAAACTAAATAATATTTTATACTATTAATTAAATAAATAAGTGTTAGTAAAAAATGGAAATAAATAATAATTAAATAATTCTTAAAGTTATAAATAATTTAAATGTAATTAATTATTTTAATTAGATTACTGGGGCAGTGATCCGGAGAGCTGTTTCACGCCACCTCCCATAGTAACAACCATAGCAACGATAAATGTTGTTTGTCTTCCTGCTCAAGAATGCCTAAAGAACATAAAGGAAAACTGAAAATGAAGAGAACGCCACTTGTCCTTCTTGAGAACTTAAGAGTAGACACCAACATCAACCTATCCACCTTTGGTTTATCTGCACGACCACCAAATCCCTCATTGGAGTTCTCTTCCTCTCAAAATCACAAGCAAGGCTCCATTCTAGATCTAGATCTACACATTTGAACATCCATACTCCTGTCATTTGAGAAATATTCTCAAATAAGAATGGGAGAAATCATCAACACAAAGAGATTCAACTCCAATTCAACCAGTTTCTCTACGGCGTATTTGCAGAAATTTTTTCTCCAAATGGGGCACGAACCCTGGGACGCTGGACTTCTAGACCGCCCACTGCGAGCGCTTCCCGATTTACCCTGGCGGCCGGTGGGAAACTTCCGTGAGGCCGGGCCGGTCGCCCAAGGTTGAAAAAACCTCGTTAATTATTTTTTTTTACTATCAATTAATCAAGATTTTTCTCCAATTTAACAATGACTAATCAAGATTTCAGAAATTCAGGGGTATCTAATTCTAGCTCAAAATCAGAGCAGCATTGATCAATCCAGCTCATGATTGACCAATTTTGCCAACCATGAATGTAAAGTGGAAGCGTTCTCATTAGCCAAAGGCTTGCCCATAGGTTGCCTATTGAAGTGCCAACTAGTGAAATGTTGAGGTCACTCAAGAGGGAGGGGTGCCAAGTCATGGGAGTAAAGGGAAGTAGATCAAGTTATGTGGCTTTTCTCTTCTTAACTATTTTGTTTATTAATTTGTTTGAAATATTGCTGATGGACAATTGATCAGAAATAAAATTATTATGCTTAGCATAGCATGTCATGTCATCTCTTAACAGGAAATGGATGATAAATCCAACAATAGGAATTAGAGACGTAAGCTTAAAATAAAAAGGTGGGATAAAATTGGTAAAAAGTTTGTAGCTGTTTGGATATTTTTAACAATAACTCTAGATTATTAGGGAAAAATGACAAGGATGCATCTGAGCATACAGCTTAGCAGTTAGAAAATAGTCTCCACTTGGTGACCACTTCAGCATTGATAGTGGGCCTAATCCACGTCGAATAGTAGTTCCTACACCTACACATGCAGTTTTCAGAAACAGCAGAGATTAGTTTAGCTAAGACTGCAGCTGTTATGAAGCCAGATAACATCAAGAAAATAAAACTTGCTCGTCGTACTGTGTATGACAAGCCAAAATTCACATTAGAAACACCAAAAATCTAAGTTCTTTATGGTAATATGATAACTGAAATTCCCATGAGAAAAAAAAAGTTTTGCCTAGCAGGAGAATGAAAATAGTTTGAATAAGCGATAACATCAATATTACTTGAATCACTTGCAAAAAAACTATTCCTTGCACTATGTTACTACAACACTCAAAATAGACTGCAGTTGAGCATGCCACATGGTTACCAAGATTGCAGTTCAGCATGGTTAATGCACCAAAATAAGTCTACACTATTAAATATCAAGTTCTAAACCTGCATGCCAGTTTCCACTTAGAAGGCTAAGGACAGCACTCCATGAACCTGACGAAGTGTCATATTATTAGATTTTAAAATACAAATATCGTCCACAAAAGTTTTTGGAATTTCATTCTCAGCAAGATTTTGATAGACCAGTAAGAAGCCAGACTGGCTACGTACCAGATTGGCACAGTACGATACAGTACTGTAAAAATGAACGAAGCAGTACACTCATGAGCAGGGCATTCCCAACGTAATACAAAACATAGTGGTCCACCTGCCTACAGTCAGTCATCTATTGGACCATTAAATATCATTCAAACCAAGGTCAAACAATTTTGTAAAATCTTGATTCATGACCAAAATAAGTATCGCGAAAAGTGGAGAAAAAATTGAACCTAGCATTAAATAAAGAAAGAAGTCCAGACACAAATTAGATTATGTAGATACTCATTGAATAGTTGCCCTGGGGATATAATTGAAAATCCAATTATTAGAAAATTAATTTAAAACAAGCGCATATCATGTGATTCTTATATGCTCAACGATCATAAAAATAATGAAGATACGTTGCAAATTGCATGTAAGATTCTATCAGGTGAATTTAAACAATATAAATGCATAATCAAAAAAAAAAAAAAAGACTGATAAGATTTACCTTGAGAAACATCCCATACCGTGAATGATGAACTACCATATGAGGAAGAGGCCAAATATGTTATATGATGTCAAGAATAAACCATCCAAAGATTACTATACTCTGGGAACTAAGTCAACCATTAAATGGTTGTACCATAGATGTAGATGGATGTAGTGTCAAGTACATTACAGAATCTTTGAATAGTTCTACATAGTTGAAGTCTCAAATAGAACAGTTCTTATAATGAAGGAAATCTAAGAAACATCAACATCAGTCAATGTTAGGTTCAAGTTTCAATAGAAGAGAAAAGGATATCTCCCATTAGGGCTCCAAGAAAGTACGCTTGTTAGTTCACTGTTAGAGCTTTGGAGAAAATCTACCAGGATCCATCGAACTCCAGGACCTCCAGAAACACTGTTAACAGAAGAGGTAATTTCATATCGAACAGATGCTGAATTGCCAGGGAAAGAGGCAGACCAAATGCAGATTCCACCCCTGGAAAAGAAATGTTTGTACAAATTTAAATCTAATGGAGTAGGCAAATAGATTGAATGAAAATGCATTACGAAACAAGAATGCCATACCTGCAACCAACAGCAAGCATCATGCCACTGTTTGGCCTCCATTCAAGTGTTTTGATATCTCTTTGAAATTCACTGGTTAAAAAGCATGGATCTTTACTATCTGGTCACAAGAAGGTCATCTTTATGGAAGCATACAGATCAACCAATAGTAACATTTTTTTTTAAAAAAAAAAACTCCTGATTCGCAAATAATGATCTCTAGAACTTGCCTGAATGTTCATAATCCTTAACAGTTACTTGATTTTGCCCAGAAACAAATGCTAGACAATGCCTTTTTGGATGCCAATTTAAACTTTGTGTATCAATGTCTGCCAGCATATTTAACTAATAACCAATAGAAAAAAGAAAACAAAGCAATATCAAATTTTGAAATAATTATATTTCATAGAGGATGTATTTCTACGGTAAAAATAAAATTGTTTAGGATATATTCTAGAAATGTCAAACAGCCAGATAAACACAACGAATATCCATTTTTTTCTCCATATTTCTTAAAGGCCTTAGATTGTTATTTTAAAAACTACAATCAAAGTTCTATCAAAGAAAGAAACTATATCTTTGTAAGGGATAATTGCAAGATCCCTGTCTAGTAAGGGCTCTAATGCCTTAGTGGCTTAAAAATCACAACGACACCACATGATCTGTAAATCAAATATGTTTGCATTGACATTATTTGATATTTCTATTTTGTCAGGAAAGAAAAACTGAATCATTTGAGACTCCTTATTCCCAAATAAAACAGAAAATGAATATGAGTTTCCCTTTGAATATATAGTTGCACGCGCCCTGACGAAATTTTTTCATTTTTCAGATAAAAATAATTATACAAATCAGAGATACGGGCTAGATCACAAGGTGGGTTCAGATGGTTTCATCTTATAAAGATATATTAAACTACCAAAATACTTTTTTGAGCAAGTTCAGGAGGTCATCCTATCTCTCTTGTTGAATTAAAGCAACTAAGGGTTTGTGAACAATGGACACAACTAACCGTAATAAAAGAAGAATCGAGAGTGAAAAACTATCACTAATATAAGACAAGAATGAGAACATTCCTTGAAGTTACTTTTCATGAGATTCCCACTTAACCATAAGACAGCATATGCTTGGTCTTGTTCTTATCCTTGCTTATTAGTTTAAGTGGATGTGCATGTTTGTTCTTTGTATTGATCACATATCTGTGATTGGATTGCTAACAAGAAGTTCGGAAAGAGGTAGTACCATTGTTGAGTATCTAACTTCATTTGGGAAGAAAATACGATTAGCGTACTCAGCCACAATTTCCTTCAAACGAGCAAAACCCCCTGCTGGAGTAGCATCATTTGGTTCCTGTCCTGCTACTTGCTCTACATTGGAGGTTTCGAGTTGGAAAGGAACTGGACTAAATATCACTCCCTAGTGAAAAGGAAGTTACAAAAGGTTACCAAATTCAGCCACATATAGCATCTAAACTTCATATGAGTTGCAAAATGGTAAAGACAAGAGAAGGGGAAAAAGAAATAAGAAAACTAGTCAAAGGTACATCTATGGTCTTAATCTTTTTCGGTGGAATATTTAACTTCAATCTTATGAGGTTGTTCCAAAAAACATGCAAAGAAAAATATCCATGTCATTAATATCCATAAGTTCTAATCAGCAAGTGAATCGGTAGTTTGAAAACAAAGGGAAAATAACTACAAATTGTGGGTTGTTACTAAGAAAACTTACCAAAATTTTGCCATAAGTGTCCTTGGCCAGTTCATCCGAAAGAGTCTCAGCAGTTACTATGAGAAGGAAAATACAAATAAAACGACCATAAAGCAGTTTCTATGAACAAAATTAATAGGCAAATAGAAATAAACGACGCCCCAAATGGAGAGAAGAGGGATGAGGGCTCCGTACTGATATCGCGGTTGATCTCACAGAGAGTGACCACTCCTGGCTGCGGAAAGCTCGGCATTCCGTGGTGCGCTTGGGAATAGACACGCTAGAACGAGAAGGAAAATTTAAAAGAAGAAAACTCCCGCTCGAATTAGGGATCCGGTGAGGTCGCGGCTGCTCCGTCGTAAGGCGTCGCGAGCAGAAGGAACCTAAGTAGTATGCTTCGGAAACAGGAACCGCCACCGGTGACCGGCGACGGTAGAGTTAGTCTGCTGTAGGTGTGCAGGCGACGACGGCACGGCTGATAGAAGTGTAGAACTCATCGCGGAGTAACACTCCGTCGAATAAATAGAGAGAAAGAACAGCGTTCGAACGGCGAGCCAGACATTGGTCGAGCCCGACTAGTTTCAGAAAAGTTTATTAGTGAATTATTTTCATTTTTTTAAGAGCAATATACACAACAGAAATTTTAAAGGAGAAATCCATTAAAAATACCATGATATTTTTTATATAAATATATGATTATTTCCTAAACACTTACAATGATCGAAGGCAGTCTTCGACTATCGCCCCAATCAAATTATACCCTGAACATATGATGAATCTGTCGAGATCGATATAGTTGGAATGTCATTTTTCTATTTTTCAATATATACATGTGTACCAGAATATTACCGTATTTATTTTAATGTGCTCACTTAATATTTTTTTAATTTAAGATTTATAATTTAAGATTTAATTTTAAATTTTAAATTTTAAATTATAATATTTAAATTTATTTTAAAAAATTTACACATGTCATAAGGTGAGGATAAAAATTCATCTCAACTTAAGGGGATTTAACTAACCGCTTGATTTAAAGATAAATTATGAGGAATGTTCCTCCTTATAATTTATGGTATTTTATTAAATGGTGCACATGAGAAATCATAATTATTAAAAAAATATCCTAAGATTTAGTTTTTATCAAAGGGCATACTAAAAAATATCTTCTTCCTCTTATACCCCTCCCGCCAACAACTCTCTTTCGCAATTAGATTTCTGAGACATCCGAACCACTTTTTCATAGTTTTAATTTTAAAATAAGAGAGTGTGGTTGAGATACAGATATTCTCATTTTTTCTCACTTTATATATTTCTTTCTATCTTACATAACTCGACTCATCATAAATTTTTTACTATATTTTGCTGTGATTATAAAAGAGGGATTTGAAAGCGTGAGTGTGTTCTATAGATGACTTCAAAGAGTCGACTTCAAAGAATCGTTGAATATGTGTTCAAGGAGAAACTTCAAGCAATAGTGTGTTTGGTAGAAGAAAAAAAAATAGTAATGTATGTATGATTTGGCTACTTAATATTTATGCATACAGTGAAAAGAAATAGTATAAGGGTTCTTATAGAGTTTATTTCAATGAGACCATGTTCTGCTCTGATATGATATGTATCAGACCTAGTTTTGTACATGATCAACTCTTCCCACTAATTTTTAGTTTGAAGAAAGACTTTAACGGTGCCATGCATTACATAAATAGAGTTCTCAGAATTTATTTAACCTTACAATAAATTCATGTTTGAATACAACCTTGGGAATATCAGGCTCGAGGAGGGTCTGATATTGGATCTGTATCGATGCTTGTTTGTTTTTTGAATTTCTAAAACACTTGATTATAAACTTGAAACTTTGCCAAATTTAATTATAATTTATTTTTCAAAGATAATAATATTGTTGATGAAATTCTCTTAGAGATATAGAATACGCTTGATGATAATGTAGTTATACGGAATGGAGCAGAAATATCCAGTACTAATATTTTATTATCTTCCGAGTATAGTGATAATATAATTATAAGGAATTTGACATTTGATTTAAACGAAGAAGCAAGTAATCTAGAAGATGAGTGTCTGAATTCTTCTACAAGACTTGTTGAATACTCTGAGTCAACCTGGAGTGAGGAGGAAGATCATGAAATCTGAAATGCAGATGAATTACAATCCAGTACAAGTGTACTAGAATTTCAAGCTAATGATATGCAACTTGAGCAATATGAATTTCTCTCAGATTAGTACAGTGACTTAGAGGAGGAGTTTCCAATAGCTGATGATCCTTATATTTTGAATTCTCGATTGCTAATTAGGCAAATTGGAGAGGAAGAGGCAGGAGATGAGAATGATTTTTTGTGGGACAAATTTTTCCATCTAGACAAAAATTCAAGAATACACTGTTGGTGCAATCGACCCAAGCTTGATCGGGTAGATTATGAATTTTGATGTGTGTCTCAATATGATTAAGCTATGTTTCTATGTTGGTTTGATGTGTATATTTGAGTCTTGCAGGACTTGGTGAATCACACATGAGGAATAACGGAGTGAAGCATCTGAGGGACAAGAGCCAAAGGAAAAGGACTTCAAAGGGCGAGCCGAGGAAGTAGACTTCAAAGGCATACGCGAAGGATGGCATGGAGACAAGTCGTGGACTTGTGTGCGCATCCGAGGGATGAGAGTCGAAGGAAGAGAACTTCAAGGCGCAAGCCAAGGAAGTGGACTTCAAGGCATGTACGAAGGATGGACTCCGGAGAGAAAAGAGTGAGCTTGTAAGCAGGGCAGTCGACTAGCAAGGGAAGCAGTCGACTGACACTACTTAGAGTGAACTGTAGCAGTCGACTAGTATGGGAACCAGTCGACTAATCTTTCTGTAAGGTCGAACAGCAAGTAGCAGTCGACTGGTCTGTTCGAAATCCAGTCGTTAGACTAGTCGTTGGCTGGACATCAGTCGACTAACCCTAGGGGTAGTCGACTGATATCGGGGTTGAGCTGCTTTGTTAACAGCTCTCTCCTCTATTTAAAGAGGAGCTTGAGACTTGAGAATGATTAGCTTTCATTGTGAAATTTTTGCTAAGTGTTCAAGTGCTCAAACTCCAAGTATTCTCTCTACCTCCAAAACCATAGCTCCTATCTTGTAAAGAGGAAGAGTCTTTATGAGAGGTTGTTTTCCACTGAGAAGGAGAAAACTTTAGCCGGAGATTATCGGGGAGTGATCCACCGAAGGATTAAGGGTTCGTCCACCCAAGGACACGCCGTGGAGTAGGAGCAAGCAATCTCCAAACCACGTAAACGGTAAAATGTTAGCATTATTTTAATTGATAGTTTAAGTTTCCGCTTGCGCTAACAATTATAGGAAAAAAGTGAATTGGAAGAAAAGTTATTCACCCCCCCTCTAGTCGATCCATTGGCCCCAACAATTAGTATCAGAGCCTAAGGCCACCTTCAACAGACTAACCTCCAAGAAGAGCATATTCATTAAAATGGTCGGCTCGCACATCTAATCGTCAAAATTCAAAGGAGAATTTGCTTGGTGGAAAAAGAGGATGGAGGCATTCTTCAATATCGATTTTGATATTATGTTGATTATGGAAAATGGTTTTGAAGTGCCTAGGAATCAAGAGAACAAGTTACTTGAAAAGATAAGATGGAGCAAGAAGTAAAGAGATGACTATCTAGCAAATTCAAAGGTCTTGCATCATCTATTAAGTGTGCTTCCTTAACAAGAAGTAACAAGAATTGGGAGCTACTCAAGCATCAGGGATTTGTGGGATAAGCTACTAGAGATTCATGAAGGCACTTCGGAGGCAAAATTGGTAAAGAGAGATCTTTTCCGATCTCAACTCAACAACATCAAGCTTAATAAAGGGGAGAAGGTATCAAATTTGCATGCTAGAATTAAAGAAATACTTAATAGACTAACAAGTGTAGGAGAGCAACTTTCAAACCGAGACATATTGATGAAAGCCATCAATGCTTTCCTAAGAACATCAAATTAGAGCTTAATGGTGGACTTATATTACATATCCAAGGATCTAGAGAAAACATCTCTAGAAGAATTTTTCTCAACCATAGAGCTCCATGAAACTCGAATTGAAGGAGCAATTGAAGAAGTCTACAAACCAAAAAGTATAGCCCTTGTGACAAACAAGGGAAAGGGTAAAAAGAAGAAGGCTCCCTCATCTGACTCGGAAGAATCAAGTGCATCTATGGATAGTGATGGGGAAGTTTATATGGTAAGAAAAATAAAGAAAGTTTTTAAATATTTTTCAACTAACAAGTATTATGGTAGGAAAAGTTCAAGGAGTAAAAGTAGAACAAGGAAGATCATATGTTATAATTGTCAAGGAGAAGGACATATAAGAGATGAATATCCTCTTTTGAAAAAAAGGAAGGAAAGAATAAAAGAAGAAAACAAAAGAAAAGGGAAAGAAGGTGCAAAGTGTTGGTGCAGGAAGCACCATATCGAACCTTGTTTTGATATTGGCAAAGGATTCAAAGTTAAGTTTGTTTGTGATCTAACATGTCTCTTGAGTGTGCAGAGTACAAAGCCCTAGAGAAGGACTGCTAGGCACCTGGCGAAGGACTGCCAGTATCCAAGACCTAGCGAAGGACTGCTAGGCACCTGGCGAAGGACTGCCAGTATCCAAGCCCTAGCGAAGGACTGCTAGGCAACTGGCGAAGGACTGCCAGTATCCAAGCCCTAGCGAAGGACTGCTAGGCACTGGCGAAGGACTGCCAGCACCAAAAGCCCTAGCGAAGGACTGCTAGGCACTGGCGAAGGACTGTCAGCACCAAAAGCCCTAGCGAAGGACTGCTAGGCACTGGCGAAGGACTGCCAGCACCAAAAGCCCTAGCGAAGAACTGCTAGGCACTGGCGAAGGACTGCCAGCACCAAAAGCCCTAGTGAAGGACTGCTAGGCACTGGCGAAGGACTGCCAGCACCAAAAGCCCTAGCGAAGGACTGCTAGGCAACTGGCGAAGGACTGCCAGTTCACAAGACCTGACAAAGGACCGTCAGGCAAAAGTCCAACCAAAGGAGCGGTTGGCATCAGGTAAACTCTCCCGAGTGGAGTAGGTGAGGACGCGTTCCCCGTCGAGGGAACAGTAGGCGTCGGTTCGACCTAGGGCTCCATTTTGGAGACCAAAGTCAGAACCAAGACAGCTAAGGCTGTATAAAATAATAATTAATTGTTTTATTGTGTTTTGGACTAACCCTTGATGCAGGACCGAAGGAACGTGTGTCTGCAACTCAGAGAGCCTCAAAGGAGTGAGGCAACAGCTGAGTAAGGCGCCCTGAGTGTCCAGGGCACCCTCAAGGTGAACCAGAACCAAGCGAAGCAAAATGGGCTTCGGCTGCTTACTGGGCAAGGCGCCCTCAGCAGCCAGGGCGTCCTCGTCAGCCAGGGCGCCCTCAGCGCCGAAGGCGCCCTCAGGAGCCAAGGCGCTTCGCGCCTAAGCCAGCAAAGGCGATCAACTCTATCCAGCCGAGAAGACCGGGTCAACCAAGGCGCCCTCAGCGACCAGGGCGCCCCAGAGGTCAAACCTCATCCATATTTCGGTGGGATAACGCTTGACCGAGCGAAGCACGGATCGGATGACACGTGGCAGGGCGCCCCCGACGTCCAGGGCGCCCTAGGTGCTATAAATAGCACCCCTCGACCCCAAGCTTTAGAGAAGAACTTCGCTCCAACGCTTCCATACTCTTCTGTGCTCACGCCCTGCTCCGGAAACTGCCCAACTCGAGCCGACGACGTCCCGCTGCTCCGGAAAGTCAACCTACAATCGGACGTCGGTAAAAGAAGAGTTTCAATTTTTTATTTACAGTTTACGTTGCTATACTTGTAATCTCTTTTTTGTAAACTGAATTTGCGCTCATATAGAATTGCCCAAAGTAAATGATCAACGATCGTGGGCCTTGGAGTAGGAGTCGACACAGGCTCCGAACCAAGTAAAAATCTCTGTGTCCTTTGTGTTGGTTTTTGTTTAATTCCGCTGCGTACGTACTCTTTAATATAATCCGAAAGTTTTCCGATATTCACCCCCCCCCCCCTCTATCGGGCTCCTCGATCCAACACAAAGTTTAAAGGCAACATGGGATAAGTCATCTTCATCGGAAGAGGAGGAGCATCATGTGCCCCATTTTGCTTTAATGGGAATTAAAGATATAGCCTTCACATCATCCGAAATTGAAGAAGGGAAGAGCTCAAGTGAAGAGAAGAGAGCTCAAGTGAAGGGGGAGGCTTAACTTCGGATTCGGACGTCTCGGTAAGTGAGGTATATAATCTACTCACTACCACTTTAGTTAAGATAATTTCTAACACAAATGATGACTTGTTTAAAGCTAAGAAGAAAATTAAATATTTAAAAAATGAAATTTGCATGCTAAATAAAAAATTAGAATCCATGGCAATTAGGGATGATATGCATGCTTTTTTTTCTTCTAGTTTAAATGATTCATGCTTAAAAGAAGAAAATATGGAATTAAGGGAAAATATAGATAATCTTTCTAAAACCCTTAAAAAATTTAAAATTGGCTCAAAACGCTAGACATGATCATTGAGAGCCAAAGGATAAGTTTCAAAAAAGAGGGATTAGGTTTTGAAAAGTCTAGCGATGAAAAATCCTATCATTGCCTACTTGCTAGAAGACAATCTAAGACAAAACCCCTAAATAGTAAGTGGATCCCTAAGGAGTACTTGGTCAACCCAATTAGAAAGCATGTATATTGGGTACCAAAGTCAATCTTCAAAGGTTAGAGGATTTAGGTTTAGTCAACCATGTTGTTGAAATTTCAAATTTTTGAAAAATGGTTGACTTGAGACTTTGAGGGGGAGCACTTAGCCCAAATAGAAATTCATGATAAAATAGGCTAAATAGGGATTATCTTATTACATCTCATAATGACTTGATTTATGTGCTTATTTGTTCATATGAGATGTTAGGATGATACTCATAATTCACATATGCTTGTGGCATTTTGGTAATTATGAATTGTATCACTTTAGTGATAATAGACCAACCATGGGGAAAGTAAATGTTTAATTAATAGACATTTTGCCCATAGATTATAGTTGGACATTTCAAATGTTTTAAAAAATTCTGTGTTTTATTTACTATGACATAGATTTGAAAAACACAAGGGTTCAAAACTAGGACTTGATTTTGATACAAAACTGAAAGTTTTTCAAAGCTTTTGAGTTTTGGTCAAAAAGTCAAAAATATTTGAAATTTTTATGAAAATATATTTTTTCCTATTAGAGGATATCAAATGAAATATGTTTGCAAAATTTTATAATTTTTTGAATTTTCTAGAATTTCTTATGTATTTCTGAAATTCAGCTCAAAAGGTTGAAATTCGAATCAGAAATGTATCAGTCGACTGGTACCAAGGGTCAGTCGACTGATCTTACTGTTTCTTGGCAAAAGGGCAGTTTCGATGAGACCAGTTGATTGGTAACTAACTCAGTCGACTGGTACGTATGATTTCTGATTTCTATGTATTTTTAGAATTTGAAACATTGTCCTTATTTGATACTATAGGTTAATATTGTTTGGTACAATCTTTTTGACGGTGTCAAAGGGAGAGAATTGAAGGGTTTAAGTTAGAATTTAACTTATTTCTTCATGTATGTACAAAAATTGAAAATCATGTTATAAGACATAGGTTAAGGGGGAGAATGCATGTTTATGCTTTTTAGTATGCTATACTTCTAACTTTCAATTACTATCTTTATGCCTAACTTAAACATATTGCCACACATCAAAAAAAGGGAGATTGTTAGTACAATTGAGTTTGATCGGTTAGATCATGGGTTTTGATGTGTGTGTCTGGGGACCAGTCAACTGGTCTAATCGAAATCCAACCTTTAGACTAGCTATTGGCTAGCCTTTGGCTAGACACCAGTCAACTGGCCCTGGGAGTAGTCGACTGGTATCGGGGTTGAGTTATTTTGTTAACAGCTCTCTCCTCTATTTAAAGAGTAGCTTAAGACTTAAGAAGGGTTAGCTTTCATTGTGAAATCCTTGTTCAAGTGTTCAAGTGCTCAAGCTCCAAGTATTCTCTCTTCCTCCAAAACCCTAGCTCCTATCTTGTAAAGAGGAAGAGACCTTGTGAGAGGTTGTTCTCCGTTGAGAAGGAAAAAGCTTTATCCAGAGATTGTCGGGGAGTGATCCACCGAAGGATCAAGGGTTCATCCACCTTAAGGACACGCCGTAGAGTAGGAGCAAGCAATCTTCGAACCACGTAAATGGTAAAGTGTTAACATTATTCTAATTGATATTTAAGTTTCCGCTTGCGCTAACAATTTAGGAAGAAAGTGAATTGGAAGAAAAACTATTCACCCCCTCTAGCCGGTTCATCGGTCCCAACATGCACTTATGAAACATGTCATAGTGCATGGAGAGTAGTTGCTTGGGGGGAAGTAGAGGTAAAACAGTGGGGTTCAATCAACCATGTACATGGAGAGTAGTTGCTTGGGGGGAAGTAGAGGTCATTGTTATAAAATATGTAAAGGAACACCAATGTGGAACTGTTAGGGAAAGTGATGATCATGATGCATGCTCTTCGTCATTTATAACATCTTTTGTTGAGGAATAATTTCTTTATAATGAACAATACAAACCAAATATAATTATATCATATATAAAAGCTAGGTTTGGAGTGACCATATCATACAGAAAAGAATACATAGTTAGGGAGAAAACATTGAAAAAGTTCGTTGAGATTATGATGATATATGCATATAGAGATCTTCCACAATATCTACATGAATTAAGAGCTAGAGATCCTGAAACTTATGTGATACTATACAGGAATGGTAACAATGAGTTCCAGCGGTGTTTTTGGGGTTTTGGTTCTTGTTGAAGAATGTTCAGGTCTTATTTGCATAAACTTATCAAAATGGATACCACACATCTAAGAGAGAAGTATCCAGGTGTATTGTTAATTGCTACAATGATCGATGGTAATGACAATGTTCTCCCAATTGCCTTAGGAATCACTGAAGTTGAATATGAGTCTGCATGGGAGTGATTTTTGGAGCATACAAAATGGTTCTTTGCTGTCGATGCATAGTTAATAAGCATAGTATCAGATAGACATCATAGCATTATATCATCAGTTAGGAAAGTTTATACAACCGCCCATCATGCTTTTTGTTATCACAACATGCCTTGTAATATGGTAATGGATACTGGAAATAGAGTAGCTTTAGGTTTGTTTTGGGCAGTAACACGAGCAAACACAATACTCCAATATGATCACATAATGCAGTCGATTGCTTGAAAAACATCCAGATGCCCATAAGTATCTTCAGAGCATTGACCCTAAAAGATGGGCTAATACATATTTTACTAGAAGAAGGTACAGAATACTAACTACTAATTGTGTGGAGAGTTTAAATGTTTTGTTCAAGAATACACGTGAACTTCCTATAAACAGGTTAATTAATAATACAAGAAGAAAGGTAGCGCAGTGATTCTTTAACCATAGAGAGAAAGTCTCAAAATGATATGTTGCTTTGACACCGCATGCTACAAAAGAAATGGATTCAAGGAGAGAGAAAGCTAAGGCATATTAGGTTTACCCGTACTCTCAATCAGAAATAGAAGTAGAGATGTGGGACGCTTCATACATTGTTGATTTGGGGAAAAAATATTTTAAGTGTGGGGAGTTTTAAAATTCAAGACTCCCTTGCTCACATATTATTACTGTCATCATTCACCGGAACATAGATACACTCCCATATTGTGAGCATTAATTTTATTCACAAAATTGAAATGTCATTTACATGGATCGTATTTACCCTTGTCGAAGCAAGGAATTTTGGCCTAGGGGCGTAAACAACATTATAATTTTATGTCCCTGTAGCCTTGTGCAGCTCGATAGGCGAAAGAAAGCACGAATTGAGTCGGGACACAATAGGAAGGTAAAACTCAAATGCAGCCGCTGCAAACAACTTGGCCATAATTGAAGGACTTGTAGAATGTCGTTAACCCTAGGTTCTTGAGTTTCTAGTATATGTATGCAGGAATATTCTGCTTGAAATATATATTTTGTAAGCAGGAGAAGTGGATCTATATATTTTATATCTAGTACAACGATAATATTGTTAAAAATAATAATTGTGGTTAATGGTATCACTTCCAAAGGTTTGTCAATAGTATGATACATTTCAGCTTGTTTAATTTAATATAAACCAAATATGATCATAGATCAGTCCAGAATACACGATTTTTTTTGTTAAAAGATTAATATAAATTTTGAGGTTAAATAAAGATAAAAATATAAAATATAGAAATACATAAAGAATAAATATAAACGAAGAAATATAAACAATAAATAAATAATTAGAGTTTAATGATTAAAATTATAAGAAAATATAGAATAGAAAGCAAAATAAATAATTATGAGGTGATGGTGTTGCAAGGAATAAAATTGTGCTATGCATTATGTATTTAGGGGCTTTCTGTTGGTGCAAGTTGTATCAATGATATTCCTCTTTAAGTGTTTTAATGTTTGACAATATACTTAAGTCAGTGATACAATGAATAGACAAAGGGGAGCAAAAGTGAAGTAACCAAAGCTGAAGAAAAGTCCTAGTTAAACTAGGCATCGAAACCCCAAGTCCTAGCGAAGGGCTGCTAGGCACCTAGCGAAGGGCTGCTAGGTATTGTAACCTTAAGACCTAACGAAGGGATGTTAGGCACCTAGCGAAGGGCTGCTAGGTATCGTAACCCTAAGACCTAGCGAAGGGCTGCTAGGCACCTAGCGAAGGGATGCTAGGCATAGAAGACCTAGCGAAGGATTGCTAGGCACCAGGCGAAGGACCGCTTGGTAACAAAGACCTAGCGAAGGGCTGCTAGGCACCTGGCGAAGGACTGCTAGGAAATGAAGACTTGGTCCGAGGGACTAAGTAACTTAGCTGAGCGATGACTAAGGACAGGAGTAGAGACGGGTCGGGGTTCGGGCGTCTCGAGATCCGGAGTGATCGGAAGCTAAGTAAAAGTCCACCCGAAGGGCTGGGTGGCAACCGTCTCCTGAAAGGAGTAGGTGAAGGGCGAGTTCTCGGGGATGGGAACTTGTGCCGGTTCGACCTAGGGTTTCGTGCAAATCCGAAGTCCGAACCAAGTCCTTAAGCTTAATATTATATGCATGTATGCTTTATGTTTTTGTATCTTGCAGGTAATAAGAACCGGAGACAAAGCGCAGGGTGCTGCCCCAGTCTTGGGGGCGCCCCCAGGTAACACTAAATAGGCATGTACGGTGATGTATGCAGAACAGGTGTCAACCGGGGCGCCCGGAGCGTCCGGGGCGCCCTGATTAGTAGCTGTTTTGCTGTTTCGAAGCCAGAACACAGGATAAGCCTCCACGGGGGCGCCCGGAGCATCCGGGGCGCCCTGGTCAAAGATCTTATCCCCTGCGGCTAGGTAGGCGCAAGGATAAGTGTTGACCGAGTCTTCCGGGGCGCCCCCAGCGACCGGGGCGCCCCCAGGAGGCCTATATAAGGGGTCTCGACCCCTCAGCTTGACACACAACTTCCAAGAGCGATTCTGATCATTCCGACCGACGACAACGTGCTAGAAACAAGGCTCTACGACCGGGAGGCTCCAGGAGGAAGTGCGCGGCACTTCGGAGGTTCAGATCGGCCGAGTTTCAAGTTTTTTGTTCGGTTCGCTTTCATTTATTCTGCACTTAACTTTTATACTATTGCTTGTGATTGTAAACTGTAAGACGGGTTTTCTCCGCCTCCGGAAATTCCGGAAAGGAGACCATTAGTGGACTCACGCCGAGTACATAGGCCTTGGACGTACTGACCCAGGGGGGTCGGGAACCAAGTAAATAAATCCCGCGTGTCCTTGTATTATTGTTTTCTTCGTTTTGTTTGTTTTCCGCTGCTACTAACTCTGAATCTAGAACGAAGATCCGAAAGATTTCCGAAAGGTTTTTCGCAATCGATATTCACCCCCCTCTATCGACGGCACCGGTCCTACAATTGGTATCAGAGCCGAGCCGCTCTTCACCGGACTAACCGCCGATGGAGCAAAGACGCCAGGAGTTGAGGGGGAGCCCAGGGGTGAATCAGGTATATTTTAATTTTAAAATGTCCACTTTTAAATTCCATATTATCTGCTTCACATGCAGGGAGAGAGGGCACTACAAAAACCAGTGCCCTACTCGTAAGATTCGGTCTACATCACCGGTGGCGAAGGAGGCACCAGCGCCAGGAAATCGGAGGGACAAAAGCCATATCAGATGCTTCAAGTGCGAAAAATACGGGCATTTCAAAAATAAATGTCCGGCGAAGGTACGTAAGATTTACATTCCAAAAGTTGTACAATTTCCTGCACTATCCTTAGATAATTCAGTTAATTTTTCAGAAAAATTAAATTTACTGCATAGTAGATTAAATATTTTGCATGATAAATTACAAAATGTGAATACAACTAAAATATCAGAAATTAATTGTTTAATTCAAAATATCAATTCAGAAATTTCTAATATTAATTCTGAAAATATTAATTCTAAAAATATTAATTCTGAAAATATTAATTCTGATAAAATTAATTATGATAATTTATCTGATTCTGATAATTTATCTAATAATCTTAATTCAGACAAAATTAATCCTAAGGATAATTCGGAATTCAAATTTGAAAATCCTAAGGATAATTCTGAATTCAAATGTGAAAATCCTAAGGATAAATCCGAATTCAAATTTCAATATCTTAAGGATAATTCAGAAGTTAATTCTGAAAATCTCAAGATTAATTCAGAAATTAATTGTAAAAATCTTAAAGATAATCTAGATAATATTGAAAATATGTCTGAGGATAATTTTGAAGTTAAAATTCTTCTAGATAATAACTTAATCATAGATAATATTGAATATTACTACAAAACTTTAACTAGTGGCCCAATTTACTCCAAGAATATTGAAAAATCTAATATTAAGGAGGATATAGAATTTTCTAAGATAAAGGCCCTAATTAATGAAAATTACAAAAATTCAAATAAATCAAAATTATTAGAAAAACTTGATAAGAAAGACAAAAATGAAGAAGAAATTTTTGAAATAATGAAAATGATGAACTTAAACCCACAATTATTAATTAATTCAAATTAAATTCAAATTAAATCCAAATTAATTCAAATTAAATTCAAATTAAATCCAAATTAATTCAAATTAAATACAAAGTAATTCAAATTAAATCTAAATTAAATTCAAATTAATTCAAATCCAAATTAATTCAAATTAAATCCAAATTAATTCAAATAAAATCTTAATCAAATTCAAATTAATTAATTCTTAATAATTCAAATTCAAATCAATTAATTCTTAATAATTCAAATTCAAATCAATTAATTCTTAATAATTCAAATTCAAATCAATTAATTCTTAATAATTCGAATTCAAATCAATTAATTCTTAATAATTCGAATTCAAATCAATTAATTCTTAATAATTCAAATTCAAATCAATTAATTCTTAATAATTCGAATTCAAATTAATTAATTCTTAATAATTCAAATTCAAATTAATTAATTCCCAAAAAAAAATTCAAATTAATTAAATCTTAAATAATTCAATTAAGTTCAAATAAATTTGAATTAATTCAAATAATTCAATTAAATTCAATTAAATTCGGATTAATTCATATAATTCAATTAAATTCAATTAAATTTGAATTAATTCAAATAATTCAATTAAATTCAATTAAATTCGAATTAATTCATATAATTTAATTAAATTCAATTAAATTCGAATTAATTCATATAATTCAATTAAATTCAATTAAAATCAAATTAATTCATATAATTCAATTAAATTCAAATTAATTCAAATTAATTCAATTCAAAATTAAATTAAAATTATTACTTCAATTAAAATTAACTTAATATTAATCCTACTTAATTAATTTCTAATTAATTCAACCTCAATTAATTCGTAATTAACCTGAATCCAACTAAAATCTTAAATAACTTAAACTCAAACTAATGTAAAATTTTACCCATAGTGTAACAATTAAAATTAATAACATTAAATATGTCAAAGTGGGTTGACATATTCGCGGGTTCACTCGACATGTATCAAATCGAGAATTTGATACATTTTAGAAACTTAAATAAAATTATTTGACTTGTTTGACTCATGCATAACTGCCATGACATGCATTTGCTATTCTTTTAAAATATATGACATGTCATTCATATTTAAATTTTATGTATATATTAGAACGGTTATAGGAAAAAGAATAATTGAAACTTAATCAACCTAGTATTGGATGGAGGTGAGATGATAGTACGTTAGGGAAGCCAACTCTAATAAGATCAAGTATACTTGGTCTCTTTAGACTGGTGAAACTAGCCGAAGCTACCGATCCAAAACTCAAACTAGTTAGACCAGAATCTTGCAAAAAGTAATTTTGAAAATGAAATTTCATTAAAAGGCTTTGTCAAGGAAAGGGTGGATGATCCCATAAGGCTATGGCCAAAGAAGGCCTAGTGCCTCGCCAAGACCTGGAAGCCAATTTTTGAAATTCAAATTCAAGTTACTTCTTGTCAAATTCAAATCTAACACAAGCTTCAATTAATTCTTAGAGTTAATAAATTGAGAAAAATAAATTAAGCATCTCACAATACACCTATAAGGCAACTATGCTTGTTGTATTGATACATCTAAAATGGGTGAGATGTTAAGGACTAATGAATTGAAAAATATTTTTCAAAATTGTTTTTCAAAATGGTAAGAATATTTTCCTAAAAATTTATCTTCAAAATAGTGCTTCAACATAATAATGTTTTTATGGAATTCATGCTTGTCTGTTTGATTATATATATTATACATTTTCCAAAAATATATCTTTTCAAAAATTTGTTTGACTCACTCAATTAGACACAAGCCTCTTAGGACAACACTAAAGTTCCTTAAGGCACTTAGATAGAGTCAAATGGTGTTGGATGCAGGGGGAGTGTTTTCTTCTTTTTATTAAAAATATTTTTCGAAAACTGCACCTTAATTTGCATTACATATGTTTTCAAAATTATCTTCTTTCCAAATTGTGACTTCAAAATTTATCTACTTAAAAATTATCAGTTTTTTGACGAATTTTTTGATAAACCCTAAAGACATAGAGGAAATGTCCACTTTATGATCAACAAGGACTCCTAGGACGTGTCAAATTTAGGGGGAGTCTAACAAGTTTTAAATCATTTTGAAAATTATTATTCTTTTGATCTGAATCAAACCTTAAGACTCAGAGGAAGAGTACTTGTGGTCAACAAACTTCCCGGGATTGGATCAAGTTTAGGGGGAGGTCAAATTAAAAGAATTATTAAATATTTCAAATGTTTTCATGCTCGGTATTTTCAAATCCTGTTGAAAACATAAGTATTATTTTTAAAAGCTATCAATTTAAATATCTATATATATATATTTATTCATCTGATTTTGATCAATGTGAAATAATATCTTGAGTTTGAAAAATCTTCCAGGACACTTAGGAAAATGTCCTTGTAGTCAACAAGGCTTCCTATGATTGTGTCAGACTGGAAGAAAACCAAATCAAGTATTATAACCTTAATTTTAAAAAAAAATATTTAATTAACTTACATACTATTATTCCGTGACTCATGAAAATTTTGAAATAATGTTTACTTGGGTTGAAAAATTTCTAGGACACTTAGGAAATATCCTTGTAGTCAACAAGGTCTCCCAAGATGGTGTCAGACTGGAAAATAAACCAAGTAAAATCTAATATTATTTCAAAAGTACCTAGTTTTCAAAAACTCAATACATTTTTCAAAAATTACTTATTATCTTTCAAAATCTGATCCTTCTTCAAAAATAACTTACATTTTGCAAGTACTTGCATGCTTCAAAGATCATCTTTCAAAATATTGTCTAATGTTTTCTGAGCTCATAATACTTAAGTATTAGTTTTATGGTATGTCTTCAAAATTTTATACTAAGTCTTTTCAAATACTGTCATGGTTGGTGCAAGTATTATTTTTGATGTATGACAAAGGGGGAGAGGTGTGCTTAAGTTAGAAAATTTTCTCCCAAAAATCACACCTTGTAGTTTCAAAACTTTTTTCATTTTTTTCCCCAAGGATAGTGATTTAGCCCCTTTAAACCAATCTAACTTAAGTTATTGTCAAACATCAAAAAGGGAGAGATTGTTGGTGCAAGTTGTATCAATGATATTCCTCTTTAAGTGTTTTAATGTTTGATAATATACTTAAGTCAGTGATACAATGAATAGACAAAGGGGAGCAAAAGTGAAGTAACCAAAGCTGAAGAAAAGTCCTAGTTAAACTAGGCATCGAAACCCCAAGTCCTAGCGAAGGGCTGCTAGGCACCTAGCGAAGGGCTGCTAGGTATTGTAACCTTAAGACCTAACGAAGGGATGTTAGGCACCTAGCGAAGGGCTGCTAGGTATCGTAACCCTAAGACCTAGCGAAGAGCTGCTAGGCACCTAGCGAAGGGATGCTAGGCATAGAAGACCTAGCGAAGGATTGCTAGGCACCAGGCGAAGGACCGCTTGGTAACAAAGACCTAGCGAAGGGCTGCTAGGCACCTGGCGAAGGACTGCTAGGCACCTGGCGAAGGACTGCTAGGAAATGAAGACTTGGTCCGAGGGACTAAGTAACTTAGCTGAGCGATGACTAAGGACAGGAGTAGAGACGAGTCGGGGTTCGGGCGTCTCGAGATCCGGAGTGATCGGAAGCTAAGTAAAAGTCCACCCGAAGGGCTGGGTGGCAACCGTCTCCTGAAAGGAGTAGGTGAAGGGCGAGTTCTCGGGGATGGGAACTTGTGCCGGTTCGACCTAGGGTTTTGTGCAAATCCGAAGTCCGAACCAAGTCCTTAAGCTTAATATTATATGCATGTATGCTTTATGTTTTTGTATCTTGCAGGTAATAAGAACCGGAGACAAAGCGCAAGGTGCTGCCCCAGTCTTGGGGGCGCCCCCAGTGTTGGGGGCGCCCCCATGCAACCAGGGCGCCCCCAGCAAGGGGGGCGCCCCCAGGTAACACTAAATAGGCATGTACGGTGATGTATGCAGAACAGGTGTCAACCGGGGCGCCCGGAGCGTCCGGGGCGCCCGGAGCGTCCGGGGCGCCCTGATTAGTAGCTGTTTTGCTGTTTCGAAGCCAGAACACAGGATAAGCCTCCACGGGGGCGCCCAGAGCATCCGGGGTGCCCTGGTCAAAGATCTTATCCCCTGCAGCTAGGTAGGCGCAAGGATAAGTGTTGACCGAGTCTTCCGGGGCGCCCCCAGCGACCGGGGCGCCCCCAGGAGGCCTATATAAGGGGTCTCGACCCCTCAGCTTGACACACAACTTCCAAGAGCGATTCTGATCATTCCGACCGACGACAACGCGCTAGAAACAAGGCTCTACGACCGGGAGGCTCCAGGAGGAAGTGTGCGGCACTTCGGAGGTCCAGATCGGCCGAGTTTCAAGTTTTTTGTTTGGTTCGCTTTCATTTATTCTGCACTTAACTTTTATACTATTGCTTGTGATTGTAAACTGTAAGACGGGTTTTCTCCGCCTCCGAAAATTCTAGAAAGGAGACCATTAGTGGACTCACGCCGAGTACATAGGCCTTGGACGTACTGACCTAGGGGGGTCGGGAACCAAGTAAATAAATCCCGCGTGTCCTTGTATTATTGTTTTCTTCGTTTTGTTTGTTTTCCGCTGCTACTAACTCTGAATCTAGAACGAAGATCCGAAAGATTTCCGAAAGGTTTTTCGCAATCGATATTCACCCCCCCTCTATCGACGGCACCGGTCCTACACTTTCAAAATGTTGTCTGATACTACTATACATTTAAGCTTATTTAATGTTTAAACAAATATAAGTCTGTATTGATCATACCTGAGTAGTTCATAAAAAAATATTTTGTTTGAAAATATAGAATTATAAAAAAGATTAAACTATAAATAATTAATAAATGATGATTATATATTATAAAAAAAATTAAAATAAAAAAATATCAGTGCACATTAGGCCTGAAATACTCTGATTTCAGGCCCAATGTGGGCCTGAAATTCCAAGATACCAGGTCCTTTGCTAATCAAAATCGAAATATTTTTTCCCAAATTATAAATAAATATGTATAATATAAAAATATAGATAAAGATTAAGCAAATATATCAAGAGATAAAGAAAATATAAAGATATAAATATAAAATATAAAAATATTTAAACTATAAATAAATAATTAAAGATGGTAGATGTAAAATATAAGAAATAAAAATAATAGATATTATAATGAAGCTGAATATGATCATAGATCAGTCCAGAATATATGAATTTTTTTTGTCAAAAGATTAATATAAATATTGAGGTTAAATAAATATAAAAACATAAAATATACAAATACATAAAGAAAAAATATTGTTTCGGAAGGAATCGACGTAGACGGCCAGTCACCAGAGTTCAACCCACGAGGATGATGACGAGAGAGGAAGAGCTCCCACCCTGCGAGATTAACACGAGCATTAATGAGAACACGCCGGAGATTGTCCGGCGGAGCCCACTTCGACACTCAAGTCAGTATGAGAGTCTCAGAGAGAGAGAGAGAGAAAGAAATAAGGAAATGTGTGAGTCAGAATGAGTGTATCTCCCTTACTTAGGGGTTGGAGTTGTTAGGACCGTGACCGTCAAGCTAGAGGAGGGGGTGAATAGCCTTTCTTCGTTCTTCTTCCTACAATCATTAGTGCGCAAGCGGAATATACTAAATAAAATAAAAACTAACGAATAAGCACGGCACGTCGATGTACGTGGTTCAGAGATGATGCTCCTACTCAACTACAGTCTGTAAAGTGGACGATCCCTAATTCGTCGATAGTTGATTCCCCAGAGCACCTCCGACTAGATCTCGTAGCTCCTTGTGGGTGGAGAAACCTCACCACAACTTTTGGACACTACCTGAGCAATAAAGGCTACTAACCAGCTCTATCCAAGCAGGTTTCGCCAAGAAGAATAGCCTTAAACAAGCTCCCTTGAATAGAGATCGAGGCTGAATATGACCGTTACTAGTTGACTGCCCCAGCCTCACTTGAATTCAAATTTCACCGTGTGACCCTTCGAATTCCGGCCATATCAGTCGACTGCCCCAGGGGCAGTCGACTGGTCCTTCCCTAAGCCTAGGGTTATCCTTCCCGAGTGCATTTCTCTCCGCACTCAAACCCTCCCGACTTAGTTCCCGAGTATAATCACTCAACACTCGGACCCTTACGACCTGGTTGACTCTCCAAACAGCAGTCTCGATATATTGCCTTCACGCCCTCTTCATCTTCGACTCCCGTCCCTCAGATGCGCACGCAAGCCCTCGGCTCGCCTTCATGCCATCCTTCATGCATGCCTCGAAGTCTGCGTCTCTCAGCTCATCGTGTCACGCCCCGAGGAGCCGCTTGTCCAATACCGACCGGACAGCTACTCCCTCGTCCCGGTGGACAATCGATAAACCTAATCACCATGACTACCTCAGCCTGCTTGTACCGCAGCCTATAGGGCTGGAACAAGCGACTGTATAAAGCGAAAACAAAAACGACAACAAAGTTGCATACCGATACGTCTTACGACAAAATCAAAATGGAATAGAGGCCTCCATGGCACACAAAAGTACAACTATACTGTCGTAAAATGGACGACACAATAGAGCACAACATATGACATCGGAAGTGAAAAGGAACAAAACGAATAAAAGAAAAGGGTACCAACATGTACCACAACCAAAACACAGAACAACCTCAGAAAATCGTCTCGGAGACACATGAACTGGGACAGGCTGCTGGGCAATCCAGACGATCATCCTGAAAAGAGAAAAAAAACAGAGCTACCGGGGTGAGTCCTAAGAACTCAGCGAATACAGTTTAATATGCACAGGAAGAAATACTAGCAGCAAGTCACCATCTACCACAACAATAAATATAAATGCAGTAAGAAGGAAATGCAGAGCTGAACCATAAGAAACAAAGGAAGTACATACCTACCTGCGTCGATCCAAACCCAGTAGTATGCATGTCAACCAAGTGCATCAATCAAGTGCAGCAAACACAACCAAGTGCAGAGATGCTGTAACGCCCCAAAATTTCCATTTTTAGTTCTTAAAGTCCTTAGAATTATTTAGAAATGGTTTAGAAATATTCTAGATATTTTTAGGAATTTTTAGAGTATTTTTATGGAATTTTCCGAGTCCGTTTGGTATTTTTGGAAAAAGAAAAAGAAAAAGGAAAAAGAAAACCAAAAATGGAAAAATCTAATTAAGGGCAGCCGGAGATCGAACCTGCGACCACCACGAGACCAAGGGAGCGCGCGGCCAGCTGGGCTAGGTATCAAGCACAGAAAAGGAAAGAAGGACAAATACTTAAGCTGTAGTTAAGTTAATCCGACCCTTAAGTATAAATAGCTAATTAAAGGGAGAAGTTTTATTTTCTCTCAAACCCTCTCCTTCCCCTAACCTGCGCCGACCCCTCCTCTCCCTCTCCTCTCTTGGGCGACACCAACACCAAGCCAAGAGAGCCGACCGAGACCCTTTCTCTAAGAGATAATACTATATTCGAGATCCCCGCGACGAGAGGAACGCGTAGACGTGAAGAATTCTTCGAGATCTCGAGTTTCTCCCGAGTCCTAGACCTCAATCTTGGTTGTAAGTCCAAGATATCAATGTAAGTACTGCTCACCTGCAGTAAGAGGCGGTTTTTCCGCGAGAATTTCCTTTAAAAGTTCTTAAAAGAGATATTTCTTTTAGTTTTTAGTTTTTGCATGTGATTTTAGTTCATTATATGCTTATATATTTTATTGAGTGTCCTATGTGAGATTAGGGACCAAGAAAAGCTATGAGAAAAGAAAAGAGAAGATAAAGATAAGAAAAGAAAAGGCCAAGGCCTTAAGAAAATCCCCAAAAGTCAAGACTTAGGGATTTTAGCACGCAAGGTGCTCCAGAAAATGCCAAGGCATTTACAGATAAGAAAGAAAAGAAAGAAAAGCTATTTTATTTTATAAGGCCAGTACCCGGCGTCCAAGGGCGTCGTTAAAGAAATCCAGGTGTCCAATTCCAAGGTCTTGGCCCTGGTAGACCAAGGTCTGCTCTATTAGGATTGGTGGCTCGCTACCCCAACCTTTTAGGGAACGCGCATATGAGATGGTACTTACGTCTTCAGTGGATCCAAGTGATTATTATTTTCAAGTATATGCTTTAGCAAAGTTTTCGAAAGTTTCAGAAAGATTTCAAAAGTTAAAGAATAGCTAAAGTTTCAAGTTGAGCCAAGAAAAGTAGATTGAGATTATTTATTGCTTGAGTATGCATGTTTTGAGTTACACATGTTCTTAGATTTCTTTCAAGCATATTAGTATCTCATATGATTTCCATATTGTTCTAGAAGCATGTTTGCATATTTCGAGTTTTTGTGAGCTAGATAGTACTTACTAAGCTTTTGCTTATAGATGCATTTCCTCTTATTGCAGATAAAGGTAAAGGCAAGCAATTCTGAAGGAAGGCGACGAGGCGGTGCTGAGCAAAGTGTGTGTGGTGGCTGATTATGGAGAGATCTTTGAGACGAGACTATTTAGTTATTTGAATTGCAATGTTTAAGTTTATTCAAATTTCAAGTTCTTGCTTATGGAGATTATAGAGTATTTGAGTTTTGGATAGTTTTACATGCTCAATTGCTTAGAGTAAAGATTCCATGTCATTTCATTTAGCTTATATACTTTTATGATTGCATTGGATAAGTAGAAAAGTGAGTAGTTAGAAATATTGATACTTTGTTAGAGAAAAAGGTGTTTGTGCCAAGATAGTATCAATTTCCCTTTCGAATCAAGTTTTATTTCTTAAGTATGTCTAGAAAAGTTGCTTTCTCATTCCATAATGCCTTAGTGATGTTATAGAACTTTGTATGATGAGTTTAAATGGTTAGAAGTCAAGATTGGTACAAACTCTATTGTTAAAGTTTATATAAACTTGTGTAGTTTGTTTTATTCCATAAAAGTCCTAAATTCAAGTTTATGAATTCGTTTGAATGGCTAAATCGTTTAGGAAACTGATATGGAGTATAGAAATGATGTCGTAGTTTGATATGGCTCGAAATTGAAGGAATGGTGGCCTTGGACAGCAAGGGCCGAAATCTGTAAAACAGATTACAGCCGTATCAGTCGACTGCCACGTCATCAGTCGACTGATACAGGCTGTTTAAGAGGGGTAAGGTTGTTTTCGATGGGTATTGGCTATGGGATTGAGAAGAGAGTATGACATGGTATTATTATACATGATTGCTTAAATTAGAACATAATTGTTAGATGAATTTTAAAGTTTAAAAAAAAAAAGATTTCCGCAATTTTCTTTAGTCATGTATAGAAGTCAAGAAGTAGAGATAAGTAACGATCCGTCTAAGGTAAAGAGAAGGCGGGTCGCTACAGTTGGTATCAGAGCAGTTCCCATTCTCCAGCATCACACACACATCAGCATCAACCTTGCCGTCTTCAAGTAAGAAAGCTTTAAGTTTCAGTTTTTTCAATTGCTCCTTTATTTAATTGCAGTATAGAGAAATGCTTAAGTACTACTCACATGTGCATAGAACAAGGAAGCATGTTTAATCCCTTAGTATCACGGAATCATGTTTAATCCCTAGAATGGAGATCAGATTTCTATGTAAGAAGATAAGCTTATATCTAGAGATGTAATAGTGATTTCTTGTTCCCTTATGCATTATTAGATGGCAAGAAGAGGCCGAGCTCCTAATGCTAATAACAGAACTCCAGTTCAAGATAACAGTGAGCCTGGCGCAGAACAGTCAAACCTGATGGCAGTCATTGCTCAAATGCAAGTTCAGATTACAGAACAACAGAAGACCATCGCCACACTGATGGCGAATCAGCACCCAGTGCCCCTACACACCCACAGCAGGAGTGGAACTCCAGTGGTACTGAAGTTCACCGTCACAGGAGCCCACTGCCGAAGAGGCAAGAAGAACGTCCAGTGG